>ML677361.1:3338688-3375096 GCA_007922305.1 Dermatemys mawii
GTTAGAGCGTTATAAAATGTAAGTGTAGACAAGCCCTTCGAGTTTGTGAAATGGCAGGAAGGCGGGCGGGGGAGCATTCTAAAACCTCTCTCCAGCTAAAGGAAAATGGGAACAAGGGACGTTGTTAAAATGAAAGTCTTCCTTAACACTTAACATTTCAAATGCTTGAACTGTTTTCCCTTCTTTTTTCTGTATCTTTAAAAACGGGTGACAAAGATTTTTACTGGTGTGTTTGCCATGGTACTAAGCAGGCTGAGATCTCTGTATAACTAAACCTTGTTTAAAACTGTGTAAGTCTGGACAGTGACGGTCATGTTAACACCTTTGACTCTGTAGGCTTTTGGGGTTATTTCATTGCTAAAGAAGCAGCCAATTTCTGCTCAAATGTAAATCACAATTCAAATAAAGCTGAAAAAAGGTTTTTCTAGGATAGTGCAAGTCAGTAATGCATGGGAATGAGTGTGGTGAGTATTGGTTCAGCAATCCTTATGTTGATGACTTCAGCGGGGTTACTCACTGAAGTAAAGGCATGTCTGCCTGGGGAGTTATTCTGAACTAGATATTCCTGATTAACTCCATGTGTTATTCTAGAATAAGTGCCTTATTCCAAATTAATTTAATCCATTTTGGCATCCACATATGGAGTTAATCAGGAATAATTAATCCACTTTGAATTCACATGCAACTTTATTGTTTATGTGTAGACAAGACCTTTGAATCCACACACTACTTTATTTTTTATGTGTGGACAAGACCTTAGAGTTGCACAACTGAGACCTAAAGTAGCCAACAATAAACCCTGAAATTTTGTGAATAACTGAAAACCAGAATCCCTTGTTACAATGAACCTCACTTTGTACAAATATGTGTTCTAAAATAATGTTCAGTATTGTGAAGTCTTGTATATGGTCCCAAAACGCAGGTCACAAAACTTTGTGAAGTCAATTGAACTGAGTTGTTTAACAGTAGTCACAAACTCTCTTTCTGTTCTGCAGGCTTTAAATAGTTATAGTCAAGGAGACATAGAAGGATCAAGAAGACTGGGTCGCAATGCACTGTGGGTTGCTGTTGCAGCAATCATGATTGGCCTTCTGATTATTGGGATCTATTGTGTAGTTCACTTCACAACGGTAAGCAAAGTTTGGTCATTTCCAATACAAGTGGTTCTTCCTTGAACAGAAGCTTCAGTATAAGAGATTGATGATTGTGACAGACTGACACTATTCACAGTGTTCATGTTATAATTCAAGGGGTCATTCTCATTAACTAAGAGAACAATTTTTGCATTATTTCTTATGTAGAAGTAAAGTGGGTAGTGTTGTCTGGTTAGAGCAGAGGACTGCGTGATAGGCATACTGGGATTTCCTCCAACTTTTGCAACTCACTCACTGTGTACCTTGGAAAAGCCACTTATTGCTCTATGCCTCAGTTTCCCTACCTGTAAAATAAAGTACCTGGAACTCTAGTGTGTATAAATACCAAATCTCAGGATCAGAAAAGAAAGAGACACAGGGTCTATTGTAACATTGTCAAACAGGAGAAGAGATGTGATTATTGATTCATTTTTTGGTATTAACTAGCAATAATCATGCCAAAAAGCAACCACCTGTTTCTCATTGTCTTGCTATTTGTGAAAGTTGTTCACACACACTGCTGTGTACAGATGATCAGCTTTTATCTTTTGGTAGCCCTGGAGGAGAAACAAGTCCTTTTTTGTCCCTCTAAAGTGATTTATCCAGGCAGAGGGCACGTTTATAGTGAAAACAGGATAGATCTAATTAGTACAACAATATATTCTCTTCAGGCGGTGCAATAATATGTTCTTTTCTCTTTAGCAATGTGCATTCCACACAGTTAAATCCATTTATTATCATCTAACCTCTACAGAACCGCTTCCTCCCCTAAAACATCCAAAATGCTTTACAAGCTAATATACAACCTGTAAAGAGAACCATTGAAATGCAGCTATCTCTGGGGAGTGGAATGCAGTGTCTGTTTAACAGTGCACAGCCGCTTCAGACAGAACAATGACGGCAGGGAGAAGTTAAGGAAACAGACTGGAATTACATAGGAGACTGGATACAGCACACCTATGTTTATGAAAAGTGCCATGAGGTCAGGGGCGTAGCTGTCTAGCTCACTGGAAGGAGAGAACCTCCAGTCACTCAGTGCCCGTTAGCAGCATGCTGAGATATTGATTCCTGTACTGACTCAAAGCCAAGAGTTTCCTTAGATGTCTCCTGTCCAAATAGTAGCCCAATCTTGCCTTGCTCAGAAACGTGATAGGATCACAGACGAAGGCGGTAGGGTTCACTGGATTCCCCCATCTCTCTAACTACCCAGCCTCTCCATTTCTTTTCCTTCTCCTCTCTCTCGTCATTGAGGAATCTTTTGACTGGGGCAGTCGCTCTCCTTCTTCTTGTATAATGAGAATATGCAAACAGAGGCACCCAACTGACCTTTTCTGATATCTGCCTGATGTGCCACTTTTTCTTCATAAGCCGTCATGGGATAAGAGAGACGGTCCTCTCATGGACTGGTAACTGATTAAAAGATAGCAAACAAAGGGTAGGAATAACGAATCAGTTTTCAGCATGGAGAGAGGTAAATAGTGGTGTTCCCCAGCGGTCTGTTCGGGCTCAGTCCTATTCAACATATTCATAACAGAACTGGAAAAAGGGGTGAACTCTGAGGTGGCAAAATTTGCAGATCATACAGAAGTACTCAAGAAAGTGAAGTCCCTCTGGCCAGTGGTTGGATCAGAGTTGTAGGAAGGCTCCAGTTGTACCACACCAAGCCATCCTTAGCTGGTTGGAAACTCCTAGTAATGCAGGGCTGGGCTGTTGGGATTAATGATGGTAGCAGTGGCAGAGGGAGAAGTGAGGGATATTCCACCCCCGACACAAAACAATGGCAAGAATTGTATTTTCTATTCACTGCAGGGCCCACCTTAACTTCAGCAGGGAAACAGGATTTGGTAGGTGTTCTCGGGATTCTCCTGGAATTTTCTAGCCAAGTCTGGCATATCTGAACCGTGGAGTGAACAGGAATGGATTCGGAGTGACCACTGCTATGGTCTGTCATTCTCTGTGACAGATTGAGGGCCTGCTAAGGCAATGTGCCTGCAGAATCAGGCCCTAGAATTCTGCTCTCTGTGGCAAAGGCTGTGTCACTCCTGCAGAGGAGCTCGAAGATCAGAAACAGCTGGGAAGAAGTGGAGCATGTGGCGAGGTCCACTAGCAGCTTGCGTATCACAGGAACTGCCAAAGATTGTTCTGCGGCAGACTGAAAATAGATCCGGGGGACTGGTGGATTCAGAAGGGAGAAGAGCTCTTTATATTTCAGTGAGTTCCTACCCTCAGAGGAATCCTGCCCTTCTCTGCATAGTCAGAATAGTTTTATTCAATCCCTCTGGTGAGTCCTAAGGAACCAGTCGGAGGGTTAGAGCTGCTGGGAGGCTGGCCTAAGTATGGTGGGAAATGTCTAGAGTCTGTTTAATGGTAATGATTTACCAGGAGGCAGATACTGAGCCAAGTTCTGTGCTTGTACAGGTGACACTCAGAGCAGAAGTTGTTCTCCTGTCCATGAGGATAGCACTTTCTCTCTAGGGGACTATAATGGAGCTCACTACTCACTGCTGGGGTGCCTTCTTTTGTGGCTTGTCTGAGGACTAGCTCTCAACTGGTCTGAGGGCCCCTTCTTAGGTTGCTTGCCCCACAGTTTCTCTTTCTGGACTCAGGCTACTCCCTCTTCACCATTCAATCCTCCAGCCAGATCACATAGTCCTCCCATTCTGAGGTGTCCAAGGCCACTGGGCTAGCTGGCCGAGGCAATAGGGGAACCTGGGCCCACCCACCACTCTAGACTGCAGCCCAGGGACCCTGCGCCCAGCCACCACTATCTGCTCACGGTCCCGACTTATTGCTGCTTCCCTGGGCTCTTTCCTAACTTTCTGCCCTATCTTCTGGCCCACCTCTGGGTTACCGCTGGAGCCTCCTCCACTCCCCTGGCTACTTCCCCCTCTCAGCTACTTGTCAGAGTCTGTAGTCCAAGACTGGTTCCCAGGACTCACTTTCCACCTAGCCCTCTTCCTTGTACTGAGCCAACTCCCCTCCCCTTTGGGGAGTGATGGCACAGCTCCTCCCTGAAGACCCCCTCCTCCCACCAACGTCCTCTCTTTATAAGCCTGCCCCATCTTCTGCCCCAGCTGAGCTTCATCAGCCATTCAGTTTTACCAGTTGCTAGCTCTCCTCCAGGTGCAGCCTGTAGATTAATGGGCCTATTTTAGCTGTTCAGGCCATGTGCAGGGTGGACACCCAGTCACAAGGACATGTGGGAAATGTCCATTTTAAGCTGGGAAATGACATCTGATGGATAGGATGAGGCACTGCCTGGTTAAGGAAGTATGGAGTTCCTAGTCGTAATGTTCGGTAGGACACTGAGAGGCTAACGCACCCCACTATTTGGAGTTTCTAAACCAGGGTTCCATCTGCCCAGTCATTAGCTTCGCCCTGGGCTCACTTTTGCCATGTTAATAGATTTTACAGCCAATACATGTCGAATGAGACATGTTGAGATTCACCTTTAAAGTTTGCACAGAAATGTTGTTTCAACATAAAACAAATGCATAAGGTGGTTGAGATGCCAGATCGTTAGTAGAATACAGACTTAGCAGCACCAGCCTCAGTGGAAACACATTCATGTTTGGTTTAAATTGGGCACTTTCAGAACTAGATGGATTTACTTTCTCAGTTCACTGGAGCAACTCAAGAGAAGACTGAAAATCTCATTCGGTATAAATGCAATCGTCATCTGGTATAAATCAGTACAGCCCCACTGAAATCAGTGGAGCTTACTTCAAGTTATACCAGCTGAGGATCAGGCCAAAAGAGATTTTGAGTTTTGTTTCTATACTTGCACGATTGACATTTTTACCCATTGAACTAATTGTGCAAGGGTAAGATTTGATTATCTCGGTCAGTGCAAACTTTGTCATGTCCTTGTCTCTGCTTTGGAGCTAGTGCTAGTTGAACTATGTTAACTACTGAATTGGGGCTATTTCCAGTGCAGACAAGGCCTAACAGAAGGTGTAAGATAAAGAAGGCCCCTTCCCTGCAATACCTTGTACCCTCTCCTGTTAGCTTCTTTCCCTGTATACACAACCCCTTCCACTCCTTCGGAATGTAACTGACACTCACGCTGACTTGCTAGAACGTAACTTAAACCACTGCTTACCTCACCACCAAGTTTAGCCCCAAGTGTGAAGCTAAAGGCATTTTATCTAAATGAAAAAAGCTGTGTTTTCCCTAAGACCTAAACAGGGCAGGGAGAAGTTCCCTTCTCTCTGCGTTAGGCCATAACTACACTGTAATGCAGCTAGTCCGAGCGAGTAAAATGTTGCCAATGTCAGACCTGCTCATCATGGGCCTGAACTAAAGTCCACTGAAGTTGATGAGTCTTTCCACCAACCTCAGTGGGCTTTGGGTGAGGCCCCGTGTCGCCTGCTCATGAATGCAGCCTACCAAAGCTCTAATCGCTGCCCCAGCTATAACGAATGGGGATTCTCCTTTGGTGCAGGTGATAGAGACCTGGATCTGTGGAGCAGAGGGTCTCACAGTCCTGTTCCTGCTGACAGTTGTGGAGTCAAGGCAGCTCCAGATTTCATTCCAGTCTCACTAGCTGCAGCGGGACACAGGCTCCTGAGCTCGGGTTGCAGCAGTGAAATGAGGGAGGCCCCAGTTTCCCAATGTTTTGTTTTTAAAAGCATATTTATTTGTCATATTTATTCTGTGCTCCAGTGGGAGCCCCTTCGCTCTCTGCAGCACGACTGGATTTGCTCCCGATTCTGTGAGTAATCTGTGATTTTATACAGCCTTTTACAGTCCTTATTTTTAAAACTACTTCAGTTTTACTCTAATGTGTGCAAGTGGTGACGAGGGCTCTGTCGGGAGTAGAGTTAGAGATCAAACTTGTTTTGTTTTTCCCATTAAGCACTGAAACATGTCAGCTAAAGACTGGTTCTTTGGGATGGTTCTCCGAAGGGATTCACTAGGCACAGTAAATTGGAGAGAGCGGAATAGAAATGTGGAGAATCACTGAGCACTGGTACAGCAAAGCAAAAACACTCACCCGGATGTAGAGTCCTGACTGTGAAACACAGACAGTCTGAGGATGAGCAGGGGTGGCTGAAATCCTAAAGGGAAGAGATGCAAGGAGTTCCTGCCAATGGACGGGCACTTGGAGCTGTTTTCATTCACATCAACAGCTCATCCTCCCAATTTGTCAGGAACCAGAGCTGCCAAAGGGCAGGTCAAGTTACCAGCTGGTGCATGCACACATGAGGAGGGCAGTCTGTATTTGGCTCCTGTTAGGGTATTTTTACATTCACGCAGAGGAGCGAGACTTTTTGATTTCCTCTTTAATCTCTGTTTAGACGGCGCTTCACCCGAGGCGAGTCTTGGAGATTTTTCAGGAAGTAACCCCTTCCCGTGGCTCATAGGGGAAATATGGGAACAGTCCGGCTTTCTAAAACCATGGAAAGTACTAGTCTTTTCCTTTTTTAATAATCGTAGGGCCTCAGCTAACCCACAGTCATTATGATTTAGTGTTGGGCAATCCGTGCTGGAAGGAACAGGATTAAGCAATTATGCAGTTTGCCAGGCACCCTGTACACTGAGATCTTTTCTTACTAATTTATCAATTACTCTTTGGAGGGAAAAGATACAGAAAGATAATACTCTGAACTTCCATAGCATTTTCCACCTGAGGACCTCAAAGTTCTTAACAATCAGGAGTGTCCTAAGCCTCACACGGCATGACCACGCAGCCCATAGCAAGGAGCTTCCAACCCAGGCTGACAGAATTTGGGCTTGCAGGGTTCACGCCAGCAGTTCAGAAATAGCTGTGCAGACAGCACTTTGAAGTTCCTGCTGAAGCTGGAACTCAGGCTCAGCATTTTAGAGCGCTAGCATGAGTCCCGTTAGTATGAGTCTCTTGGCCCAGGCTAGGAGGCTCACTGGTGCAGGCTATGTAAACATACCCTTAATGAGCCTGTGAGTCTGGAAATGATTAAATTCCAGATAGGATGACGTGACTTGCCTAGGGTTACACAGTGAGTCTCTGGCAGAGGTGGGAATAAAACCCAGATCTTTTCACTCACTGTTCTCAGTCTGCTTGACCGTGCTTCCTCCTCCAACACTAATGTCATTGTGATGTTAACCACACAGCCATCCCTCCATAAATGTCTTCTCCCTGCCCACAGGCATCATGTTAAAGGCAGGGATGGGCTACATCGGGGTTGCAATATCGTATGGAGTGCCAGGTAGGGAAGGCTCTGCCTCCCTAAACAGCCTGGCTCTGCCCCCTATCCGACCCCCACCATTTTCCCGCTCCTTGTCTGCCCCCCGAGAACTTCCAGCTCATCAACCCTCCCGCTCCTTGTCCCCTGAACTCCCACTCCAGAGACCCCCCCTGCCCCTAACCACCCCCCTGGACCCTGCCCCCTACCTAAGCCTTGTCCTCTGACCACCCCCTCCCAAGACCTCCCATCCTACCTGCCCCCCCAGGACCCTACCCCCTACTCAACCCTGTCCCCTGCTCTCCAGCTCCCTGTCCCCTGACTGTCCCGACCCCTATCCACATCCTGCCCCCTGACAAACCCCTGGGACTCCCACACCCTATCCCACCCCCCCCCCCCCGCACTGTTCCCCATCCCTTGACCGCCCTCGCCCCCCAACCTCCACCCCAGCCAGCCACCCCTGCTCCCTGTCCTCTGACTTCCCCCCGGGACTCCCTGCCCCTTATCCAACCCCCCAGCCTCATTACCATGCTGCTTGAGCAGCATGTCCGGCAGCCGCACAGCCTGCTGGAGCAAGACACACTGCCCCACCCCCTTACCATGCCATTCCTCCAAGTCCTGACTCAGGTCGCCTTCTCTGCAGCTGTAACAAGAGTTTTCCTGAGTAAGACCTGAATAAAAAATAATGGCCCAATTGTTTCCCTCATACCTGTGCATGGAGGGGACCCTCTGCACCAGATTTTGTCCTTTCCATTGAGGACTGGACTTAGTCCTGCTCAGTGCCCAACCATAAATTTCTTAAAGAGTAAACACAGTCTGAGGCAGCGTTTACTGTTTAGTGGAGCCCCCTCTTCCACGCCTGGCATCTCCTTTAAGGCATTCCTGGGGCAGCTGCTTGTGGGAGACATTATAGAAATTGTCCAGAAAAGACGGAGGGGGAACAACAGAGAGCCCAACATCCTTGAGTACCCTGTGAGATCAGCATAACCCTTGGGCAAGCCATGAGTTCTGAGGGCCACACCTGCTGCTTCTCTGGGGAGCAGGCAGGCCCTGCCCCCAACTCAAGAATTGGGAGGAAACTCCATAAAGGGAACCTCTCCGAGTTTTCCTCCCCTGTCCATGGCCCACAGGAGAGGCAATCAGGCCTTGAATAAGGACCTTGACAACCCATAATGCATTGCCACAATATCAGACATTGGTGTCACCTGCAAAACCATATTCTTGCCTGGCAGACTTTTACAATTTCAGGAGAAATAGCTCCTATTGTCCATTTGAAAATGGTGACTGAGCCCTTAGCAAACATTCAGCTGTTTCCTGGCAATCAGGCGATCCTAGCCTACACTGATTTAGGTAACCCTGATTAAAAATTCAGATCTGACTGAGAGTCAACTGATGCCAATGGGACATAATGCTTTGATTCAAAAGTATATTGAACCACTAATCCACTGGGATGTTTGTTTAATAGGAACAAGCACCATTAAATAATGCATCCATTAGGCCTGTAGGATGAATAATTTAAACACAGATCTCTCTCTCTCTCTCTCTCTCTCTCTCTCTCTCAAAAATACATATTTTTGTGCCATTACAGCATGCTATCTGAAGACCAGGACTGAGCATGAAGGCGTATCATTATCTAAATCTCTGGGAAGGAAAAGCGTGAAGAAGGGGGAAAAAATCCTTCATTCCAAACCGTTAGATTTGACCCTCCAAGTCCCTCTCCAGAGGCAAGTTGCTGGTGGATGAACTAATAGTCCAAAGTTAGTGCATCAAAGCGGTGTGACCAGATGTGCAAAGTTATTTATTTGAAAAAGAATCTCGGTGTAGAGCAAGGCACACCCTCCTATCCTAATGTACAGCGGGTTCTTGGCCCTTAGTGACCGACTTTACTTTCTCTCTTATGTAGAGTGTGCCTTGAATCCATGGGGTGTTGCTGCCTGAACTTAGTGACACAAAACCAACTTGTCTATACTGTTTACAGCACATGATTCATGGCCTCATCCTAAGCCCGGTGAAGCTAGTAGTATGATTCCCATTGACATCCTGGGGCTTTGGATTGGGCCCTGACAGATTTGTATAACATTTTAAAATTGCCTCAGCTTATCATCGTACTAAATAATGAATTTATGGTCAGTTTTTATCTGCTCTAGGGTCACCCTGAAACTGAAGTTCTTTCCTTCTGAGTCATCCCAAGCTTTTCTGTCTTCACTTTGGGGTTGTTATTTTTTTGTCACCATCTGAAGGCTGATTTCAATCACTTGATTCTGAAGGGAATCTCTTGTCCCCTATTGTGAGTCTATCTGTGTTTCCTCCAAACGAGCTCTCACATCTGTTTTCTTGTATTGTTGAGCCATTTTGCATTGCCCCCCACCTCCAGCGTTGACCCTGCACTAAGCATATTTTCCTCTTCCGTGCTGTATCTATAAGAACATTTTCTTTTTTTTCTGACAAAGTAGAAGCATTTCGGTCGATGTGCTCGTCAATCCATTTTTTACAGTGTCTCATAAATCAGTTCATCGGATTGTGCCCCACGTCCTTAGTGGTTGTGTTTGGTTCACCAGTTCATCCTGCTGCGATCATTTGTATGTCAGTGCACTTGGCAAGAGACAGGTCCTGCCACCCTGCGTGACGATGAGTAGCGCTGAGCTAATAATACAATGGCCTGCTTCCAGAGTGAGGTACTGATCAGTAAGAGCGGTGGTACATCTACACAGCCCAGGGTAGAGAACCTCTCACACGCTCAGGCGAGCACGGCTTGCACTAACACTGTAAAAACAGCAGTGTAAACAGCACTTTGAAGTGGCAGCTTGGGCTGGAGCTTGGCGTCGGAAGCCTAGGGAGAGAGCGGGCTTGCTGCCAGGGGCTGTGTAGATGCACCCTAAGGAGGGCAGATTCTGCCTCTAAACAAATACCACAATGCAAGACAATCCAACTGCACTTTCTTAGCTGAAAACTTGAGAGAATAAATTTGTTTTTGTAAGCAAAATAATTAGTGCTCCAGAAGGATGAAGGGCAGTAAAGATTAACATGGAGGGCCACGTTCTCCACTGGGATAAGTCGTTGTAGCTCTGTTGGCTTCGGCTATTGTTACAACTTCAATTTACACTCATTCTCCTCTCATTCACATTTATGTAACTCAGGAACTACTCCACTGAAATCAGTAGGATTTTGCTGGTGTAAAACAGGTGTAAATGAGAAGAGAATCATGCCTGGAATGAATACAACTATGCTATTGCAAAGGAATAATCTTCAGAAACCTGTGCCTGTCAAAGCATATATCCGGCAAGAGAGTGTATTTTCTCTGCACTGAGGTTAGATTTTTAACAGAATTGTACTGTGGGTTTTTTTGTTTGTTTCTGCCTTCATGGTGGCCAATTTCTGTTTTTTTATTGAAGTCAGTGATGTAAATTCTGTTCTTAATGAAACTAGTATAAATCTTGAGTCATTCCATGACGTTGATCGATTCACTCAGGATTTACGCTGGTAGAATTTGCCCAATTAGGAGTTTGTTTGCCACTAACTTCAATAATCCCAGGAACTGCCCCATTCTGAGCACTTCTTAGTGATCTTTGGATACTGTTTCACTGAAAATGTTTTGTAGCTTGCATTATTATCAGGTATAAAAAAATTGTCATTGAGAGGCTGAATAAAATTGATTTTAACTATCATGTTCACGCTGGTGTGTGGGAAGTGCCTTTCCTAAGGTTCCTTGTCACTCATTTTTTTATTATTGTTATTTTAATGATTAGTTTGTTTTTTTCAAACCACTTCGGAGAAATTAGGTTTCAGAATAAAAGGAACCAGGCTAAGAACAAAGGATGGCCTGGCCTAGTTTGTGCTGCTCACACAGTCCAGGGGGAAGAGGATCTTCTGTTCTGTTTCAATGGCAGATGTAAGTTTTAATTATTGCAGTATGAAATAGTCCAGTAAAAGATCAACACCATGACTGGCTGGTAAGAGTTCAACTCTGCTCTGTCATTCTATTGTAAATTCAGAGTAAGTCTACTGAATTGAGAGGGATTATTCCTGGTTTACACTGGGGTAAGCAAGAGCAAAATTTGGAGCTAAGTGCCTGTTTTTCCAAGTGCATCAAAAGTCTTGAATGGTGGTACCTAGCAAGACTGACTGAATAGAAAATACCTAGTTTAAAAACCTTGGCTCACATTCTGCTCTCATTTTCAAAGGTGTAAACCTGGAATGGCAATGGAGTTGTACTTGATTTCTCTTGATACATTCTGGCCAATTAACGTTAATGTGGTCAGAGGTCATTAGTGATCAGCGAGCAGCAATGGTGAATGTGTTCAGGGAGAGCGGCTAATGAGAGAGCTGCAGAAAGTCCCTCAATAAACAATAAAGTTTGGATTCCAATAAATCCAGGGTAAACTCCATTGACTCCGTGGCATTAGCATGCAATGGAAATCAGAATCTGTCTCTAACATCATAGAATATTAAAGTGCAGTGTAGTGAACAATCTGGGCCTTTGCTTCTCGGCTCAAGGGCCTTGAGGACAGATTTTCAAAGTTACCTAAAGGCGCAGCTAGGTGCCAAGTGTGATTCTCAAATGTGCCTAAGCAGGATTGCAATCAGTGTCCTAGGATTTTCAGCCGTGTTTGACATCTGGTGTCAACCACAGCTCCCCCAGCAGCCCCACTCAGCCGACATCAACAAGGACTATGCTGCTGGTCTGGGTCCCTCAAGTTCAGTGCCTCTTGTAAGAAAGTGGGACAGATCCTGATAGGACAAGCATGTGGGTGCTGGACATTGTTTGAACCTACCCACACCAGTGAGACAGCAGCTTTCAGCAATGAGTGAGAGGAGTGGGTGGAGTCACATTTGACAGAAGAGGCTGAAAATAAGAGGCTAGTGCCTGCTTCTCCTCTGTAAAACCTTCTACAGGCATGCCCCTCCAGCCCCAGTGGACCAGTTCTAGCATCTGTTACAAGGACTGGGGACTGTCCAATGAAGGCCTCCCTTACAAGGGGCAGCTCCTATTGGCCACCAGGGGCTGGAACACTGCTGAAATAGGTGGATCCTTCATCCTCCCCCATAGACTTACCCCTTGTGGTCTGAGCAGCTAACCAAAAATTTGGGGTCTTGCAAGTTGTTCCACTTAGGAGAAGAAACTGAGGGTGGAGTCAGGTACCTTTGCAGTCCTGTTTATTTACAGCAAATTCACAAAGTCCTGTTTCCCTGAACACAAGCAGACCCGAACGACAGAAGAGAGTTTCCTTGCCCACAGCCCAAACCACTTTTAGCCAGTACTGGTCCCAAAAGCTTCCTCTCTCTCTAGGCTTTTCCAGAACCAGACATCTGTGCTTGTCCTGACTGTGTCTGTAGCTTCCTTCTCTATTGCTGTGTGCTTCTTTCTGCATCTATTGCTATGTGCTTCTTTCCCCAACATGCACACATTGACCCAAAACAATACCCAGCGAAGCCCACCACCCACATAGTTCTGATTCCTGGCTGAACTTGCATATGCCTTTTTGAGGTGGAGGCTGCTATAAAAGAGCTTAATTGTTTCTTACATCTGTCTTAAATGCGGGGCAGCGGTTATAACCACCAGCTTCAGCCCCCAACAACATTTACTGGCCACGAGGACAGACACATCTGTGTCTTTTTATTATTATTATTTGTTTTCAGTTCAGTTGGGCAAAGTGCGTTGGGTTTTTTGCTGTGTTTTTAATGAATGATTGTTAATCTCAAATGTGGCCACACTATGCTAGCAGTATGTGGATGACGTTTAAGCAACATGCACTTAACCTGCAGTTACAAAAACAAAAGACCTGTGATGTGCTTTTTCTGCCCCTAACAGATAACAGATAAAACACCGGGAGTTTTCAAATGATCTTCTTCTTGATGAAAGATACAAGCCACTGCTTGCAGTTTTCTACGAACAGTGACAAATATTTGCACAAAAACATATTTGTTTTCAGTCATTTACAATGGAAAAAACTGCCATTTGCAGTGTACATCAACGAGCTTTATTGGTTCTACACAACACAGTGAAATCTATTAACACCTTACACTGACACAGACACAAAGCACTTAGCTGGATCTACAGACACCCAAAACAACTTGAGGTCATATTGAGCTACAGAGATATCAGGGACTTCAATGGAGATGGCGCCAGTGGAGCTGCTGCAGGTTGACCCTGTTGTAACCGAGAGCAGAATTGAGCCCAGTGGCTCTAAGGGACATGTGAACTGCTGCCCCCATGTTTCACAGTGCAACAGTAATGCTGAAGTCTAATTATGAACATTTAGATGTGAACATTGTTAAATAGTTCATAGCTGATCATTTTAGCAGAAAGATCTCTAGCTCTTCTGCGAGTGTTGGATGGAAGCTAGTTACGCTCAGGTCAACACAGATTGTATTTTTAATAAGTTACATTTATCAGAAATTCTTGTTTAATTTTTCACAGAAAGTCAGTATTGTTTATTTAAAAAAAATCCTGTAACAACTCTGGATGACTACTTCATAGCTCACCTTCATTTGGGGAGGTAGTGTTGCCTAGTGACTAGTGCATTGGGCTGGGATTCAGCAGGTCTGAGTTCTAATCCCAAAGCTCATACCAACATGCTAGGTGACACAGCCATGGGACTTGACCTCTCTGAGCCTGCTGAGGGGATAATCATGCTTATCGCCTTGCCGCTTACATGCCTTGAGATCAACTGATGAAAAGTACTATATAAGAGTTAGATATTATCATGCTGTTGTTTTTTTAACTAGAACTCCCCATTGATTCAACTGATAATTTTGCTTGAAAGTGTATGTCACAATATTGCCCTGTGTCATTTTTAATATTTGTCTTTCTCAGAACAGAATCTCAGTGCTTTGCAGATGATGGGTGCAGTATTAGAGCTCAGCATTCCTATCATGTCTGGGCGGGATCTTGCCCTGCTTACTCAGTTCTTCATAAAACTCCCACTGAAGTCAATGGAAGATTTACCCCCACAAAGGCTGAATAAGAAAACCAGGTTTGGACCAATAAAAATAATGTAACTCTTCTGTGGTGTATTACATCCATTAACTACGTAATCTTCACAATCTCCTCGAGATGCAGAAAAGTACTATCCCCATTTTACAGACAATAAATGAGACAAATGGAGGTGAAGTGATTTGCTCAAAGCTGCAAAGCGGAGTCAGTGACACAGCAGGGATTTGGAATCGTTGATTCCTGGCTCCCAGTGCTGTTCTCAGATCGTTAAGCTAACCCTCTTTTTGTACAATGGGGCTTTTGTCTGAGTCAGCACCTGCTGGATTGAGCCCGTTATGAAGATGCATTGCACCCTGCACAGTTGGAAGAGAAAAACGGACTGTCAGGTTTGCATTGTAAAATCATGTTGGAATCAGTGAAACACCAGAGCTGTAGGAAATCCAAGGAACATGAGAAGCCAGTACAGAAACTCCAAGCAGGAGAAGCAGAATCTTCCTTCTGCTGGCAAAATTGCCCCAGACCTGAGATTTTTCTCTGCACCCTTCTTGCATCCTTCAGGCGCTTGCTGCTTCTTGAAGTCAAGCCCTCTTTTCCTCCCTGCATGTGTTACAGGCAGAGACAGATGGAAACTTTAAATCGCTGGCCTCAGCTCCTGGATCAGGTTAAGATCTTTCACTTCTTACAGGACAGCTGCATTCTGCAAAACAGCAGTGTGCATGTATCCTGATATGTAACTCTAGAGCCAGGCTTCTAAATATAAGAGGCATTTCTGCTCTGCCGTACAAAATGTGTCAGATGAATGTTTAAACAAGATGCTGTATATATTTCATGAGATTGAGCAGCAAATTAATACCAGTAAGACAATACAAAGATAAAGTCCTGCAATGCCCATCTGCTGGGACAGCAGCAAGTTTCACAATTCATGCACTGAAGATTAGCACTGGGGCACCCAGACAATTCCAAATAATCACTTTCAGAATGATCAGTCCAACGCAAACGTCCATCTTAATGGGGAATTAAAAGCTGCAGCAGCATAAATTCAGCCGATCCCCATGTGATGACACTGTGTGTGCCTCCGGAGTTCACCTGTCCCCATGTGCTCACACCGTGTCTGTGGGTGGCCACTGGAGGCAGCCTGTCTCCCCCATGTGCTTTCACTAGGTCTTCGTGTGCCTGGGTCTGTGACTTCGTCATGCTTATGTGTTCTGGAGGCCGTGTGCACTCATGTACTGTTCTGGATGAGAAAGGGAGGAGGTCGCCTCTATCCCTGGAAACAGCCTGTACTTGTATGATGTCACAGTGTCTGATTGTCGACAGCCTGTGTCTATGTACTGTTATAGTGTGTATAGCTGTCTGGTTGTATGCAGCCTGGACTCATCTGTTGATCTGGGGCCTGAGTCTGCTTTTCTTTATGGCAAGTGACTTCAATGGACTTACTCCAGATTTGCACTAGCAAGAGGAGAATCAGGCCTATTGGCCGAGATCCTTAAAGGTGCTTAGGCACCCATCCACCTCTTTAGGCACCTGAGTCCACCCTTGACGCTCCATGGCTGTTTTCAAAGCTGCTGCTCGGCTGCTGCTTAACCTCATGGGTGCTGCGTTTCCACCCATCAGCATTTGCAAAGTCCCCCAAACGCTGGTGCCAACCCACAGCTGGTGACTTGCTGAGAGCCCCTGCTCAAGCCAAAGCCCTAGGCGGTCCAAAGCAGGATTCTCTGACTGGGCAAGAACATGCCTGTCTTACCAGCAGAGCTGGGCCTGTCAGCATGCTCAGAGCACACCTAACGCCTGTTACCTGCCCTCCCCACATCAGGCTGGCCAGAGGCAGGCCACTGATGGCTAGAGGGGTAGCAGAGCACCAGCACAAAAGCCAGCTAGGGGCACCGGGAAATCTCGGGCGAGCGTGAGAAAGGTATGGAGTGTGACCAGGAGATGGTTTGGGCTGCTAGGTCTGGGCTGTCTAAGCAACTGAAGTGGCTAAAGTGCCTGGGTCCACGAGAAGGTCTGCAGCTGAGGATCCCAAGTGAAGGGAGGCCCATATCTCTGGCCCACCAGCCAGATGTGCCAGGTCAGAAGCTTAGATGCCTAAATTTCTTCTTCTCCCTGCCCCGCCCTCAACATGTCATTCCTGGCCAGCTCAGGTGGCTTCCCATTCAGCTGCCCAGCTTCTGAAAATCCCTTCATTGGGTGCCTCTTTCCATGCACTGTATGCGGAGCCTGGGTGCACAGCTCAGGGCTGAGGAGTCCACTAATGGCAGGCCACTTAGGGTGCATCTACACAACAATTAACCACCTGGGTTACGCTGACCTGGGCTCGCGGGACTCCGGCTGCGGGGCTATAAAATTGCTGTGTAGACATTCAGGAGCCTGCGCTCTGGGACCCCATGAGGGTACATCTACTCTGTAGCTGGGAGTGAGCCTCAGTGCAAGGGGATGGACTACATGGCCTCTTGAGGTCCCTTCCTGCACTACACTTCTATGATTTACAACTATCTCTGTTTTACAGATGGGAAAACTAAGGGGGAGAGAGATTAAAACTCTTCCTCAAGGCAATATATGGAGTTGGTGTCAGAGCTGGGATTAGAAGTCAGGATATTTTTATCTGACTTGCTCTCATCTTAGATTTGTGCAGCTCTCACTGCCATGGCCCTTGCCTCGCGTTGTCCTATCAAATTATAGAGAACATATGAGTGGTCCATAACTAGACCTCTCTTTTCTCTGACTCTAAAGGCAGGTGGGTTCTCTGTGGCATCGCTCTTCTACTTCTGTATCTCATTCTGAAGACAGAGTGGTGACTTTTTTCCCCCAGGTTCCTAATCCCAGGTTTAAACCACCAAACCATGCTTCCAGTCTATAATTTTTTTCATTTGAAAATAAAAATCAACACACCCCACCCACAAAATAGATAAATGCACAAATAAACTCAGCTGGCAGTGAAGCGTCTGAAACCAGTTACGTAAAGCCTGAAAACGTAACGAGGGCAGTTTGTTGTGGTCCAGGATGCAATCTAGACCAGTGAGGGCTTGGCACTGCCTGCCCCACAACCCTCGGGTCCTGAAATACCCTGTTGCTGTGGCTTACAGCCCCGACACCACCAGACAAACCTGCAGGTCACACTCTACATGAAAGATTTTTGTCTAAGCAGGTTTCTCACCTATATTCAGTTCCCAGAGACTTCAACTCTTCCTTGGTTGAAGAAGCCCATCTTCCTCAGCTTGCAAGAGCTCTGGCCCCTAGGGTCTATCTATCGATGGACAATGTAGGTGTTCTCTGCCCCTCCCTTTATGGACCAGTAAACCTTTGGAAAGCATCTCTCTTAAAGTTCATTGACCTTGCTTCAAGAGTCAAAATGACCTCATGCTATCCTGTGATCTTCCCAGCCCTCTGCTGCTTTCCATTTAAATTGGGCTTCAAGTGTTTTTGGCCACACTTGGCTTAATTTCTTACCTTCCCTCCTGTCTGGGTAAAACCTGTTTCTCCCTTTGTTTGATAACAGATTGTAAAGCATAATATCAGTGTCTCCCTAATTCCCTGTATAGTGTTAATACATACATGTCACAATGATGTTAATCATCAGTGTGTCGGAGACTTTCATCGAACACCTCACTCATTATACTTTTATAATACAGTAACATTGTACATAATCAGTTGATTCAATTGCTTATCACTTGAGGTTCAGGCTCCCTGTCTTTATAGCCCAGATAAAGTTTCTTTTTCTCTGCTGGGGAGTAGACACCATGTTATCTTCTCCCCTGCTCACAGCTTTGTTTATCCTTATATGTAAATGGACCTTCATTGTCTCTGGTTGATAACTAGGCTGGTCAGTGAGGCAAATGCACATCTCTAGGGAAGACCTGTTTATCAACTCTCCGGGACCTGCCTGGTTTAAATACGTTTTTAGTCATATTTGCATCATATATCCATAACTGTTAATCACACAAGAATGATCCATGAGTTATTAGTTTTTCAATTATTTATTGCATGACACCTTTTAGATACAGATCATAACAATACTGCATTGGGCACACTCCATTGGGCAGGCCAGCTGAAACTCATTACCTGGTACCACAGACACTGACTTCTGTTTTTGGTGTGGGTGCTTTCCACCTTCCAGTTTCACTATGCACCATGTACGTGCTCCTGCCATTTACTGGTGGCTCGTAGGTGCTGAGCACCCCCTATTTTTTTTCTTCTGTGGATGTTTGAGCTCCGCAGGACCTAAGAGTCAGCAGCTATGTCTGGTACCGGCAGGCCCCTTTCTGACACTGGGCTGCTTTAGGGTCACGGAGTTCAAGGCACAGAGGCTTTGAATACCTTGAAGGCAGGCATGTGAAAAAGGTAGGAAGTCTCACTCAGACCCAGCCAGAACACATACAGCATAATGATATCACCCAAATGATGCTCTAGCTAAGACTTGAACAAGCACCGGCTCAAATGTTTGATTTGCTATGGATTCCAGAAAGAGGTGGTTTTATTTTTTTAAACTTGACAGAGAACAGAGGAGTGAAGTTGGATTATGAAGGAGAAGAAGAATCTAGAGTGTGGGAACCTGAATATTTAAGGAATGTAAAAAGTCACAGGGGAACATTAGCTAGGGTTAAGGAAAGCAAAGAAGAAAGTGTGATGGACTAAGTAGCCTACAATTTTTTTGTAATGCTTTTACGGGATGTTAGTGTTGCTGTAAGAAACCCCAGAGACACCTATCCTCAGATTATGCTCATAACGGACGGCAACAATGCAGGTTTCTCCACCTGTCCCCACCAATGAGCCATAATCCTGTCCTGGAGGGATTGGGTGAGGGGAAATTTAGTATCCAGGGTTTGTTCAGCCCTTGCTCTCTCTACTGAGACTGTCAATGAAGAAGAGCAATTAATGCCAGCTGTGATGGCTGGGCCTGAGCTAGAAAATTCAGATCTGGATCCAAGCTCCGGGGGAGTGTTTGAGTCTTGGGTTTTGACACAAGTATATCCCTACAAACAAAAAACCAATTGAGCATTGACCCTGGCAAGCTTTGACACGGCTTCTGTGTTAGTATGCCCCAGCCCTATCTGGAGGAACTTGACGGCTCATGAACCCAAGAAAGTAAAATCAAATAAAGGTCTATTTCATATCACGTTAATATCCATATATCCATTGATTTGGGTTTCAAGTGACTTGTGTTTGTGAGATGTGTGGGCAGCACCTCTCAGCTTTCTCTTTGCTATGGTGACACTCTTTCCACGTCAACCACTTTGGAAGTCTCTAAGGATGCCTCCGCCATGTCCCTGGCCACACCCCGGACACCAACAGCCAAGAAAAGGGTATAAGAGTTGCTATGTGGCTCTGTGCCACTCAGGGTTCCCCCAATGCTGGGGTTAAGCCTTCCATGGTCACACAAACTGATTTTAGAGCAGCTCTGCACCAGCAGAGCAGCATAACTCTGCCTTTGTGCCCTGGAAAACTGGTTTCATAGCTTTCCTGCCCTACAGAAACTACACCTAATCTTGCTCCCAATTAAGCAAGTTCAAGTTATGCCGTTTCCCTGAGGACAGGATTAAGCCTGACAGCCTTTGCAAAATTACCTGCTCCCATTTGACTCGGCCCAGACATCTGTCAATTTGGAAAGTGAGAGACTCTTCTCAACAGGAACCTTTTTAATTACAATTGGCATTTTGGATCTTTTTTGCTAATTACATTTTAAAAGGAACATATGTGTGATTTTCTGAATACAGGAACCTGTTATGCAAGAATTTGAACTAATTCCCATTCTGTTTTAAACCAGGTTTAGCAATGAGAAAATGAATATTAAGGCGAGTGTGCTGAGGCAAGGGAGGGCTGGACAGAGTTGGAATATCCCTTGCTCCCTTTTGCACCACAACAGGAGTCTGAAACTGGGGGAGGGGAAGAAGGGACTAATATACCGTGCCCTGTGCCAGACAAGGTCTTTCCATCACTTCTGCAGAGTGGAGAGAGTAAGAAAAATCACAGAGCAGGCCCCACAACTATATTTAAAAGGAAAGGGAGTAATTCTATTGCTGTAATAAGCTAGTGGGTGGAAGAGCTCTGCCAGAACCTTTCAGCACTACTGATAATCTCCTGCTTCCCATTCTCCAGCCTTAACAACTGTAAGAGAATGGGGCTCCAAATACAGGATTTATGGGACAAATTTATACTTTAGCACATGGGAGAATTCTGGATGCAGACATGCTGGTCAGCAAAGATGATGATTTGTAATACACGGACAGTACTGTTATATCCCTGCATAAAACATACCATTCACTGTTGTAAAGTCAGCAGGGCTAGCGTGACCAGATGTCTCAATTTTATAGGGAGTCCTGATTTTGGGGGTCTTTTTCTTATATGGTCTCCTATTACCCCCTCCCCAGTTCCGATTTTTCACATTTGTTTTCTGGTCACCGTAGCCGAGCCTCGTAACTCATGGGGAACTCATTACCAGTAGATCCACACACAGTGTACACTGAACACATCATGGGACATCATCAGTACCAGGTCAAGTAACCGAGATCGCCGACCAGGGAAATAACCCACCCCTCCCTTCCCTGACAAACAGAGGGACTCACCCCACCCATGTACTTATTGCCTTCATCACCACGGACTTGGACTCTCGCTGCACCCCATGGGTGACGTACCCGAACACACCTATACACTAATGCTTTAAAAAACTCCTACACCCCAATGTGGATCTATGCTGGATATGTAATATGTGTGTACCTTGTAAACCCTCTACCTGTTACCTACAATTGTCCATAACCCCAGCCTGACTCCAGATGTCCAGCACCTTACTTCTTAACTTGTGTATATTTTCATTTCAAACATTAGTTTTAATAAAATTTTAAACGTGCTCTCACTCATCTCTAGGGATGCATTAACCCTGAAGCCTCCTGCTCACAATTTAAATGGCAAATTTGTTAGCGAGTGCACTGCTGATGAGATCAGAGGCCCCAGGAGAAACCTGGTTATGAAAAGCGGAGCACTAGGTGTCTGAGGGGGAGGGACGGGAGGTCTTGGGGAGCACCCCCCACCCCGAGTATCCTCTTCCGCCCTGCCCCCTGGCTACTCCAGGAAGCCATTAGCTGGGTCACGGCACGTTCGTAGCACGAGGTGGGATCCGTCGCATGGTCAGATGCTGCTGGGGAGCGGGCGCGGGCCCTGCGGCCCCCAGTAAGGGGCATCCCTTGAACTGCAGAGCCTGGGGTGGGCCCCGTTCCTGTGGCCAGGGGAGTTGGGGCCCCCCGGGCTGGACACCGCTCACGCGGCTGAGGATGGTCTCTCCCTCCCCGAGGGACGGGGAAGAAACACCCAAACCCGACCCTGAGTCCTGCCCGAGCCCGGGCGGCTAAAGCCGGAAGTACGAGGCCGAGGGCAACAGAGTGACCGGAAGTTCCGGTGAAGGCGGTGCAAGTGACCGGAAGTGCCGCTCCCGGGGGGCAGGTTCGAGTGTTACTCCACGGACGGAGGGAACGGTTGGGGCGGAAGCGCGCCGCAGAGGACAAGGAGAGGGTTACACAGGGGTCGCCGGAAGCGGAAGCAGTACGGGCGGGAGGACGGGCAGACGGGGCAGGATTCTGAAGCGGTTTCTGAGGAAGACTCGGGGGCGGCAGCCGGTGAGATGCGGGTGGCGGGTCCCGTCGCTCCGGCCCCTGCCCGCTGGGTATCCCCGTGAACCGGGGAGTCTGCGCCCGGGGGCGGCCTTGGAAGGAGGCGCCAAGCGGCCGGCCCGGCCCAGTGACCTTGAGGCGATGGGCGGGAGGCCCCGCCCCGCAAGCCCGTGGGAAGCGGCGGCGAGCAGGCTCGGGGCGGGGCTGAGGGGAAGGAGGAGCGGCCTGGCCTGGGCCCCCACGTGCCGGGCGGGTTCCCGGCGGAGTCTGGGCTCGGGGCTGAGTTTGTGGCGACCCCGGGCTCGCGGAGCCTGAGGACTCTGCCCCTTTTCCCGCGCTAAGTCGGGGGGGGGGAGGAATATCCTTACCCCACTTAACGAGTTCCCGAGTCTCATTTCTGATAGACACGTGACCCCACTCACCAGCGCTGACACGCAGTCACCGCGGTCGGGGTCCACAGAGCGCGAGGTCTCCTCCCAGCCTGGGAGCCGCCCCCCGCAAGGGAGCCTGGAGTACAGCAAAGAAGAAGATTCCAGCCTGAAAAGTGATCGGTGACGGGTTGTTTCTGTAGGATAAAAAAATCCCCAGTCAGTTTCACGGGGCCCCTTTAGTCTTCTAGGCAGAGCTTTGGAGCAGAGCAGGGAGCAGTGGAGCTGCAGGTTTTTTGCCTGGAGCGGAGCCGGAGCGCCGCTCCAAAGCCCTGTTTCTAGGATAGACTCAGAGAAAGGTAGGGTTGGACTGGAACAATAGAGGTC
Organism: Dermatemys mawii; assembly: GCA_007922305.1. NCBI lineage: Eukaryota > Metazoa > Chordata > Testudines > Dermatemydidae > Dermatemys > Dermatemys mawii. The sequence continues at coordinate 3,361,273 of ML677361.1, forward strand.
ATCTGGTCATGCCCCCGATGTTGATGCTGAGCCATGTACACCTAGATCATTGCTGACAGATGGTTTTCTAACCTGTTCTTAAAAACTCTAATGGGAGGGATTCTACAGCCTCCCTTGGTAGTGTATTCTAATACTTAACTATCCTTGTAATTTGAAAGGTTTTCCTAGTCCCTAATCGAAGACTCTTGCTTTGGATTAAGGTGTTAACTCCTTGATCTAACTTGTGTGGATGTTGAGAACAACTGATCACATCCACTTGATAACAGCCCTATTATATTAGGTCCCTCTTCAGTCTTCTTTTCTTAAGACTGAATGTACCCTGTTTTTTCTTTAAAAACAAACACACTTAACCTTTGGGCCTTTCTTCATAGGTTAGGTTTTCTAAATAGATTATCATTTTGTTGCTCTCTTCTGGATTCTCTCCAATTTGTCCACATCCATTTTAGACTATGGCACCCAAACCGAACACCATATTCCAGCTGACCCCTCACCAGCACTGAGTAGAGCAGTATGTTTATTACCTGTGTTCTACATATAACACTCCTACTAATACATCCACTCAGCCTGATAATAATTTCTGCCTATAATTAGTGTCTTTATTAAATGTTATCTGCTTAGATTAGGTCATGTTATTTTTGTATTTTCACAGTAATAAATAGGTTTAGTAATTCTGGACTCCAGGTGTTAATATTATACTAATGAAGTGACATGTCTATTTGAGGAAATGAGTGACCTCTTGATCTAGGCCAGTGTTTTTCAAACTGGGATTCGCAAGAGTGCTGCAGGGCGTCTGAGAGTCATGTCTGGGGCCTCTGGCCCCAATGATCAACTCCTCTTTCTCCCTCCTGCATGCTGCAGAACATATGTTCAGCAGCGTTCAGGAGGGGTGGGAACGGGGTGTACTCAGGGCAGGAGTGTAATCACAGGTGGGCCTCAGGGTCCATGGCCCCCACCCACTTAGCATCCACGCCCACTTTCCCAGTGCTTGCCCTGGGCCACCCGTCCACCCACACTCCTGCCAGGGAGTGGGGTGCGGTCTTGCCCTGCTCCTCCCGCCCAGCTGGTATTCCAGCCGGAGAGTGTGTTGGGGCACCAGAGCTTGCTCCACTTCGCCCACCTGGTGCTCCTGCCAGGGCAATCCCCCACGCCCCAGCTGGAGCACCGGTGGCGTGAATGGGGGTATCTGTATGTTCCATTCCTCCAGTGTTGCTTATAATACAACTCAAGCTGTTATGATCTACTAATTACTATGCTTTCTGTCAGTACTGGGTATGCATGAAAGGCGTAGGAATATCTTTCTGCTGCCTTTGTATTATCATGTCAGGGTTCCCTCCCACCCTGAACTCTAGGGTACAGATGTGGGGACCCGCATGAAAGATTCCCTAAGCTTATTTTACCAGCTTAGGTTAAAACTTACCCAAGGCACAAGTTTCTTCTGTGTCTGGTTGATAGGCTGCCACCACCAAATGTAAACAAAGAATTAGGGACAAGGCCACTTGGAGCCCCCTGTTCCCCCTAAACCTACACCCCCACCCCCTTCCTGGGAAAGGCTTGTGATAAACCCTTCTCACCAATCCTTATAGGTGAGCCCGATCCAAAAGCCTGGATCTAAACAATGGGAAAAATCAGATTCTTAAAAGAAGAATTTTAATTAAAGAAAAACAATTTACCTCTATAAAAATCAGTGTGGAAGTACTTTACAGAGTCACAAAAGATTAAAAGAAAAACCCACACCACAGAGGAATCCCCTTTGCTTAGTTTCAAAGTTACAGAGAAAACACAGGGGCATCTCCCTAAAGCATGAGAAATTCACAATATAAGCTAACATGCCTTGCCTAGCTATTTACTTACTATCTGTGATGTTCAGAAACTGATCTAGAACTAGATGGAGAGAAGAAAAGCTGTCTGGCTCCTTTGAAATCCCCAAAGTGAACAAAGCACAAACAAAGGCGCACAGAACAAAAGCCTTCCCTCCCTCAGATTTGAAAACACCTTCGGTCCCCATTGGTCCTTTTGGTCAGGTGCCAACAAGGTTCTCTTAGCTTCTTAACCCCTAACAGGTAAGAAGAAATTCTAGGCTACTTTATGGTTATGACACTGTGCATGTCTGATTTATCGCCATCTGTTTTGCCATGGGTTTATTTCTGTACTCTCCTCTAAAAGCAAAATGGCAGAGCTCAAATTTCACTAATATATGTGTGTCACGCTGAATAAGGCTGTTTCTTTTCTTTTCAGTTCCTTGAAATGGGGAACACAAGCAGTGAGCGAGCTGGTATGGAGCGTCATGGGGGCCATAAGACGCCCCGAAGAAACAATTCTGGTGGAGCCATTAGTACAAAAGAAGGTGATAGACCAAAAATCTTGATGGATAGTCCTGAAGATACAGACTTGTTCCATTCTGAGGAAATAAAGGTATCACAAGTTATGGCTCCTCTTCTGTCTTTAACCCTGACACTGGCACCTTGTAGTTTAGACATTCTATCAAACTGTATTTTTGGAAGTCATAAAATTAGTGATATTTTAACCAATTTTCTGTATAAACTCAGTTTTAGAAGCTTAAAGCATTGCTGACTCTTTTTTAAAGGAAAAAAACCTTTATTTCTTCTTCTAACCTTTGAGCAGATTCTGTGAATGAAATACTACATTTTTAACAAAAATTGTAAGAAAACTAATAAGATAATTAGCTCTAAGCCTTTGTCCACTGTTGTACATTAATGTACCACTTTCCTTTGCTATATCTTTTTAGCTCCTTTTATACTTTTTTAATCACCATACTCAGTAACATTCCACATGATAATTCTTTCTATTTTAAAAGTTCTGTCAGAGTTCCCTATTTAGTATTAGTTTCTAATAGTCCTAATTTTGGTCTGTCCCCCTTGTTGGGTGCAATAAGAATGTTTAGCTCGCTATCTTCCAGCTTAATTGATCAGATGTTGCATTAAACTGTACCCTGCAGACAGTAATAGCCTTCCTGTGGTCCAGTTGCAAGTTCTCTATGGAAGGCATTTTGCAGAGTCTAACAAATGCCTTATAAAATGAATTCCTTTAATTATTTTTTTATCCCTCAGTTTAAATATATGCAGCTACTTTGTGTGCTTCTCCCACTCAATTATAGTTACTTCTCTTGTTTAATTGTTTTGCAGTCTGTTTTATAATATTTTCTGCCAATTTGGAAGGCTACTAATCTTTCAGTTTATGGTTTATTTACAAACTGGCTTGCAAACTGTTGAAATACCAAATTATGTCTCTGATATAACAGTGGCTACCTGCATTTGTTTCCAATTTATGGGAATGTTGAAAAACACGCATAGGGTTGAGGATATCTTTAGTCAAATGTTACCTTTCTCTAAGCTTACCTCTCCTTTCACAGGGCAAAGGAGCCAACGTAGAACTTCTGTTGAGTAAAGTTTTGTGCTTGTAGGCTCCAACAGAGAGAGAAGAATTTCTAGCTTGGCAGCAAGATCTGGAAGTGAGTGAAAAAGTCCCTGTTCAAAATCAACCAACAGTCTTTCGCTGGACTGCGGGAGGGAAAGAGGTTTATCTATCAGGTTCCTTCAACAACTGGAGTAAACTTCCTCTTACAAGAAGGTAACAAACTTTATTACGTTGCATTACTGGCATTCTGCCTAAAGTTGGAAACAATTAGGGTCACATTATTGTTGTGCTTTGATTATTGCATACCTCTTAGCTTTGAGAAGAGAAGTTATAGAAATCTTAGAGTATCATGCTAACTGTCAGTATTTGAATGGTGGGACTCTTTGACTGCCAGCTGTGAAAACTGTGCCATGGAAATAATTATTTGCTTGGCACTGTGGAAAAGAGACATACATTAGCTAGGATGAGTAAGGAATGGTGTCACTAGCCTCTGTTTGTCAGAGGGAAGTGATGGATGGCAGGAGAAAGATCACTTGATCATTACCTGTTAGGTTCACTCACTCCGGGGCACCTGGCATTGGCCACTGTCAGCAGACAGGATACTGGGCTGGATGGACCTTTGGTCTGATCCAGTACAGCAATTCTTATGTTCTTACACAATCCCTGCCATGCAGGGTTTACTGCCTAAAGGTAGATGTAGAAGGTGGGGTGCACTGGGAAATCCACAAGTGGCAATAACTCAGTGTTTTTAGCTCCATTGCCCCAAAGTGTTTTTAGGGACTTTATTAAAGAGGGTGATGGCTTGGTGAGTTTGAGAAGGACATTCCATGTATAAGCAGCATGGGAGAAATTATGGAGACAGGAGTGGGGAAAAGGGGAATCAGCACTAGGATAATTTTCAGACTGGACGAATTGCGCAGGGGATGTAGTGGGAAGCAGGGCCCAAGACACATACCAGGATGGAATTATGAGGGGCAACAAGAAGTTTAAACATGGTGCAGTGCTTCAGGGAGAGACAGTAGAAGGATTCAAAGAGCTGGATGCCGTGGTCAGATCAATAGACGAGGGGGGTAGTTTTGGCATGGTAATCTGTTGAGTATCAGTGTAGTCTCAGATTTCTTGTCTGACAACTTAGACCTCTCCTAGCAACGGTACAAAGAAATAAAAATGTGGAGTCGGAGTGAAAAGTAGGTTTGTCTCCTTCAGATGTAATGTTTAGAAAAAAGAGACATCTGACCCCTTTAATTTGCAGTTGTCAGTCACTATAGTGCAGGGGTAAGCAACCTATGGCACGTGTGCCAAAGGCAGCCCACGAGCTGATTTTCAGTGGCACTCACACTTACTGAGTCCTGACCACCGATCTGGGGGAGCTCTGCATTTTTATTTAATTTTAAATGAAGCTTATTAAACATTTGAAAATCCTTATTTCCTTTACATACAACTACAGTTTATATATTATAGTTTCATAGAAAGAGACCTTCTAAAAGCATTAAACTGTATTACTGGCATGCAAAACCTTATTAGAGTGACAGAACGAAGACTCGGTGCACCATTTCTGAAAGGTTACAACCCCTGCTATAGTGAATCAAGTAAACGCTCTTACACAGTCCCTTTTGAATAGACACTCATTCGAAACTCAAACAACAAAAACGGCTTCTCTGTGAACTTTAATCTGCAGACTTTGACCCCTTCCCTGCGAAGAAGTGAGGAATGAAGGACTGTTAGTGTTGCATAATCTTGTTCACATGGCATGACTTCTGTCGGAGCTACTGTGAAGACCTCAAAACAGGCAGAAAGCTCCTAGCACAGGAATGACAATCTGATCAAACCGTGTCTACTCAGAGCAGTTTTTCTGGCAGTAGTTCAGTTACTGCTTTCATTTTCACAGTTCTTATTCATTTGACCAATGAGATTTGTGATGGAAGATACTGAAAAGCAAGGATATATTGGAGCAAACTTATCTTGTATGTGAAGTGTTGCTGATGGGCCAAAACTAGTGTGCTCTCACAATTTATTGAGTAACAAAGATGCGAGAAGAATGGCTTTTCAAAAACACATTAACTCTTTGACACCAGAAGTCTGGATTTTCTGGTGATCAGTGTTAAGGTAAAACATGTTCAACTGTGCATATGACTCAGCTGTCACTGAGGAAGTACTTATTAGCTTTAGCTTGTTTCTGTACATTTAGGCTATTGCATTGAATTGCCTCACATACTCTCTTAAAAGGGTCATTACCCTCAGGAACTTTCTGAAAGATTCTGTATGAGATCTTTGCAGTCTTTATTTTGGAATAATTGTAGCGAGTCTGCAGATGGACAGATTTTTCAGAATAAAAGGTTAATTGTTCGTGTTTTTATCTGAAATCACAGCCACAATAACTTTGTAGCAATCCTGGATCTGCCAGAAGGTGAGCACCAGTACAAGTTCTATGTGGATGGGCAGTGGACGCATGATCCTACGGAGGTAACATTTTCCTGTGACCCTGCATTTTTACAAGATGATTCCTGCATATGAATGGGAGAAATTAGTTGGCTTCTACGCTAACCTGAAAGAAAGGGCTTTTGCTAGCAGTAGCAACTGGTTGTTTGATCTGGTGAAATGTTCTGGCCCCAGCTGGCCTAGGTAACTGTACCAATCTGAGGCTAGTCATGCTGGCTGGCTGTTAAATAGCCAGAAGCTAAATAAGAAGTTAGTGATGAGGACTGTGGGCCATTGGTTTTTCAAGTCTGTAGAATATTCATAACCCTGCATACCTTCTGAACTGTGACTTTTTGCCTCTGTTTCTTCCTAGCCAGTGGTAACGAGCCAGCTTGGTACGGTTAACAACGTCATTCAGGTGAAGAAAACTGACTTTGAAGTATTTGATGCTTTAATGGTGGACTCCCAAAAAAGCTCAGATATGGCTGGTATGAATCCATTTGTAATCTTATACCACGTGCTTGAAGTTGCATAAATACCCTCTACATTCAATTCCTGGTCTTGAGTTAAATCCCCAAAGTAGAAGAATCTTACTTTTTATGCCTGATCTGTTGGGGATATGTGCAGGGATCATGAAATGTGAAAGGAGAGAAGCTGGAATGAGTGAGGAGATTGTAGCAGAGTACAGGTCACCGATCAAACCCCATCTAGATCAGTAGTAAGTCCTTGCCATTTGAGTGTGTGGCACGAAATGATGATTTCAGATCACTCCCTGGTGAATCAGTAACTACCGCAAAACTGATCCTGAGCTTGTCCGCCTTGACAGCAGTTTGAAGGTCATGGAGACTGACCAGCATCTGACCCATCTTTTCAGGACTGTTGTGTACTTGTGGGGAATGCCATGGCAGCATTCTGGGTACCTGGGGATTTAGTTTCTGTTTGGGAGCTCGGCCCCTTTCATATACACTGAATAATTTCAGTTCTATTTTGTCACCAAGAAGGGGATTTTGTTCTGCTGTTTTCCAGGACTGCCAAAAATGAACATAAAAGCGTGGTAGCACTTAGTACTGAATGTGGGCCACAGAAATATGGGCCAGGAAATCCTCCCTTCCCCTGAAAAAGAACTTCAGGATCAAACTTTGAGGTTCTGATTGCTTACCCTACCCAGCTGGTCTCTAGTAGGCAGACTCTGGGGTCTTTAAAATCATCTCTTGGGCTTCTTGCTAAAGATCTTTGTGCTTGAGCGTCACAAAGCTTCCCAAATTCTGTAACCAGATTCTGAAATTTGGTTTCCTTTGCGTTCTGTCAGCTAGTACTGTTCCCGTATATGCGTGCTATTGGAGTAGTAACTTGCTGATGAGCAGACCAGTGTCAAGATTAACCCTGTATTATGAACAGAAACTAAGTACTGAAATAATGTGACAAAACTGCCTGCTGTGCTGTGTAGCTGCAGCTTGCAAGTGCCCTGTCCTGGGTAATGGTCGTATTTTTTAGTTTGATCCTGGCCCAGCAGGAAATGGGTCCCAGAAAACCCAAGACGACTTCTAGACTGGACAGAAAGTGTGGCATCTCTATAATTCCTGGAGGACTTACTCTGTAGCACAATTAGCTTCTGTCATACTCGTTTCTGGATGTGAAATTACTACTGCAGCTTAATGTGTCTGTTAAGAGTTTATCTTCTTTAAGGTTAAGCATTTTAACATCTCCCTTACAGAGCTATCAAGTTCACCTCCAGGACCCTACCACCAGGATCCCTATGTTTCTAAGCCAGAGGAACGCTTCAAGACTCCACCTATTCTTCCACCACACCTGCTGCAGGTGATCCTGAATAAGGACACTGGCATTTCTGTGAGTAGACAATCTTTTTCTTTGGGTTAGGATCGGGTATTTAGGTGGTTAGACATGCACTGAGGCTGCTGGTAACAATCCCTAACCTTGGAAGTGTCCCTTAGTGGATGAGATCTTTATTACCCAAGTCCAAACTGATCCATTTGTAATTATCTTCTTAACTGATCCTTTTTCAAAACTGGAAGAAGAATAGGAATACCATTTCCCCACCCATAAATCCTAACCTATACACTGCAAAATTATCAGAACTTCGGAGAACATAGCAGACCTGTAAGAAATGAGAAAAGGCCCATTCCTAGGTGGAGGAAAGGTAACCCCATAGATACCCTTGGTCCTATCTTAAGTGAACTTTAATTATATTGGAATTTTGATGGGGAGCCAATACAAAGATTTGCTGAGTGGCTGTCTGTGAAAGACAGTATGCCATAATTTAGTCTTCCACTCTGTCTCCTCCTCCTTTGATATCCTTTTCAGTGCGATCCAGCTCTACTCCCTGAGCCCAATCATGTCATGCTGAACCACCTCTATGCACTTTCTATCAAGGTAAGGGAGTCTTACCTTATCCCAGCAGTTGCATTTAGTTATCTATTACATTGTGCTAATTTGTTTTCCATCTTCCCTAGGATGGAGTGATGGTGCTCAGTGCCACTCATCGCTACAAGAAAAAATATGTGACTACATTGCTGTACAAGCCAATATGATTAGACCCGGTATCCTGGGGTGATGAAGTGCCAGAGGGAACAAATTCTTCGTTAAACCAAAACATATGCATGGTCTATGCTGTTGTAAACAGACTCTGATTTCATACAGTTTTAAAGACTTCATGTTTGTTTCATATTTGCCTTGTTCTCCCAGGCCCGTCGGGAAGTTTTCAGACTCAGCCAGGACCAAAGAGATGACTGCTGGTGCCATTTTTTTTTTTCAGCTCAACAACAATCACCTGGGCTCTCCCAGTGAAATCAGGCTGGGAAATATGGGGATAGTGACCGCTCGTGAGTGATAGAGGCTGTAGAAAATAATATTCTAAGAAGTGCAGGATCCTGGCTGATTGAGTGGCTGTTTTGGTCATAAAGCTCAAATATTCAATTATGTTACCACTGAGCTCCACAAGAGCCCATTCCCTGGCTCAGTCGAAAAATGGCATCCTTTCTATTGGAGCTTTTTTGGGCAAAGCCAAAGATGCTGCCACCCTCATCACACTCACTATTTCTTCTTCTTTTTTTATGTTTAATCAATAGATAGGAGTTGAATATGGTTTCCAATGTGAGTGACGCTCTAGCATTGTTTTCTCTTACGAGAACTCAAAAAAACCTTTTCTCCAGTGGAATTGCTGATCAAGACAATTGTTCATAATTGCTGGGTTTTGTGTAGACCATATAATGCACCCTGTGATAATCTGTTCTTGTAACAGACTTGTAATTCTCGTGCCAATCAGGACTGATTTAAACTGGGCTGGGTTCATATAAGGAAACTGACCAATTTAGCATAAGGATTTTAATTCTTCAGTATCAGCTTTTACCAGATTGATGGTAAAGTGATTCCAAGTTACTTTAAAAACTACATAGTAAATGAGGTATTGAGGGGAAAAACTTATCTGCTGATATGAGCAGCCGCAGCCCCTGTGAAGTGGCATTGGACCCACTTATGGCAAGGGCTGAATTGGCCCTGAATCTATATTTGCATTTGACTTCGCCAGCTTAGGGTTGTGTGGTCTCTGCAGCAAGGATTCCCAACAATTCCTATCACTTCCTGCTTTATTTATATTTTGTATATATTTAGCTCTCACAAAGAGGTGCCAGGTTGCCTTTCTTAGAGACTGATGATCTATTTGATACCAAAACGAATGCAGTAGGGACAACGCAAAATTCCTGCCAGTGTGCCTCAAGCCTGCCCTGGAGGGACCAACTTGGGGAATGCATAGTGCCCTTCTATTCTTGGGCACCTCTGAGTGCCAGTATAAGAGTGCCATGTGGGACCTCAGTCCATGACCTACTAAATGGGTGCATTTTACAAAAACCACCAGGTATCTGATCAGTTGGTGACTTAGATAATTGGTGACCATGATTAGATGTGATATAGAAAATAAGACTAATTTCCAGTCTTCTGAACTGTTCAATTGTCTTGGTACAATATTTAGAGTAGTTCAAGGTACACTGCTATTGGGTTTTCTTTGAAAACACAACAATTCAGGGTTTGAAAACATGGAATTCCTGTCACTGTATGACCTCTTCAGAAACAAGTTAAAATATAAAGCATTTTAAGGAAAAATGGATAATGTGTGTTTATTTCCTGTCAGCCCAACTGACCAATGCCTTACTGGGTTGGCTGGCTGTATAATGCTTAGCTAATTATGCAGCTTCTCTCCCTGATTAAAGTGGTAGCTACTTTACATTTATAAAACCCAGATTTGAGAGAGATCCTCTCATTACACACTGGTAGAGAATAATACGTTTTAAGATTGGTGGAGTGGGAGTAAACCAAACTGTTAATGAGCTTTGGCAACTGGAAAACCCAAGGATTTCACTTCTGGAAAACTGACTGCTCTCTACCCCCGTTCTTGTTTTTTTTAGGGCTGTCACATTTCAAGCAGCTTAAGCAATTTCCATTTGTTGGCCTCTGTGATGCTGGGTATACTTGACTGCTTGGGAAAGTTGGTTTTAAGTTTGTTACAGTTAATGACAACTGTGAGAATGTCTGAGAGAGATGATTGTACTTGGCATAGCCTGCACACTGTAATATTTGTGAACATGGGCCAAGAGGAAGTCTAGACATGGGGTGGGCTCTGAACAGCAAGAAGAAAGCATTAAGTGCAGGAGAACTACCAGTATTATAATCCTAGCAGTATTACCAGCTCCAGCAGTGCAGATTAGATCAGCTGGAATCCCAGCCACAGAGGTGCCTCAAAGTATATCCATTGCTTTCACATCTTTCACTGCTGATGTGGGCAGACGGCTGCCTCAAAAGTAAGGAAATTCCCACACCAGAAACTTGATGCTCAAACTCGTGTTGTAAAGACAGTATTAACTTACTTATGTTACAACACAGTTCTTTGTCATTTGAAACACCTAAATCCCTCAGTGTGGAAATACTAAATTATTAGGGCAGTTAATTAATCACAGTTAACTCACTTAACAGTTAAAAAATATATTTGTGCAGTTAAACAATAGAATACCAATTGAAATTTATTAAATATTTTGGATGTTTTTCTACATTTTCAAATGTATTTATTTCAGTTCCAGCACAGATTACAAAGTTTACAGTGATGACTCTATATTATTACAAATATTTGCACTGTAAAAATGATAAAATAAATTGTATTTTTCAATTCACCTCATACAAGTATGGAAGTGCAATCTCTTGTGCAATCGCAACTTACAAAGGTTGAATATTTTTGTTACATAACTGCACTCAAAAACAAAACAATGTAAAACTTCAGAGCAGTGATGTCCAGTATGTTTGCCACTAGCCACATGTGAATAGGCTGTTGAATTGTGGCTAATGCATGAGCAATGCGTGGGGCTGTGAATCCACTTTTTCTGCAGTAAATTTTATAAAATACAAGTACAGATCAAGTATTATGGATGAAAAGTGTCACTGTGAAGTAATTTTGTGTTAGTACCTATTAATATTTTTTGTAATATCTACTTATTTTTATATGAACAAAAATAATTTGAAATGTCATTTGTAATATGATTTTTAATCCTTTTTTATACCGTGGCAAATAAAAATTCACAACCACAAGCGTGGCTAGCATAGAATTTCTATTGGACACCGCTGCTTTAGAGCCGACTTACATCCATTCGGTCCTACTTCTTGTGCAGCCATTTCTTAAGAGAAACAAGTCTGTTTACATTTATGGAAGCTAATGATGCCCGCTTCTTATTTACAATGTCACCTGAAAGTGAAAACAGGCACTTTTGTAGCCAGTATTGCAAGGTATTTACCTTCATGCTTTGGCCACCATTCCAGAGGACATGCTTCCATGCTGCTGATGCTTGTTTAAAAAAAATGTGTTAATTAAATTTGTGACTGAGCTCCTTAAGAGACAATTGTATGTCTTCTGCTCTGTTTTACTCACTTCCTGCCGTATATTTCATGTTATAGCAATCTCGGATGTTGACCCAGCACATGTTCTTCTTTTTAAGAACACTTTCACTGTGGATTTGACAAAACACAAAGAAAGTACCAGTGTGAGATTTCTAAAGATATCTACAGTACTTGACTAAAGGTTTAAGAATCTGAAGTGTCTTCCAAAATCTGAAAGGGACAAGGTAGGGAACATGCTTTCAGAAGTCTTAAAAGAGTAACATTCTGATGCGGAAACTACAGAACCTGAAGCACCAGAAAATAAAATCAACTTCGTCCTGGTGACATCCCTCTCAGGTATCAGTCTGCACTGCTTTGGATTGTTATCGAGCTGAACCCACCGTGACCATGAAGGGACACATGAATCTTTAGTGCGATCTGGCACATAAATATCTTGGGACACTGACTACAACAGTGCCATGCGAACATCTGTTCTCATTTTCAGGTGACATTATAAACAAGAAGTAGGTGGCATTATGTCCTGCAAATATAAACAACCTTTTTTGTCTGAGCAATTGGCTGAACAAGAAGTAGGACTGAGTGGACTTGTACATTTTAAAGTTTTACATTGTTTTGTTTTGCAGTGCAAGGTTTTTTTACATAATTCTATAGTTGTAAATTCTAACTTTCATAATAAAAATTTTGCACTACAGTACTTGTAATGGGGAAATTGAAAAATACTATTTCTTTTGTTTTTTACAGGGCAAATATTTGTAATAAAAATAAATATAAAATGAGCACTGTACAATTTGTATTCGGTGTTGTAAGTGAAATCCATATACAGTATTTGAAAATGGAAAACATCCACAAATATTTATATAAATGGTATTATATTATTGACTAATCATGAAATTAATTCTTTAATTACACAATTAATTGCAATTTTTTAATTGCTTAACAGTGGTAACACTTGGACACTTTCCCATTTTACTGTTGGCTAGAAGCTACTTGAGCCTCACTCTTACACAGAACCCTCTAGTTATTTATTTAAACAATCAACAGAGACATACTATGCCTTGGTAATACAATAATTTGTCAAAGTTTACTGTACTGTAGAGTAAAAAATCTATACTGGCACAGGTACTGTGATGAAACTAATCATAAATATTAGCACATAGAGTATACTGACATTGAAGCTGCTGAAGGTCTGTTACATGGACTATTTAAAGTTTGGCAAGCGATAACGTGGTAATTTCAAAATGAGAGTAATCATCTAGATTAGGACGTGTACCAAATGGAATAGCCACCTACCATGGTAACTGACACTAGGCTGGAGAGGGGGATGAAATATTCAGTGGGAGAAGTGATTAGTGATTAGTCTCAAATAGTAGTTTGTGCAAGTAGTGAAATGGAGAGCTAGAGGCATGTTTTGAATAAATGAGGGTTAATTCATATGAGAATAAAAAGGAATCTTCGAGTGACCCAACAGCCTTTTTCTGTCACAAAACAGTAAAATAAATTGTTTATGAGTGAAAGTTTCAGGCGCTGGGACACAAAGGAAGAGCTGGACTCAACTCATGTGAGTGACACCATAATTCATGAGCTTGAGCTAAGCTTCATGGCTCTTCCAACCATGTCTACAGCTCGCTCACTGATTTCAAAACTTTCCGGCAGCATTGCAGAGGAGGATGAGCACAAATATTTTTTTAAGATGGTGGCTGTCAGGCAGCCATTGACAAATAACATGCTGCTGCAGCCTTCTTTATAGTGGGTCGCAGGCTGGCCCACCCTGGGGCTGCAAAGCTTTTCTCGCTGGGCTCCAGAAAAGCAGCACACCTGAAGAGATGCTGCCTCAGAAGACTTTTCTCCACCACGACTGCCAACTAAAAAAAGCCTCGTGCTGTGTTTTGCACTCACGCGGTTCAGGGAACTCATGATACCGTTGTGTGAGCCCAGCACTGACGCACTCACAGTGCTGGGGAAGAAGGAAAAGTTTGAGCCCAGTGTGCCAGGGGCTGACCTTACCAGTTACACAGTCTGCCTTTTGTACATCACCGTGCCCCAGCAGCAAGAGTAGAGTGGAAGAATGTGACAGTGGCTGTAAGAGTCAGTCCTGCCCCCGCCCTCCCATTGCCCCAACCCTGCCTTACTTCCCCT
>ML677361.1:3385096-3676832 GCA_007922305.1 Dermatemys mawii
CCACACACACACTAGGGTGACCAGATGTCCCGATTTTATAGGGAGAGTCCCGATTTGGGGTTTTTTTTCTTATATAGGCTCTTAATACCCCCACCCCGTTCCGATGTGTCACATTTCACACACACACACACACCCCCACCCACCCACATACCCACACCCGTGCCCCGATGGCCCGATTTTATAGGGATAATTCTCATTTTGGGGTATTTTTCTTATGTAGGCTCCTATTGCCCCCTCTCCACCGTCCCGGTTTTTTACATCACACACAATCGCTCGCTCGCTCTCACACTCTCTCTCTCACCCACACAAGACACAGGTGACTAGATGTCCGGATTTTATAGGAACAGTCCCGATTTTGGGGTCTTTTTCTTATATAGGCTCTTAATACCCCCCCACCCCGTTCCGATGTGTCACATTTAACACACACTTTCTCTCTCTCATATAAAGCCACACACACTAGGGTGACCAGATGTCCCGATTTTATAGGGAGAGTCCTGATTTTGGGGTCTTTTTCTTATATAGGCTCTTAATACCCCCCACCCTGTTCCGATGTGCCACATTTGACTGACACACACACTTTCTCTCTCTTTGTCACTCTCTCTCTCTCACACACACTAGGGTGACCAGATGTCCCAATTTTATAGGGCTAGTTCTGATTTTTGGGTATTTTTCTTATATAGGCTCCTATTACCCCCCCTCCCCACCTTTCCGGTCTTCTACATTTCACACACACTCTCTCACACACACACACACACACACAAACTCTCTCTCTCTGACACACACAAGACACAGGTGACCAGATGTCTTGGTTTATATAGGGACAGTCCTGATTTTGGGGTCTTTTTCTTATATAGGCTCCTAATACCCGCCCCCACCCCATTCCAATTTGTCACATTTGACACACACACACACTCTCTCTCTCACACACACACACACATCGAGTGACCAGATGTCCCGATTTCATACAGACAGTTCCGATTTTTGGGTATTTTTCTTCTATAGGCTCCTATTACCCTCCGACTCGTCCTGATTTTTCACATTTGACACATACAGACAGGTACTCTCTCTCTCTCTCTCACACACACACACACGTTCTCTCTCTCACATACAGCCACACACACTAGGGTGACCAGATGTCCCAATTTTATAGGGACAGTCGCGATTTTGGGGTATATTTCTTATATAGGCTCCTATTACTCCCCCCATCCCGTCCCGATTTGTCACATGTGAGACACACACACACTCTCTCTCAATCTGCCACACACACACACACACCCCACCATCACCCCACCCTCCCAGATGTCCCGATTTTATAGGGACAGTCCCGATTTTGGGGTATTTTTCTTATATACGTTCCTTTTAGTCCCCACCCCGTCCCAATTTTTCACATTTGACACACACACTCACTCTCTCTCTGTCACACACATTAACCCTCTCACACACACACACTCTCTCTCGCTCGCTCTCTCACACACACACACATAGGGGTGACCCGATGTCCCATTTTTATAGGTTAGTTCTGATTTTGGGGTATTTTTCTTATATAAGCTCCTATTACCCCCCCTCCCCACCTTCCCGGTTTTTTACATCAGACACACTATCGCTCACTGGCTCTCACACACACAGACTCTGTTTCTCTAACAGACACAACACACAGGTGACCAGATGTCACAATTTTATATGGACAGTCCCAATTTTGGGGTATTTTTCTTATATAGGCTCCTATTATCCCCCCACCCTGTCCTGATTTTTCACATTTCACACACACACACACACACTCTCTTTCGCTCTCTCTCTTGCACATACACACAGACACACACAAGACCAGATGTCCCAATTTTAGAGAGACATTCCCGATTTTGCCGTATTTTTCTTATGTAGGGTCCTATTACCCCCCACCCTCCTGCCCGGTTTTTCACATTTCACACACACTCTCTCTCTCACACACACACACACACACAGTCTCTCTCTAACACGCACAACACAAAGGTGACCAGATGTCCCGATTTTATAGGGAGAGTCCTGATTTTGGGGTATTTTTCTTATATAGGCTCCTATTACACTGGCCTACAATTTTTTAGAAGTCGTCTGCTTCAGAGAGAGAATGTGATATTTATTATGTATTTTGATGTGCTGAATTCAAATGTGACAATTAAAACAACTGATCGGCTACTGTTTCTAAGATATTTAAGATTTTACATTTTATGTCTATGTATATTGTGTAGATGGTAGAGTTTTAAGCATAAATTGTAAACCTAGGTCTTTTCAGGTGTTTATGGTTGCTTTACATGATATTTCACCTGTCCTGTTTATGTAACACTTTAAAAATCAGCAAAAGGGTTCTATAAATAAAATATATTAGGAAACAAAAGGCAAAACACTATTATGTACATAGTTTCGTCCTATTCAGTGTCTACTCGGCCCTTCTTGGCTTGTCTCTTGTATTCATTAAATGGAGCATCTCTTGTCACTGTCTAGCAATAGTCTGCAAGCATTGATGGGCTCCATTTGCCCTGATAGTGTTTCTCCATTGTTGCAATGTCCTGGTGAAATCGCTCGCCGTGCTTGTCGCTCAATGCTCCGCAGTTCGGTGGAAAAAAATCTAAATGAGAGTGCAAAAAATGTATCTTTAGTGCCACTGACTGGAAGGCTTTCCATACCGTCTTTTCCTTGCCACGCAGTGCATGGTCAAATGCATCATCTCGAAGAAGTTCACGAATCTGAGGACCAACAAAGACACCTTCCTTTATCTTAGCTTCACTTAACCTTGGAAATTTTCCACGGAGGTACTCGAAAGCTGCTTGTGTTTTGTCAAGGGCCTTGACAAAGTTCTTCATCAGACCCAGCTTGATGTCTAAGGGTGGTAACAAAATCTTCCTTGATTCAACAAGTGGTGGATGCTGAACACTTTTCCTCCCAGGCTCCAATGACTGTCGGAGTGGCCAATCTTTCTTGATGTAGTAGGAATCTCTTGCACGACTATCCCATTCGCAGAGAAAACAGCAGTACTTTGTGTATCCAGTCTGCAGACCAAGCAAGAGAGCAACAACCTTCAAATCGCCACAAAGCTGCCACTGATGTTGGTCATAGTTTATGCACCTCAAAAGTTGTTTCATGTTGTCATAGGTTTCCTTCATATGGACTGCATGACCAACTGGAATTGATGGCAAAACATTGCCATTATGCAGCAAAACAGCTTTAAGACTCGTCTTCGATGAATCAATGAAGAGTCTCCACTCATCTGGATCGTGAACGATGTTGAGGGCTGCCATCACACCACTGATGTTGTTGCAGGCTACAAGATCACCTTCCATGAAGAAGAATGGGACAAGATCCTTTTGACGGTCACGGAACATGGAAACCCTAACATCACCTGCCAGGAGATTCCACTGCTGTAGTCTGGAGCCCAACAGCTCTGCCTTACTCTTGGGTAGTTCCAAATCCCTGACAAGGTCATTCAGTTCAGCTTGTGTTATGAGGTGTGGTTCAGAGGAGGAAGATGGGAGAAAACGTGGGTCCTGTGACATTGATGGTTCAGGACCAGAAGTTTCCTCCTCTTCCTCGTCTGACTCAAGTGAGAATGATTCTGGTGCATCAGGAACCGGCAGTCCTTCTCCGTGGGGTATTGGGCGTATAGCTGATGGAATGTTTGGATAGTGCACAGTCCACTTTTTCTTCTTTGACACACCTTTCCCAACTGGAGGCACCATGCAGAAGTAACAATTGCTGGTATGATCTGTTGGCTCTCTCCAAATCATTGGAACTGGAAAAGGCATAGATTTCCTTTTCCTGTTCAACCACTGGCGGAGATTTGTTGCACAAGTGTTGCAGCATATGTGTGGGGCCCACCTCTTGTCCTGATCTCCAATTTTGCAGTCAAAATAAAGGTGATAGGCTTTCTTAACCATAGTGGTTATACTGCGCTTTTGTGATGCAAAAGTCACTTCACCACAAACATAGCAGAAGTTATCTGCACTGTTCACACAAGTACGAGGCATCTCTGCTCACTTTGGCTAAACAGAAGTGTGTCCCTTTGCAAAATCAAACACGGACAAATAAGAGAGCACAACACTGTATGATTTCTAGAGCTGATACAGGGCAATTTGTTCAGCAGAGTGATGTAAGCTTCATTATGATTGCATCATCCATGACTTCTAGGAATAACACGATGCAATTCATATCATGTATGACGCAATACCAGCTTCAGATTGCATCATTCATTGTTTTGCCTAAAAAAGCAAGTACTGTCCAAACCCAGTCATAGATTTATTCATAGATCCAGTCAAAGATGTATTTTAGTCATTTCTGGTTTCAATTGAGATCCCTTCCCTTTATAACTCACTTATACTCCATCATTCCCATGTCAAGGGTCGTATATACTGACCCAATAGCATATCTTGAAAACTAGAGCCAATCAACAATTTTAAGCATCATTTTCGTTCTGTGACCCAGAATTAGTAAAGTTTGACTACATTTATTTCAGAAGCATTTTGGCTGTAGAGCAGTGTTATCCCCCACTCCGTCCCGATTTCTCACATTTGACACACCCCTCCCCCCCCCGGCCCTCTTACCTGCCGCTGCTCAGAATAGCGTGTCTGGCCGGGCACCAGCCACGGTGTCGCGCAGCACCCCCCAGCCCCCTCCCCAGTGTTGCGCCGTGCACATGGCCCTCTTAGGCCGCAGGAGAGGGAGACAGCCAGGGAGGGAGGAGAGCACGAAGCAGCTTCCCCAGTGCAGCCCGCTGAGGCCGCACAGCAGGGGAGGGGCTGGAGCAGCTGCCCAGCTGGCTCTTAGAGGCCAGTCAGGAGGAGACCGCAGGCCAGATCTGGCCCACAGGCTGTAGTTTGCCCACCGCTGTCTTAGGCAATGAAAAAAATCATAGCCCCTCCCACCCCCGGCCATGATTTAAATACCTATGATGACTAAAGCTCTGTTCCTGAGGCCTGCTCCAGTGTTCCCAGGGTTTTCCCTGGGATCGATTCTTGGGCACGCCCCATGGTTGCTGCTTTGGACACCCTTGGGACCACTGATGCTGGGGCCACCTCTGGCTCTCATGCTCCGGTGCTCCCCGGTGCTGCTGCGCCAGCCACACAGGCTGCTTGGGCGTTGCCCGGGACTGCCTGAGCAGTGGCCAGTGTGGCTAGCAACCAGGCACCCCAGCCGCTGTGGGAGTGACAGAGCTTGCAGAACGTCACCAAATCCACCACGATCACAGCCTTAAGTACAGTGGCTAGCTGTGTTTTGAGGGTGCTCAGGAAGGAGGGAAACTGGCCCACTGCTAAGGCCACAATGGGCAGTAAACAAACATGCAGTACCTGGGTTACCAGTTTTTAGGTGCTTGCTTTTATGGTGAGCGGCCATACAGCCGTTCTTAGTAAAATGTCTGTGTCAAACACAAAGCCAGCTATGACCAAGAGCTGACTGAAATTTTTGCAGCACCCCCATTTTATGACATGGCCTCATCTCAAACCCCATGAAGCTGTTTTGTGTAGGTTTTTGACAGTGGTTTGTCATGTTTAGTGGTCACACCCACTTTTTGGCTGGCTGAGTGGGTGCAGCGTTACATAGCTAACTTTGGGATGTGGAAAAACGGTGTGGCAAAAGAAACTTTAAATAGGTTAAACAACTGTGTGTGGGGGTAAATCTGGTGTTTTTAGTTCACATAGGCAAAGATTCTGTCTTCATATGGCTCAGATTAGTTCTCTTTCTTATAGCCACACATCCTGGGGAAGAGCTCTTGCACTACTATCACAAAGTGGCTTCTTGCATATGCATTAAGTTGCAGGCAGCAAATAGAGCAGGTTAATTGAAGAGCCTCAGCTCTTTCATGCCTAAGGGTATGGTTACACTTACAAGATTATAGCGCTATAGGTTATAGCGGTCCCCTTATACAGTAATATGTATAGCGCTATTGTATGTCCACACACAGATGCTCCTGCGGTATAGCATGGCCACATTTGGGGCACTTAATGCGGCATTAAGCGCAGCGCATTAGGGCAGGTATCCCAGCATTCAGCTGGGTGCAACGTGCTTTTTAAACGAGGGGGATGAGGGGGGACACGTTGTGTGTATGCGGAGGGAGAGAGACAGTGGTTTTTCCGTTTTTCTGAAAGCCTGTCAGTGAGCCTCCCTTCACAGAAGGCTTTGTTTTCACACAGGCTCCCTCCTTAAACATTTGCATTGCTTATCTGCAGAGTTAAGAGAGAAACTCTGAAGAGGTACTTCCGCATTCCTCCAGCCGAGTTCAAAACAAAGGGAAGAGACGTCAATTGCCTTAAATGGCTCTAGGCATCTCCAGAGATTACTTGTAGCGCAGTGGGTGTCCACATTCTTGCTGTAGCGCTACAGCAGCTGCGCTACAGCCCTTATTCCCCATGCGGAGGTGGATTAATAATAGCGCTATAACTCAGCAGTTATAGCGCTCTACGTGCCTTGCCAGTGTGGACGGGGAGGAGGTTATAGCGCTCGTGGGGGCTTTATAGCGCTATAAAGTGCCAGTGTAACCATGGCCTCATACTTACAGTCAGGCCCCTTCTTTACATGTGGGCCTAAGTGTTCTGTAGCCCCAGCTTTACATTTGCAGAAAGCGTATTTAATTACTTCTGTCTTTTCTCCCACAAATGCTATGAGGTAATTGGGGGAAAAGTTAATAGTCATCACCTTGTTACAGATCATGGCTTCACCTTCCTGGGCTGAAGCAGAATTAATCTCCACTTCCGCTGCTCTTGAAGTAAAATGGGGGAGGGGGATCTCTCTGGTGCTAAAGGCTAGTCCCCAGTAGGTGTCTCACCACAATACACACCTGAGAGAGTGCAGTAGTACACCTCCATAATCCCATTTCCTCAGACAGAGCTGACAGCAGGTGTCACTAGTAATACCCAGAGCCATATTCCAATACGACTCTTAGGGCAGTGGATATTTTTATACAACGCCCATTCTCTGTGCTGAAGCCATGCTATATTATCAGTTTTGACCTTTTGTGGAAGAGCAGCACTATCTAAAATGGCTTCGGGTATGGGCCACAGGGTAACAGTTTGTTCAACTATAGCCAGCGCTATCATCACTAGGTTGGATTCCTGTACGTGAAAGTGAGTCCAATTCATCATATTCTTCTCATTTTCTATAACCCCCTGCCTTTGACCCCTCTAAAAGTAAAAGCCAGGTGCAACATGGGATAGTGTAGTTTCTACTTTATACGCCCTCATCTGTTTGTTGTTTCTTCGCTGTTGCTAGGAGACGAGAGTTGTAGATAGGTGCAGTATTTCTCCTTACCTTTGCTTCCTGTGAGTAAACCATAACAATTTTGCAATAGCTTTTTCCTTCGGTACATTTCAGCACAGAAATTATGGTCAAGGTGCCAGTGAGAATTTGTGCAGTGTTCATGGTAGTCAAAAGGCTTAATAAATATTTTACTTCACCAGTTTCTAAACTATTTTAGTTTTGTTACAATTCTGATCATGCATCATAGGATTGAAACAATGAATTTTAAATATGTATTCTTTGTGCACATTAAAATAGAAATAAAGAAACATTTAACAAGTTAGCATTTCATCAGATACATCAGATAATAGGCACAATAGATAAATCAAGCAATTTGGCTTTATGCAGAACATTTCCATGAAAAATGTTGTGTAGACCAAAGTGTAATAGTAGCTATTAGTAATTCTCCCACACGCCCACCAAGAAAAACCTTCATAGGGAGGGTGGGGGATATTTATATGCACAAAAACATTGAACAGTAGGAGGCCAGAAATAAGTCACTGCAGGCAGCAGAGTGAATATTAAAAACTCTTCCTGTGAAAGAATTCTTCAGACCCTGTAAAAATTGTTTAGTTAAAAATAGTTGTATTTACATTTAAGTCTGATCTAGAGTTTTCCCACCAGGTGTAAGCTATTAAGATGTACAGTAACTTGGCAGATTGAGTACAATCTGAATTATATTTGTGTAGGCTTTTAAAAAATTGCAGCTCTCAGGCATTACAGCACCAGAATATTAAGATGGTGGGATGAATAACTGTTCCCCTTCCTGTGAAAACACTGCTGCAGTAGAGCAGCAGCAGCAGCATTGGACTATGCTGTTGGTAGGTAAAGGGGTTTATTCCTAGCTGAAATTTGGGGTCTGGATTATTTGCCAGGAGTCAGATTCTTCTTCCAGATATTCACATGCATCTCTACCACCACCAACGGGTATGTATCTAAAGGCTCACCCCTACTAGTTAAAAATCTGGACAAATGCATCTCTGTTTCAGTCCAAGTCAATATGCTTTAATTTTCTGTTAGCACATATGCTACTTTTTCAGGGGAAGATGTCTGCTAAAAGGCAGAATATTCTGAAGGTGAGCTCTTTGGTAAGCTTACACTCCTATCAATTATGTTGCTCCTAATATTGGCTGATCTGTTAGAATGGCTTAGTGGTACCCTACATGGAAGGAAAAGGTCACTTCACCATGCTAGTTAATATAGTTAATTGTTTTATTTGGTTATTGTTCAACAACAAGTTCAATATTTTCCAGGTGGCACTTGAACTGTCCCTCTGATTCCCTCCCTTGTCAATAATAAAAAGGTAATGAAGAAAAATCCTGTACTTTTAGATACTTAAAACCTCATTTATGCTAACAAGCTTTCGGTTGCAATTTAATGTTACAATATCTCTTCATGGGATCTGGGAGGATTAAGCTGAGACCCCTCCAATGTCTGAAGATGGCTGTCCACAACCACCATTAAAACAAAAAGCTAGTGTTGAAAAATGCAGAGTTTACAATAAAAAAGTAGAAACCGATTCAATTCCCTTTTGTTACGAATATAAAGTTTCTTGTAAATATGTACAGTCCTTTGAGCTATTTCTATAGCAGGAAGCATTTCACACACAAGACACAAGATATACACTTTCAGGACTTGATAAGCCCACTTCTCAGGTCATGAAGATCTTCCATGAGATGCAAAGATTTAAAGACTGATCTCTGTGACCTTTCAAAATACCGAGACCAAGAGACAAATTTCAGCACGTTTCCTGCCAAATCATCTGGTCTAAAATAACCCAACAGACAAGAGAACAGAACACAATATCCATGAAACTCGCCAAAGGGCACTGACAAGGCATTTAGAGGTTTATGGTGTCTAGGACAGGTTAGCACTGTCTGGCAAGGGACAAGCAGAAGATAAAAGGCTTGGCCAACAAGAAAACTGGGTGCAGTTTTGCTCTTTTCCATTTACAGAGAACATAGTTGTTTACTCAGCATGTCACTGAAGCAGACTGAATGGTCAAAACTTGCCTTGCAAATCATTTGCTCTCTGGCTCAGTTACAAGGGATAATGTTCATGGCATTGGAGAATATGAAGCAATAAATGGCTTCAGGTTAGAGGCAAAAGCAAAGGTGTTTGGTAACCGCCAAAGCTGTTTATTGCAAGTATCCTCTAGTGCCGTGACTATTAGGTCTTACTGTACAACAAGATACAATCAGAACAGGAAAGAAGAACTTTGTTTTGAGAGATGACAATTCTGTGCACTTGCTTTCCTCTGATGTTCTTGGGGACCGGGGGGCAACCTGTCAACCACTGTGAGGAGTGGCCTCTATGGAAAATGACGACGATAAGGATTTCAGTGCAATTTTTGAATGGGATTGTGTTTAACACTGGCGTGTGTGAAGGTGAGGGACAGCGATTGTAGTTCTCTTGTCATATAATAAGGATTGTAACTCTCTTCTGTGCCAAATTCTCCAGTAAATCATGGCGGTTATTTTGCAGCGTAATCTAAAGGTTTCAATTAATTTACAAGTGAGGTACAATACAATACTTAGCACAGCAACCTAAAAGGAGAGAGCAGCCAGAGTGATGGTGCAGCAGCATGCAGTGAATTGCCATGCAGAAAACCTGGGCCAAGAGTCTTGTATCCCAGTAGGTCAGAGACAATGCACTTTGTTATTGGGCATGGGGGATTGTGACCATCTAGTCGGGGGATCTGCCCTCATCATCCAGCTGAACAAAGCTGCACTGGGGCACTTTTAGTGAGAACAAAAGAGAACGAGCTTTGAAAGTGGCAGGGGAACAAACGGATCCAGATTAATTCTTTAGAGCTCTGTAGAGACTATCCAGTGATGCTGTCTGTTGCAACCAGGGCATCATGGCCTTTCAGTTTACAAGGCCATGACAAATCTCAGCATCTTTTTCAAAACTATGATTTATTATCTGCTAAATGGTGCTAACCACATTAAGATCTGGGTTGGGATCCTCATCCCACTTGATTTCCTTGATGAACTATTAAGGACTAAAGCTAAAGTACAAAAAGTTTATGAACTGCTTGAAAGAGTAACAGTAGTACAAAGTGCAAAAAGTATGACTGCAGGAAGGTGCAGGGAAATAAACTGAGACGCAGACAATCCTTGTTAGAGTCACATATCTCCAGATGCGGAGCCAGTTCTGGCCCAAGAAGGTTGTTTTGATAACTGGGCAGCAGAAGCATGGAGTGCATATACTCAGTACATTTCCTTTGTTTTTCCTGCAGATCACGATGAGGAGTAAGTTTGTCTAGCTGAGACTTATACTGAGGACTGGTCCCAGACCTAGCAGGGAAGTAAAACAAGTTATACAAGATGCAGTAACACATTTCTGTTCTTCTGTATGCAGTCCCAGGTCATATAAGCAGCACTGCTTTCAGCAGGAGGCAGAAGCAGAGTTTTCCTGAGCACCATTTGTCTCCTTGTCTAGGTGAAAATGCTATGTGGCATGAATCTTCCCCCCAACCAGTGATGAAGGCTACCATCTTCACATGGCGTATAGTGAGCTCCTGACAAGCACCTTCCTCCAGACAAATCCCCCTCCCATTTCATGTGGGCCTGATTCCTCTCAGTGCAAATACCCTCCTCATTCACAGATGCCTTCAACACCTGCTCTGTGGTCATGCACAGATCTAAGCACTCAGTGTTGGACCTGCTGCCTTGGCAATGGAATGAAAGTGGTGCTGGGTGGGGGGAAATATTCTCTTTGGAAGAGATTTTCACACAGCCAATGCATATCATATGTTTAGATGTACTGGGATTGCACATGTATTTTAAACTGGGTTTAGGCTGAAGCCCTTCACCCACACAGGCTTTTCACAGTACAAACAGCCACTCCCCACTGGGAGGTCAGATACTTTCCTGAGATGAGACATTTGACAGAGGTCCAGCTTACCTTATTGACTTGTGAGAGTGGAGTTCTTGCACCTCCCACAGGCGTTCGCCCCCTGCTGGGCTCTTCAAACAATCTTCCAGGGGACCTTTCTCTGCGGGTGCTCAGAAGCCTGCCTGGAGATTTCTCTCTCTCCAGTGGTCGCCCAGGAGACTTGTCCCTGCGCAGCTCTGTCCTTCCCTCTCGATACCGATGTGGTGTGCTTGGTTCTCGAGGGTGGCTTGGACCTTCTGGTGGTCCAGGGCTTGATGCTACTCGCTTGGTTATGTGCTCATTATATGTGGGGGGACCTCTCTTATTAGGGCTGCTGTCATTCAAAAACAATGGGCGCGGACAGCTGAGTGACAAAAACCTTAGAATTACATTTTTATTAAAGAGGCCTTATCTTCCCCCCCACCCCCGCCATCACTCCACAGTGTTCAAATAAATTCTTTTTTAACATGGTGTCCTAAAGAAGCCTAAATGACAATTCATGAAAGGAGATAGATAAGTGTGGCTTTAAATAGGCTACAGCGAGAAATCAAGTACTACAGAAGAGAGATTTACCCTCCTTCCGAAGATAAATATGAGTATTGCTGCAGAAATCTCTGCATCAGGAGACTATATAGCTTTAGGGGTATTTCTACTAAATTAGAAATTTCAGCTCCTTAAGGAATATTTAACACAAATCAAGGCTATATAACAGCTACAAGAACTACTTATTTTCCTAGGGATATAGCAGTAGGCTTTTCCTATTTGAAAGTACATTAAAAATTAATTTACACCTCATAAGACTTGTTCAAGAAGCACAAACTACAAGACACCTAGGTAAACATTCTGATAAATAAGAGGATAAGAGAGAAGTTATAAATTTGCCAAGCTTTAGATTTCTCTCTCATTTTATAGGTAACACTTTTCACTATACAACAGGGCACA
Organism: Dermatemys mawii; assembly: GCA_007922305.1. Taxonomy (NCBI): domain Eukaryota; kingdom Metazoa; phylum Chordata; order Testudines; family Dermatemydidae; genus Dermatemys; species Dermatemys mawii. The sequence goes on from ML677361.1 coordinate 3,397,178, forward strand.
ATATTCACTTACCTGCCCAATTCGTCCCCACTCTGATTAACAAAACAAGATCAGGTCACTTATCTGAGTCTCCTACACTGTCATATTCAGACATACAATATTTAAAGGGTTGGAACTGTAGCTTTGAAAGACCATTTCAAGCCACTTGTATTTCATTTTCATGGCAATAATGAATGTTAGCACTAGACTTTCAAGCTCTGGCCACATCAGCAGGACATTAAAATATCATTTCTGGTCCAAATCCTGTTCTGTCAATCCCAGCTGTTGTAGCTAAGGAATAATTAATTCCATGACTAGGGACAAGCAATTTATTTCAAGAAATAAATTATTTAAAAAAATTGATTTAGTGTATCCATGTTTAAACATCTAATTTTATTACTGTTCTAAAACAGATTTGTACAGGTTTTCTTAGTCATATTAATAGAACAAAGCATCCAGATTACTTGTGGCAAAAACTCATCTCTGATTCATCCAGTATTAATCTAGGGATCAACTGTGGATCTCTGAGCAACTGACTACAATCCATTTCTCTACAAAGTACTCTTCAGTGAGGAAGGCAGTTACCCTAAACTTCAACATAGAAAGCCTTTCTATGGTCTTGATGGAAATCATCACAGCCTAATTATCTATTTGTTCTAGAGTAAATTCAAGACATCCCTGTTCTCTGGGACTTTGGGTATCTGAAAGTGGACTCATCTAGGATCGTCCTCTGTCTAGAACAATTAGGAAATGTACCTCCTTGGCAAGATTTGTTTTGGACACACAAGTTAAAATAATTTCGGATTCTTCATCTCCTGGGGCCATCTCTTCTTTCACAACAGTATTGTTAACATCACAAAACACTCCTGGTTTTCTTTTAAAGTATTCGGGGAGGAAGTTATCCAGGTACGGCCATAGAGCTCAGGTTTCCAGAAGGGGGACACTGGCACTCTGGATTTTAAAAGATCTGTTAAACGAGCAGGATTTCCTGGTGCTTCTGAGAGAAGCTGAGCTTCTCCCACTAGGGCCAATACTGGAGACAGGGGTCTAGAATTAGTGCCGCACACATAGCATGAGGAATGGCACTGAATGTAGCACAGTAACTCATACCTGCGTGTAGCGGAGGATCCTCTGTGGTGTTCATTGTTGGACTCCTTCACTAGATTTCCCTTACAGCAGATCACTCTTAATTTGTCCTGATAGGACGAGGCCAGGTAAATTGCTCCAGATGAAATTGCTGGCCCTAGATACCGAGGATTTGGGATATCCAAGTGGGCTCGTGCAGGAGTGCTGAGTAAAGTAGGGAGAAAACAAATCTTTATAATGTGGCGGGTGTGCATTATTCTTGGAAAGCTGTCACCTCTGTAGCAAATCATAGTTCTTCTCTTCAAAGTGCTGAACAGAGCAGGACTTACCCTAGAGAAGCACGAGCCTGAATCTCAACCACTTCAAGGGAATTGAAATGAGTCACAAACAGGTAGGGTTCTCTGTAGGCTGCAGCAGAGAAAGAACACCATGCACAGAGTAAAAGTTAGGCATGAAACTTGCAGGATAAAGATAACATTTTCCTGCAGTCCATTGGGAAGACTAAGGATGTGGGTTTTCTGTGCAGTGCTATATACTATATTGCTAAATGGGGGGAAATAAGCTTCAAGAAGCATTGCCTTGTACCTATCTGCTCCCATACCATTATATCAATCATGACATCATACAAAAGGGATTTAAAATGGACTATTAACTGGACAAAATCTATTAGGAACTGCAAAAGACCCTATGGTTTCATTTTGATAAACCAGATTCTTGAATATTTCAGAGACATCCAAGCATCCATCATTAAAAATTCCCAGTGGCCAATTTAGTCACTGTCAGGCTGGGAATATTAATCAAATATATCAATTTGATTTAGTTTTCCTCTTATTTGTCATCCTTCAGAAAGGCTGCTACATCCATTTTGGTTTATAATTATTTGTAACCACTAGAAAACACTGAGTCTGAAGGGGATCCTTCCCACTGGGGCTGTTTCCTGGATGTGAGACCCCCCCAGGATACTGAATATTTTGAAACATTGGAACCGGGTGGAACCAGTATAAAACTGGTAAATGTTATTCAACACCTACCAAAAGCCAAAGGCAAGCGACTCCATTTCAGGTCCTCTGTCCGACTGCGCCTTCCATAGGAATCCACAAAGACGCCAAACTCTGCAGAGAACAATCACCAGGGTCATTTGCTTGTGGCTGGATTTTTTTTAAAAGGGAGGAAGGCAAGCAAAAGTGGGTTTTTACAACAGAAATAAGAGGACCATCCTTTGCAGCTGGTGAATTCTACAGTAGCCAGAATTAAATTACTCTCCTTGGCATAATGCCTGCAAACACGGCTGGTTTAGGAATAATTTCAGTAGTTCAATTGTTGCAGTCTATGTCCTCTTTACATCGAGTAAGGTAAAGTTATTTCTTACACTTCTAGGAACTCAGCATCTCCAAATAGGAAAAACAGAAATATTTGTCATAACAGTGCGCCTGCTGCCCAAGCAGGCAGTTATAGTAAATACCTGAAGGATTACTACTGTTGGAGTTAAAGGTGCTTTGTGAACTTCTAGGACATTGGATTAAGGGATCAACAAAAACAATGTCATTAGAAAGTAGCTTGTAACCTTTTATTTCTCCATTGAGATGAAAGGAGCAATCTTTCTATGGAAGTCATTGCATCACATAAGGAAGCCTCTAGTTTAAGTCAGAAAGCCAGAAATGTTTAATCAGGCTGGGATGCTTGTGTTCGCCATAACAGCTGTAGCCTTTTGTTGTGGATTGACTCTGGAAACAGGGACTGGCACCACAGTAGTTTTCCTCTTCAGATGCTTCCCACTTCCAGATCCTTTGGTACTGGGGTGGATGGTTTGTTCTTCTTCCCTCCAGATTCACTCAGAGCCAACAATGGCCTCAGACTTGTTCAAACCTTGTACTTAGGCAATTCCGGATAGTTTTGCTGACAGTGTTTCTTGTAATAAGATTGTCAGAAGCCTGTTCTGTCTGTTCTTTTTGGCTCACATTGTACAAGTCAAGCAAACCAGCATTTTGAAGGTGAGTGTCCCTCACCCAGAGACACCAAGTATCTAGCATTCGTGTCAGATGCCATAAGTACTGCCGGATGTTACACGTGTCTTAAAATAGGGATTTTTATTCTTCAGTTCTGAACCGCAGACTTACAACTAACTTCATCTAATACTAAACCAGTTAACGATCTAACAAATTGGTAACTAAATCAAACTATAAAATTGTTAACTAGCTAATAAGCTATGGATCCAGGAGCACCCCAAAACAGTTCCTCATGCATTTAGCTGCTTGCAGCTGGAAGTAATTTAAGCTGCTGGAGTGCCACACCCCTTTTTATACTTTTGCCCTAGAATGTTCAATGTCCACTGAGGGGATGGACAAGGAGGCGGATAAGTGCTCCAATGACGACTGCTAGTTAGAGTTCTACTGGTTCACACTGCACTGGTTGGAGCATCACATGAGTGGGAATATGCAGAGGACACTTAGGGTATGTCTATACTATCCGCCGGATCGATGGGTATATTGGGGATCGATTTATCTTGTCTCATCTAGACAGGATAAATCGATCTCCGAACTGACATCTGTACTCCACCTTGGCAGGGGGAGTGTGTGAGTCGCCTCAGTGGACACTGAACATTCCAGGACAAAAAGTATAAAAGGGAGTGTGGCACTCCAGCCGAAAACAGCATAGCTGAACTTGTATATTCTAGTTCGAAACAATCCACCCACCTACCCCCCAGTGCAGCCCAGGTCTTAAAGAAGAACTGATTGACAGGCACAGAGATCTTAACATAACCCAGAAGGAATCTGCCCAATATATTTTAACAGATGGGATCAGCGTCTTGCCCTTTTAGGGTCTACATCCTTTATATTTTATAATACACCATATGATCTACAGTCTAACATGCCATTTCCAGCAATATTGTTACCCTATATATGATCATGCACATCCAATGGCTAATCTCCCATCACTACAGTTCCCAGGTATTTTGTGACAAATGCTGTGCAGATGATCAAGCTAGTCCAGCGGCCACATGATACACTTACCATGGAAACAAAGCAGGTACTCCTCCCTCTGTCCTGTAGGGTTCACCTGTATGATGCTGATTGGGAAGCTATTGGTGGAAGAAGCAAACAGAGCAGAAGCTAAGGAGTGGTCATTCTTATCGAGAAACTCTGTAAAGGGGTAGAAAGGAACAGCAATGTCAGCACAAGCTTTTCTGTATGTTCATGCCCCTTGTTCCCACGTAGGTAGCTAAGTATCTACCCCAAAGGTACATTCACAGAGCTGTTTAATATATGACAGGAAATGATTCCTACCCTCCAGGGTATACTGCTTCATCTCAATTTCATAGAACTTGTTGGTTCCGATGATGATGCTGTAATTGGTCAAATGGATACAGCTACATGGCTCTGAAGTTTCAATCTCCTGTAAGAGAAGGACATGGCACGTTGGCATGAGCCTAGATGATCCTTATTCAACTTTTCTGTTCCATTAGTTCCCTGTATTTGTTTAAACATCTCTCTTATTACAGAGGATTCTGAGTGGCAATATTTTCCTCTATAAAAGGTGTCTAACAACTGCAGATTGCAAGCCTGCCATCTCCAGCAGGTGGAATAGTTCTCTTACTGGCTGAACTAGTATTAATTTCCCTGCTACATCCACGAGTTTCTTTCTCTAAGGGAGTTTTGCTGGCTATTTAGAAGGCAGGTGTGCACACTATGAGTTTGGCTGAAGTGCAGGCAGCAAACGTTATAGACAGATCCGCTTTTGAATCTGTGAAAAGCCAAAAGACAGCATTGATTTCTTTCAGAGAGATCATGAAATTGTCATCTACACCTTTGTCAGCTACAAATTAGACTAATCCTCTAAAACAGCATGCTGTGGTGTTCACTGTACAGCCCCAGTATGAGGGTGAAGAGGATGTAGGAGGGATTTGAGAAGCAGAGTCAGAATAAAGCAGTGATCCTTAGTTATACACAGTGTAACATATTAACAATCAACTAGGCTGAGGCACTATAAAATTGGGCACCTCCAGGCCTTAAAGGCAAGAGTTGCGGTGGGCGGGGGGAGGAGAGAGAAGGGAGGACACACCATGACGGCTGCCATTCTCTCATTTGAACATACTTCAAATGAGAGAATGAAGATTTTTTATTTTTAACAAAGTTGGTTAAAAAAGAACCGGTTAGGTTGTCTCAAGACTCAAGGGGATTGGATACTTGCAATTAAACAGCCCCTTAGCCTGCGCTCGATACAGCTGGCATAGGGTAGCCATGGGTTTTTAACTGTACGGTAGACAGCTCTGATTTTAACTGGAGCAGATTATAATTTACTGTCATTTTAGCTAGCAAGCAAAACTGGTATGAGCAGCCTAGATTTTAGGCACTTGCTCCTCAGCAGAGTGGAGTCTCACACTGGATTGTTATGAATATGTGAACAACCGAGAGAAATCAAACTTGCCTTCCTGATGCAGAACTTGCTTAGGCTCTCATTATAGCGCAACACCACCACTTTGTTGGGCATCGCTGCACAGATGCAGAGTCCATTCTCAACCTACAGGGCAGGTTACAAATATGATTAGAGATAGTAATACAGACATTCACTCTAAAGCTGTGGAAAATATTTTGAACACATGTAACAGTTCTCTTTGGTGAAAGGTACCCAGATGTTGGCAGAGATGAGTGAGTAATATTAATATTTGTAATAGGACGGTATGGCGTAACTGCAGCTTAGTGAAACAATGAAAAGCCTTTTCACACTCCTGAAGGACAGAACACACCCAGACTGCTTCTGTGATTTCTTTTGTAGCTGAAGCAAGTTAATTAAAAGAACAGGAAGCTTTTAATAGAATGATGTTTCTAGTAAGAGGGATAATGAGCTCAAATTAACCCAGACAGGTTAGATCTTTAACCTCTTGAACTTGTATCTTAAACAATGCTTTGAAATGAATGATATTCAACTTGTCAAGGATCTGAGTAATCTGCATAAGCAGTTCCTGCTGATACTTGGCCACTGCAGAAGTTGTTTCGTATTGAAATTGCCAAACACACTGAACATTGTTGAATGATACAACTGTATGAGCAAATTTACTACCTTGGTAAGAATCGCTCTGTGTTCAAGAGAAAAGATAGAGGAATATGAAATATATCAATCATAAGAGTCTAAAAATGGAGAGCAAATGTCCAGAGTCAGAGAGACAAGGTGGAGGAGATAATATTTTTTATTAGATCAACTTCTGTTGGTAAAAGAAAATAGCTTTCAAGTTACACAAAGCTCTTCTTCAGTCAGTTATGTTAGGTTTATCTCACAATATGTCTCATATAACAGATTAGCATAGTCCATCATCTGTTTATTGGATGTCTGTGCTTGTTTATATTTGAGACCCCCTTCATGCTCCTTCCCCTCTCCACTCTCTCTTCTCCCCCTTTACTCATTTCATTTGGAGAAAAATATAAAAAAACCCAACAATATAGCTCCTGGATGTGCTGATTATGACAAGAAATAAAGATGCTGATCTGATGAAGATTAAACCTGGCAATCCCTTCTACTGTCTCACTGTGCCTGGGATCAAGAGAGAAAGTAAGCTACAGCCCAGGGCACAAAGGAGCTATATCCTACCTTGCCAGCAGCAAAAAGATGACATCCCTTGACAGCCTCAAAGATGTTTGGTGAGATATCAGGCTGGGCTGGGAGGTGAGATTGGGCTAGAGACTGCTTCACTTTCTTTACATCAACAAGACACAGAGCCCTCTCTTCTCCTGGACAGAAACAGTAACATTTATTCAATGCAAGATAGTCAAGCAAGGGGAGAATTTCACTCTTCACTGCAAGAGCCTATTTTGTTACATAAGCAGCAGCTTCTCATTATGGGTTGTTACTGTGGTAACAGTTACAGAACACTGTACATGTAAAAAATAATTCTATGTGAAAGAGGACTTTAAAAAAGGATTAATAAATACACCCAGGAGAACAAGCACTGTGTCTTTGGATTGTTATAGTTGCTGGTTCTAGCCGAAAGACATTAGTACATGGCTCCATGAAGGCACTGCTTAGATTAGCCAGCAAGGCCCCCCCTTTTCAAGAGAAAGGTGCTTTATCATTTCTGCCCATACAAGTTTGTAGTAGAGCCTCCTGGTGCTACAGTTAAGGATCACTTTGACCCGGGTTGAAACCTGAGGTTTCAGTAATGTCACCTTTTCAAAATCACACTGGGTGTAACATTTCTCTACAATTATTTTATTTCCTACTTTATTGTTTAAAAAGCTAGGGCATCTTAATATTATATAGCAAATTTGTGAAGCTTGTTGATTCCCTCCAAACATTGTACAGGAGGCTTCAATATTCAATTGTGCTATTAGTCAAAGAGCAGGACAGATGAAAGCAGCCTAGTTATATTACATGAGCTCGTTTTGGGGGACCCTCTGTTAGAGCATTAGAGGGTCATTGTGCTGGAGATCCTAGGACAGTGGTGCCCAATCAGTGGCCCTTCGGGGCAATTGTTAAAAACAAAGGAGTGCAGTTGATTAAAAATGGAAAATGTATTTTGTTTTAGGCCTTGAAACTTTTAAACTGTTTGCACCAGCCCCGCTACTTCAGGGAGGCAATAAGGGACATCACCACTCTCATTTGTCACCCACCACTTCCCTGGTATCCTCCAGAGCAACTCCATTGTGTGCTGGAGGTCAGCAGATCTCTGCTGCTACATGGGAGGGTAAGGAAAAGAGAGCTGCCCTCACTGTACCATTGCCTGCTTCCCTTCTAACCTGTGGGAATGTTACAGAAACAGCAGGACAGGATCTTGACTGGCTCTGCCTGAGAAAGCTCCTAGCAAAGAACGGCTCCTCTCTCATATACAGACAGCCTAGGAGTGGTGTGGGAATCAACAAATGTTCATGGCTGACTTCAATGACAGCACTGAGTGTTCAGCACCTCTGATAACCAGAACATTTTTATTTAGGTGCTAAATATAGAGTAAGAAGCCTAATTTTAGAAACTCAGGTTTGAACATTTTGGCCTCTGCTATACAGTCCCCCATCTGTAAAAAACACAGCGCTCACTCCCTTTGTGCAGGGATACTGTGAGCATTACTTCATTCGTTAGTGTACATGAGAATCTGAGATGATTCTGTGATAAGCACCACAGAAAAGCTATACATAAAAAGTAGAGAGGAGCCAGGGAAAGCAAGTTCCACTGATATTGTGCTGTAGGGAGCTTCCCCTTAACCTTCACAATCTAGAACATTTATCGGAACACTTCCCAAAAGCAAAAATCTGCCATCTTTCTACCACCATACCTGCTATCATGAGCAGTTTATCCAGATCCTTTATGAGGTGAATTTGGAAAACAGCACCAAGTCCTGGGATGTGTGTTAAGGAATTTTTCAACACATTCAGGGCATAGAGACCTTCCTCTGTACCAACGAGTACTACCTATAAAAGACAAAAATTGAACAGTCAGCCCTGTATAAGACGATCACAAAAATGCTCCAAGACTAAATTTCATTCATGCATAACACCAGCCAATGGAAAATGGGAATCCAACCCCAAGGTACAAAAGGAAACGTATTTCTATTTACAAGTCTGAATACACAAACTCCATTCATGCAAAGTATACAGAGACCAGGTTGAGTGTTGTGCATTGATGACATCACCTGGTCACTGAAGGGCATTGTGCAATTTATATCCAGACGGTCTTCACCCTCAAGCTTCAACAGAGAGTTTCCAAGCAGTTTCTGTAAGTGACAAAAAAAAATACAGTATGTTTAACTAAGCAAACACAAATCAAACTCTTAAACAATGCTTAGCACGGACTCCCAGCAATTTTCCTTATCCCCTCATCCAGAAAAGTTGGCATGTACAATCATGTCTCAAAACTTTAAAGCACACTATTGCCTCCAGACTCATGTTACATTGTTCTAATGTTTATTACACCCAATGTATCACTATCTGAACTGCAACTCTCTGCTCATGCACAGCACTCAGCAGTGGAAAAGTAGAATTCTTCTGCAACATGAAACGTGTGTCAAAGCTGTAGGGATCCTATCTGCAAAGGGTTCATAAGCTGCCACTTAAGAAGGCACAACTATTAAGAAAGTGAGGAAACAAGCATGCATGTCTTGCTATTTGAGCCCAAGCAGAAAGGAAGCTCTGAGACAGTCACATCAGTCTATTAACAATACAGAAGTTAGCAGAAGGTTCATATTCTAGTTTATTACAAAGCGGCACCGAGATCCCTTCAAGACACATACACATCCCAACACTTACTTGAACAGGGAACATTTGAGAAGTGATGCAACTCAAGAAATCCTGGTGTGTGTTAACACCCACAAAGTGGTTAGAAAAACTAAACAGAAACTTTTAAAAGAGACTGACAAACAGCGCACTATTTGGGAAGAAAAATCAAGAGAGTCCTAATTAACATCCTGGACTACTCCAGCTAGTCAGATTTCCATTGTCTCAGTAGCCAAAATTTGAAGATGTGATGCCAAAAAGCACAATCTCCCTGTATCAGGAAAGTTATAGTGATGAAGAGAGTTATTTTAAATGACACAGCAGTGAGCCTACTTAGCTGTTTATTCCTGACAAAAATGGCCAGTTAACAAATCACAAAGGAAGAGAAAAAATAAGCCTTTCTAAAATTTGCTATTTTTCAGATCTGAAAGAAGGTGTGATACTGTACGGCATCAATCTCATTGTAAACCTTGGCTCACAGTATTCCTATTCAATGATATTAATGACAGAAATAATATTAACTGGTTTAACTTCATTTCAAACTCAGCATGTCAGATACTAAGAAAGAACATTTATTATTAGATAATCTATTTGTACTTACAGCATCAGCCTCAGCTTTTTCCCTGGAAACTCTCCCTCCTGCCACTATTGACTCCAAAGCAGTGACCCAGCGCTGCTTATCAGGGAAAGCAGGTGCTAGTAAGTAGAGTGTCCTACCAGGCCAGCATGTGGTGTGTGGATGAGACTCCACCTTTAGTATATATGGCACATCTAAGGTGTTGCACAGAGAGAACAAAATCGGGATTAGCACTTGGAACAATTTCACTTGGTTTAAATTAGCATCCTTCATCTTTGTCAGAGAGGATATCACCATAACTGCTACAATTTATACTCTCAGTAAAGATGGGCTTTTCCATTCCAGGTGCTGCAAACTAGCTATTAAAGCTTAAAAAAAAAAAAAAAAAAAAGATCACATTGTGTGTATGGTTTCCGTCTTTCTCTCTGCTAAGTAAAGATTAACTATCACCCTTTATTAAGAGAGGAAGAGAAGTGTCAGCTATAACAGAGAAGTTCCTTTTTTTTTTTTAAAAAAAAAAAGTCCTATGACTGAAGCAATCCCTGATAGTTTTCGCTGCACTGTTACACAGCGTACACTTCCTAAAAGCAAATCATTAAGGAATCTCTTCCATGTCTAACATTGGCTTATGCAACATAAGACCATTTCCTTTTTTTAATTGTTGTTCAATAACTTGTTGTAAGAAACAATAATGTTCCTACTTTTGATAGCTGAACTCTCTACCCTACAATATTAAACCCAAGAGATCGATTATCTTTAAATCAGTACAGTACAATTATCACTACATTTTAGAGAATAACTGATTCCATGTGTTTCATTATTTCTAGTTAACCGTTTACTGCTAGAAGACGCACTTTGAATATTCAGATTGGCGGAGGGCATTGAAGGAGGAAGTTTATATGAACTATGTTTTAAAGTGCTTTATAGTAACTTTATAAAGCCACTCTAAGGTTTACCTCTATTTGAATGAAAGAGTAACTCATTCACAGTTCAACCATTGGGAGAGAAGCAATCAACTTTGTGGGTCCAGCGCTAGATGTCTGAACTATTCACAAGGCATAGCTAATCGAAATAGAGGTAACCTCAGAAAGATTTATGATGTTACAGAACGGCAGTTTAAAAGGTTAACTGCAGAATGAGATCTGCTCTACCACAGTTAACTGCCAATGGATGCCAAGCCATTTTCATGGATCAGTTGAAATCCATTTTACCTTAGCTGCACTGATTCTCACCTGTCTTTGCTGTATTTGCAAGTTCAGCAGCGCCTACAGCCCCATGGACAGTTACATCTCCATCAGGAAGGCACAGCTCAAACTCCTCCACAGGCCGCTGTCCAGCTTTCAGGAGAAGTGGAAGGGACATGAAGAATGAATGAGAACAAGCCACAGAGGAACAAGAAAGTAGTGAGAAAATAATGAATAACTGGAGGAAGGAAGTGGGTACCACACTGGATTTTTCATAGCCGGAGCACAAGGTTACTTCCCATATTTAAAGCATGTAAGGTTAATGAAATCCTAAAGAGGAGAAAAAACAATTCTGCCTTATTAGACATGACAGTTCAAATTAGCAACTTGTAAGTTAACATAATCATTAGACCCTTTAATACAATGAATAATGTCAGAGAACAGAAAAGACTAGCATTGTTTGTTGAAGGTGTGAAGTTACCTTCTCTTGCTTCAGCATCATAAATCAGCACTTTAGTTCCTTCCAGGACAATGAATTTCCTGTCCCAGCCCTGCTGTCCACGCTTATTATTCCTGAAAACACAGCAAGCACAAAAGAACATCAGAATTTCCACCAAGATTCCGAACTGGAGTGGCGAACAAATCCCTGGGGGATAAATTTCAGTGATTGCAATGGCAAATATCAAGAGAATTCAGCAAAATTGCCTCACGATCTGGGATAATTTACAGCACAGCTCCATATGTGCCACCACCTGGCTCTGGCACAAAGACTCATGTTTATACCTTGGCACCTTCATCCATCCTTCCAGACGTAAACTGCTGCTTGGCTCCTTCAGCTGAAGTCCTGGGGAGTTCAGTTTGTCCCGACAGAAGGCTTCAGAAAAGTGTGTGGCATATTCGGCAGGCAGTCCACACGTAGCTGGCAAGCATGTTGAGCACTTTGGGTGACACATCACTTGGCATTCTGAGAGAGTAAAACTTTATAAGGACATACACCAGAAAACATGGCCTAGTCCATTCAGCTTCCAACCAGTCTCCCAGAGACCACCCGCTCCCCATTGTCTAGCCACTGGATGTTTTCAAATATGGAGTATACCCTCCCGTTACTCTTCAAGTCTTCATTAATGGACGCTGTCAATCTTTGTTTGCAGGAAGAAAGAACTGAATGGTGAAGTCTCTGATGGTGAAGAATATATTATCAAATACTCTCATGGAGCAAGAAGGAAGTTCGGGTGATTTCTCCAGTTCTCACAGGCAGTGCTGGTCCAGAAAACAGCATACTTTTCCTGGTGAGGAGTTCCTGGTAGGGGCACACTGTCCCAATTCCCCGCAGTTTGCAGCAAGGCAATATGGGCAAAATAACCATGTGGTAGCTAAGAGAGGGAATCACTCACTTGCCTTCCTAAATAAAGAGAACAGTCTCTTTCCACTGATACCTAGAAAATGAAATCAAGGCTGCAGGTGGAGCAGCTCACCATCTTCACTGAACAAGGACATGAGACTATTCTGAATGACGTGAAGAGTTAACCCTTCATTCTAGCATTCAATTGCCCTCCATTCACTCACACGTCCTGCTCTTACCAAGACATTTAGATGCTTGACGTCCAAAGTGCACAGTATCCAGACACACTGCACATTTTGTTGCCCTCATATTTAGCCCCACATTGAAACGGTGAGGGATATTGTGATGCATTCGCTCTTTCAGGCGCCGACTGAACTCTGGAAAGGGGAAAAATGTCACAGGGACAGACAAAAGGTACAACATGATCCAGTGGCTGGAGGTTCAAGCTAAACAATTTTGGAAATTGGTGGAAATAGAGTGGACATTTTTAACAGTGAGAGTAATGAACCATTGGAATAACTTACCACAGTCATGATGGATTCTGCATCACTGATTGTTTTTAAATCAAGATTGGATTTTTTTCTAAGAGATATAGGAATTATTTTGGGAAAGTTCTATGGCCTATGTTGCAGAGGAGGTCAGACTAGACAGTCACAAAGGACTGTGCTACTAACAAACAAGCCTTTCACCAAAGCTATTCTCACTTTACCTATGCTAGATATTGAGCATGCTTTCCCCATGCCGACTTCGTACCACCAAGAACAGATTTCCTCAACTTTCAGTGCTGACCAATGAGCACATCTCAGCACTGCCAATACATTTGGTTGGCAGTGAACAAATCTTACCCCTCATAACAAGTTCTTTCCCTGCTGCATATGTCTTCCCACACTACCCATGTCCATCCCTTACCCATGATTGAGGACATCTCTAAGTATGTTTATGTAATCAATGCTTACAAAGCATGGCTCTCTTTCCACCTCCATTGGCATGTGAGTTTCTGAATGTATGACAGCTATTGGGCTAACAGACGTCGGTCTTTCAGCTCGGGCAGTAGAGGCTTATGGTTTTAGACTCAGAGGTCTGGGGTTCAATCCCCATTGTTATGACTCATCCAGACACCTAATACCAATTCTTTCATATACAGTGAGCATAGCCCTTTAATTTTCAATTGCATCCTTCTTGCTGATGAGTCTCACCCCATCTCTTCCTTCATTCCTTACTAAAACGGATTCAACTTCTCCTCTCATCCAATATCTACCCTTTCCATGCACACTTCAGGTGTCTCCTCATGCCTATTGCCATTCCTTTCCCTTTATAAAGAATTCTCTGCTCAGCTGAATGATGTTGCAGCTAAGAAAAGGAAAGATATGCCAACCATGGAGGAAACATCCATACCCTTTTGATCAATGCAGAATTGTAGCTAAGAAAGTAAAGTGTAGTCTGAAAAACAAAGCCTACAAAAGCCCTCTGTTGTGCTGATGTAGGCCAGCACACCCTCTGTATGAGTCCCTATTTTACAAACAACATTGGAACTTTGAAGTGGCACAATATGAAACACTAATAAGACTGGAATAGACTTTTAACCATGAAAAGTGCCAACAGTTTTTACTGAGACACAAAGGTTAATAAAAAACTCATTTTTTTAGTATGTCTGCTTTGTGCATTTCACAGCTTTTTGAGTCTAGCTAGTTTCACTATTTCCCAAGAATTTATTCCTTACTGAGAAACACCTACTAAACATCAACACTGGAGCAGAAAAACCCATTAAAAAAAGTTTGATTCCAGACATACTATTTAAAGAATTCTCTATCAAAAACTAAATTTCTTTTAATCAATCAATTAAAAAAAACTCAAGAAGACAGAAAGCCTTTAACTGAAGTTTTATAAAATAAGTGGTGTTGAAATTTCATTCAAGCAGAGATTTAGACTGAAGAACAAGAGCAAGAAGGAATGATCCAAGACTTCTATTATGACAGGATTTTTTACAAAAATTCATCCCTCACAAATAGGTAACAGAACCCCTTTTCCTTATACAAACTAGCCTCCAATTCCCCTCACATTACTTTCTAAGTCTGCTACCTAGAGCTCACCAATACTTGTGCACGTCATTATACACACCTACATGAAAAGAGAAAAGATGGTTTGGAAAATGGGGGTGAATATGCTGAATAGGAACAGGCAACTTCATATTCCCCTCGAGACTTACCCTCTGGTGTGGAGGACTCCTTTCTGCGACTTGAGGGTGGAGCAAGCAGGCTGATGGGAGTTGGCTGATGCTCTGGGGAGCGGACTATGGCAGACATGATGATCTGCTGTCTGGCTGTGGCCGGAGTGGATGGATGAGGGTGGTCTGTTATTTTCCGATGGGCAGCTACAGAGACAAATACAACTTGTTAACTCATTCAGTATGAGGCTGATTTCCAGCCGTGGTTCTATGTAACCATTCAAGGGTTACAATGTGCAGAAAACATGTAGCCCTAATGTATCTTCAAAGCAGCAGACAGAGTAGGAATTAGACAGTAATTTTACTGTTACAGAGACGCACAATTTAAGGCAAGTTTTGGGGCCAAAATGTCTCTCCTCTCCAGATTCAACTTTTCTGTTACCCCCCCTACCTTCTTCTCGAGCAGATCTGAGTTCAATGCGGGTTTTCTGTAGTGCCTCCTCTAGCTCAGCAGAACGAGCCTTCTCCTTCTCCAATGCCACTTTCAGCTCATTGTATTGCAGGGGAACCTGTGTGGGTAAAGAAGGGTCCTCTTTCCGCCGACTAAACAGGCCCTAGCAACAGAAACACACAGACAACTCCTAACTCCTAGTAAGAGATGATTTAAACTAGGCAAAGGGAAACTAACTAACTGCAGGCCAGAGGGCCTACTGGTAATTACGATGCACAAAAGGAGGGGCTTTTAATTGGAGTTGAAGAGAAAAATGTGGAGAACTTTGATTATTTTAATTAATACCTTGTATTTCCTATAGCACCTAACAGAGGATCTCGATGTGTGTTAACACTAGTGAATTGAGCTTCAGCACCCCGACTTAGATCAGCATTATATCCATTTCACAAGCTGGTAAATAGCTTAATTCAAGGTCTCACAGAGGTCTGTGGCAAAGCTGGGAATAGGACTTCTGACTACCTACCCTATGCTTTAACTAAAAGATGAACCCTTCCTGATTCTAATACATTCACATATACTTACCATTTTTAAAACTTGTTCGTACATTTTCAATAATAAAACGGGGAAGGTTCATATTTCCCCAGCTGCTGCATAGGGGTTTTTACTGTGTTGCAAATTGACTCATTGTGGAAACAGAAATACGGACAGGCCACAAGGAGGACATGTTGCCTGATAAAGCTTTTTTCAGTCATTTATAATGTTCCTTTAACTGGAATGTGTTTGTGTTATGCAATAAGGATAAAAATAAAAAATATTTTGAATACCCAGTAAATAACTAAATCACAAAGACTTCAGTCATTTAACTCCATGGCTACTTTCCTGAATTCTGCCTCTCAAACCTTTATAACCCACCTTTTTCTTTTTGGCTGGCTGGTCCATCTTTGCTTGAAGGAAGTCAATGAGTTTGGTTTGCTGAGAAATAGTGCCCTCCATTTTCACCTTCTCATGGGAATAGAGAACCTGTGAACCAGATACAAAAAAAGTAAACCTCAGCAATAGAGAAACAGCAGCATAACAATCAGAGATGAGATAGTACGGAAGACCAAGCTGGAAGTCAAACACTCAAGCAGAGCTGATTTCATCCAGTAGTAGGAAATGGCACATAATGACAGGCCATATACTGAAAACCTCACATTTGATATTTGCCACAGTATCTCTATTGCTTTCCCCTTACTGACCCTCACCTGAATGTTTTCCAGTTGGTACTCTAAGTCACTCCTTTCAGTCTTCAAAAGATCTGCTCGATCCAGAGCTTCTTGCAGGCCTTGAGTCAGGCGGAAGATGTGGTTTTTTTGCAGGTCCATTTGCTGCTGCAGCTTTGCCTGCTATTAATGGAAAACAAAAGCCAATGATTTTTAAACGTTAATGTTTCTTGCAGCGCAAGCATCTTCCTAGAACTTAAAATTAAACATCCATTTATTTTATAGCTCAAATATTAATTTCCCCTATTTTATAAAATCACAGAATCTTTCCTTCTTCCCAAAATCCCGTATTATTATCTTTAATACCAGTGATTTGCATGAGTTCATAGCTGCCTTTTTTAATATATTTTTACACAAATACATAAAGCGGTAATTTGCTTTGTTTGGTTTTGGAAATCCTATATCTGCTAGCTAAACTAGTGAGGGAGACAGCAACATCAATAATTTCTGCATGCCCGTTTTCCAAGCTTTTCACACAGACACCAAAAGCTACCTCAAAACTTCTTTGTAAGAAAGACCTTTCTTAGAAACAAGGGCAAGCATCTGCATATTTGGTTGATCTGTGAGATTAAATATATGACAAGTGCTCAGGTCTCTGCCCCCGACCTGTGGCAGAAGGAGCTAGGTGTGAATCACCTGTGCTTCCCTTCTTCTGGCACCTTAAAAACCTCAAGCCATCTTTTCGCACAACCAACCAAAGCATAGAGAGTCACCAAAACCCCAAGGTTATGATGAGGCAAAACCAAAACCACCTTAATTGCAATACAGATGAGTCATCATCTTTGGGAAAACCACCCTTCTGCAAAGTGAGAACTAGCCTACCATTTTGATTTACTTTCTATTCTCCACAGCAACATTAAGGGAAGTTACAGTAGTAACCTGGATCTTTGGCACTAACTCTGAATTTTCTAGCTTCATTTAAAACTATTTTGGTGGGTTCACATTGTGGATCCTTCCACTGAAATTTTTCTAACATGAAATCCCCTCACAGAGTAGTCCTTACCTCTTCCAGAAGCCTCTGTTTGAGCTCACGTTCTGTCTCAAGCTTCTGTTGTAAACTGCGTGCATTCATCTCCAGCATTGCATGCTTCTTCTCCAAGTCATTTAGCTAGGCAGTTGGGGAAGGCATATATATATAAATAATCATAGATGCTAACAAATATTATAAGACCTAAAGATCTTAAAATCCATATTCACCAAACATAAAAGGCTAAAATGAAAAATATTACCTATTGCTTTTTAAAAAACAAACAAAAAAACCCTGGGTTTTGGCTGTTGCTGCTCAAATGTGGATGTCACATCAGCTGGAGATTTCTTTAACATCCATGATGTCAGGATCAGCCCTTTGTGTTAGATTTCACTTACGGGAAAGCTAGGCTTTTGTCCTTCACAATTGCATCCTCAAGAACAGAGGCCTCAGTGTTTTTGTAAAATTTATCCCTCCAACTGAAAAAGACTGTTCATCTCAAAACTACATTTCTATTACAAACACCTGAGTGACACATTTTTCTTTAGTGAATATATAGAAGATTAAGGTAAAAAGATACTGACCTTGTCGGAAAGACTCTCAGCTTTGAGTTTTTGCTCCTTCAGTGCTTGCTGGAGAGCAAGAATCTCCGCTTTGTGTTCTTTAACAGCTAGTTCTACCACCTGACGGGATTCAGTAATACGCTGATCTGCTCGCACTCTGTATTAAAAATGGAAAAAACATAACCTGATGATTTCCTTTCTGGGACTGACCTCTTCCTAGATGCCAGGACATCAAAAGACACTTTCAGAGGCTTGCCTCAGACTCAGAATGTTGGTTTATATAGCTAGTCATCTTAATGTGATGCTTCCACATTACATAATCCTGTTCTCAGCCCCTGCTGGAACTACTGCTTGGGAATTCAAAGTCACCAGAACCAGGAATGAGACTCAAAGATGAGTTTACCATATCATGGTACAGTCCAGGTTTACTTTGAAAGATAGCTTGCAAGTTACAGTTAGAAATACTAATTTCTGAATTCAGTGCCCCTGCACAGGAAAGAAAGGGAACAGATATCACTGAAGAGTCACATGCATCAGTTTAAATATCCATCTTCCAGATTTA
This sequence comes from Dermatemys mawii, assembly GCA_007922305.1. NCBI lineage: Eukaryota > Metazoa > Chordata > Testudines > Dermatemydidae > Dermatemys > Dermatemys mawii. Next base: position 3,415,510 of record ML677361.1, read on the forward strand.
CCTCATATAAATGAATATTGGGTGCAAACTCATGACTCACATTCTATATGTATATATTGAACTATATTTCACAGAGCACTTTTACACAAAGATTAATGAAGAAAAAAGCCATACCGGCTCTGTTTCTCTGTGTCCAACATTCTTTGTAACTCTCGCACCCGACATTCAAACTGGGACTTCTCATCCCCTAGAACGCTTCTCCATGCTTCCCACTGACGTTCCTTCTCTAGCAGTTCATCATTCAGGGCCTCTAAGTCCATGACCTGCTCTTCCAGCATTGTGCATGTTGTCTTCAAGGCCTCCATTGTCTAAAAATAAATCCTCCCATTAATTCTCACTTCCCACATTAAATATGCACTTTTTAAGATACTGCTTCACCATTTCAGTTACAGTACATGCAAATCCACAGAATCAACTTGTAAGTCATGTCTCATTTATTTCTAGGCCTATATCTTTATGCATTTAACCCTAGTTGTCCTTTAATGTCAGCAATACCCTATGATGGCTTTAGCCACAAGCAAAAATGAACAACTAGGAAGCACTATTCTTTGCCAGTGTAGCAGTGAGCCACAGTGGGACATACTAATGATCTCAATGCATACTTACATTCCCCCCCAGAAAGGTCATTGTAGGGTTAAGTTGCTATAAAAGTTATAACACCCTCCATTATTTCTCCAAATTAGAAAGAACTTCTAGCTAATCAGTCTTGCAAGTGGAAAAGTGTCCTCAAGAGATTTTAAACAGAATTTCTAAACTCTCACTTGTTTCTGACTGGTGAGCTGCATCTCCCTCTCAGTGATCTCTCGACGGAGGTGGTCAACCTCACTTCGCAGCTGTACTATCTCATCACTGGCTCCAGAGGCCTCATCAAGCTGCTTTGAGAGGAAGAAATTCTGATTGTTCAGTTCTGCATTGTCCTCACTCAGCTGGTTCAGCTGTTCTTCCAAGTCTGTAATCACCTAAAAAGAGCAAAAGTAGTTTGGGTTACATGTCAGTGAGTAGAGTTCCATGAAACGACGTTCTCCATTCCTACAGCCACACCTTGCCAAGCAAATAGACAGATCATAGCATTTCTGTCCAGTTCAAACATGAGCACAATTGTAATTGCAGATCTTATGAGTGGGCATAAGCTTAGCATGGGCAGTCTTTCTTGCTTCTTACAGAAAGCAACTTGAGATACTTCAATTCTGATTTAGCCTAAAAAGGTATAAATATGCTGCAATACAATTTATGATTAATTTGGTGGCACACTCTAGAGGTTAGAATGTCAGCTTGAGAGATAGGAGAGGAGTTCTGGCTCTCTTCCCAGATCTTCCGCTGACTTGCTGTGTGCCTTATGCAAGGCATTTCACCTTGATACCTCAGTTTCCCCATCTCTGAAATGAGGATAAAACTTCTCAGAGAGGTTTTGTGAAACGTAATCTTTAAGATCATTAAAGGAGAGGTGCTACAGGTGATACTATTTGGAAAGCTGCTGCCTAGAAATTGCTTAATTTACTGTAACTAAAAATCATAAGTAGGCATGAAAAGTTATAACTTATGAAGGACCACATAGTATTAAGACAATAGAGTTATGATTGGCAACATGACGAATATGACAACAGACAAAACTTGGCAGCACCACAAATTATAGTAGAAAATTCAGTACCGCCATCAATGAAAAGCAAGGATTCAACCAGGCTGACAAAAACTTGCCTTTATGAACCAGGATTGCCCATTTATTAAACTAGATTGACATCTCATTACAAAAAGTTTGGTTTTTAAAATTATCCCACCGTTTTAAAAAGGATTAATAAAAATGGAGTATTTCCATATAACCCTCCACTTTCTGTGAGTGGAAACCTGTATGAAAAGCTCAAGGGGAGATCAGTAGGAAAAAAACACATTCTGCAACTCCTGTACTACAAGACCAATGCAACTGAGGGGAGGGGGAAAAGGGAAATACTTCATACATCTAATCTGAAAACAGCTGAACAAAAAGAACCACAGAACATCATTTAGCACAGTTAGGGTTAAAATGTCCCAGATAGGTTCAAGAGGCATTTCAGCACATATGAAAAAACGCTAGTGTATGTCAAGGTAATAAAATGCCTTATTAAAAAAAAAAATTAAGATCCCAGAACATTATAGGGTTACATGTTTAGACATAAATGTTCTGTTTTCCCAAGCAAGTCAAGGACCTCAGTAGTAGGATATCAGGATATCAGCAGTAGAGAATACACTCCTTTTGGATTTTCTGAGGGGAACGCAACCATTTCTTTTTGACTACAGGCTCTAAAGCATACCCATGGCAGCCTTTCACCATGCCTCTCCTAGATTGAAACCAACAGTACTTGCTTTTTAAGCTGTTGGCAAAGATGATTAACTTAAACTACTCCTACAGTGTGAGGGGGGGTCCGGTCAACCATTTATTTAGGGCCAACTCATAAGGTGATTCATACCCTAAAATGCAACATCACTGACTTACATTTTCAACAGTGTGGCTGTCATTGAAACTCTCCTATGGCTCTACAGAAATTAAACATCCTGTCCTGGTATCACTTATACATCATATAAGTTACTTAGGTCCATGATTGCACCATGAGGACATGTCAGTGTCTACACTGTTAAAAGGGACACCAACTTAGAAATAAAAAAATTAAAAACCCCAACACTCTGTCAGAAAACGTAACAACTGAGATTTCTGATACGTTTCAGACCAGAGAAATTTTTCTTTTATTTCCAGTTTGTTTGCTTTATACATTTAACAGCACCAGTCTTGTCAGTTTCATCACCTCCCTTATAAAATTAGACTCGCATATAGTTTTTAAAAGATAGGAAAGAGCAAGTGTAAAACTGCAAAAATTGGCAGGACGACTCAGTGATTGGAGTAGCACTTGAAACAACTTAATTCATTTTCGTTCAAACTCACTAAATTTCAAGGTGATAGCATCATCCCTTCAGGGCAAAATCTAACCTTCCACTATAGGTATGATTTTGACTCACTTCCTTCAACCTCACCAAAACTAAACCAATCTGCCTGAACTTGGTGATCTTATTCCAAAGCAGAACATTTCTAGAAAGTCTGAGGCAAATCAGACAAAGTACTTGAGAGATGAAGGTTCTCAAAAACGGAAGAAATGATGTGATCTCATTTCTTGAACATTATTGTGGCTCATCCCAACTCCAAATGGCTTGGCCTACAAATTTCAAATTTATTTTAATCGATTGGCTTTGGCAAGGAATGATCTCTCTGACTAGGGTTTTTCTTTCTGCAGATGACATGGAAGAAGGGGAGATTTGCTGACAGATTTAATTATTAAAATCAACTTCCATGTACCTGATGGTCCCATACGGAATTTATAAATTCTACATAGCCAAGAGAATCACAATGGGACCAGCAGCATGAGGGCAACCACATGGAGCAGGGCCCAGATTTGGAACAGTAGATGAGAGACAGTCATACCGTGGGACCCACTTGTGAGGGAGCTGTCTAGCTTGGAAACCAGGAAGAAGGAAATCATGCAGCAAGGGCAGTTTAGACTGGACATTAGGAAAAACTTCCTGTCAAGGTGGTTAAGCATTGGAATACATTGTTCAGAAAGGTTGTGGAATCTACATCATTGGAGATTTTTAAAAGTGGGTTAGACAAACACCTGTCAGGAATGGTCTAGAGATAATACTTAGTCCTGCCGTAAGTGCAGGGGACTGGACTAGATGACTTCTTGAGGTCCCTTCCAGTCGTACAATTCTTTAATTCTATGTGTGGAGACACTGGAGGCACAGTCTGATAAAAAGGGAGGTCCAAGTCCATAAAACTTGCAACGTCCACTGAAGTCTTGTAACTGAGAAAATTCTTGATTGTAAAATTAAGGAAATTCCCGGGCAAAAAACAATGTTACACTGGAGTTAAATTTGCACACCGCAATTAAGGGAAGCACTCTTAAAAACCCAAATACAATAGAAAACTTAAAAATTCAAAGTTAACATTTATGTAGTTCATTAAATAATACTAGAAAGCATGACAATGCACTTTCAGGCCACCAAGTAAACTTAGCTGTGCCACTCTATCACCATCCACAGAACATCTGGAAGCAAAAGAACAGTTCTATCCTCAGACAATGCACATCACCACCACATCCGTAATTCTGAAAATTAAGACATGATTTAACTGGACCATGTTAATCTTGTTGAGATTGGCTGTACACTACTGCAGTATTTAAACTGAATGTCTCATTGTCTTTACATTGCTACAGTGAACTACACCTACTTGTAGAACAACATACAGAGTAACCAGAAAATGACATGTCTTCTATCTAAGTGACCACATTCAGGACAATTCCCACCAAAACATACAGTTTCAAATGCAAAGTGCTGCTGTGCTATGATATTTCACATAGACTCATAGCTGCCATATCTGGGCCTATAAATTTCTCCAGGGATGAGTAAAAAGTTAGGTAGCTTAGATGTCAGGGGCTCAGGATAGTTGTGCTTAGATTTATATATCTGACACAGCCATACAAAACTCAAGCCATATTCTCCACAGTTCAACACTAAAGGCAAAATATGCTAAGAAAGCAGATTTAGGATGTTCTTCAGTGCAGACTGCAAACTTCTTCAAACCTCCATCAAGATGGCTCAGCCATTCACAGATGCTCCAAACAGGTGTGCAAGGAGGAGGCTGGATGCAGAAAGAAAGCATTAAGATTTTTTGGGTGACCTCAGCAGCACATCAGTACAGCTACTGTTTGGGGATGGTAAAGATTTTAAGTGCCATCTTAACTTGGACTTTCCAACTAATGTGTGTGGTTTTTCCCCTTAAAGTTCTGCTCAGCTCTTCTTTCTCCTTACAATCACCTTGTAGCTAGCAAGAAAGGGTGTACGGAAGGAGAACTAAGCATCTCCCCTCTCCCTCAACCCTAGATTAATGGGGAGGCAAGAGAAGCACCAGGATCACCCCCTATATACACTAACAGACATAGCCTTGGACCCGAGAACCAGCCCCTTCCCATACTCCATCAGGCCACCCCAGTAGGGAAGACAGAAGTACTACTATGTCCTATAGTATATAGTAGTAGAATGTGATAGATCTCAGCCCTGACAAGTGGTTTCAGTGGTTGAGAAAGAAATGATGCTGCTCACCTCCCTCCCCTTTCTCTAGTCACCTCTGCTATCACTGAGGGAACTTTAGGAGCAGAGGTTGTTTTCCTCACCTCCTGGAAACTCACCTACTGCTTATCTTGGGGTTGAGATAATGTCATGGGTCTGAGGCAGTGTGACATGCTGGTGCCTGTGTTTCTCTCCTCCCCATAGTAAGCACATGTTTGATTTTGTGTTGTTTTTCTTGGGTTTGTTTTTTTGGGGGGAGGAGATCATGCTTGATAATTTCCTTCTTTGCACTACTTGTTATAGAGTGTTCCTTGTGCTTATTCAATCCCCACCAATTGGGCTGCCTCCCCCAACCATGAGCCTCATCCTCTACAGATGATGTCAAAGAAGGAGCCTTCTGCAGGGCAGCAGCTCCCACAGACCCTAAAAAATCCTCCAAATATGTTGTTACAAAACGGTAAAGGACCAGCTTGGGCTACAAGTGACCCTTATCCATAATTTTTTACAAAATGAGGGTTGGGTTACAACACAGCCAAGCAACTGATATTTTATTTATGCATTTAACTCAGTCATACCAGAGTTTTTGCCTGGGCATTAACCTCATGTTACAGTCTATCACCTTTTGACAGGCAAGGTTTTCTTGCTATGGAATGAATGTTACTGTATATAGCACCAAAGGGGTAACTTCACTCGTGCATAGTCTAACTGAAGTCAGTTCAGAATCAGGACATCTGATTGACTTCAACAGCACTATCCACGTGAGTAAAGTTACGTATGTGACTAAAGGGGTTGCAGGATCTGTGTCAGAGTCCAATCCATTCACATGTGTTTACAGGATCAAGCCCTGATAAGGCTAAAGATAACCATAAGAGGTGATGACAAAAAAGTGTAGGTACCATTTTGGAGAAAAGAAGGTGGATCTGGTTTTATTAGATTATTCTCTGGCTAAATGGAGATGCTGCACCCAATTAATATATCAAGAGCTTCCATTCTCCTTGCCAAAGTAATAAATAAAAATAGCTTGTAATTGAAAGAGCCGGAAGGTTCAGACAGTGATTTATATGAAGAATGTACAAGATTTTATGAACTTCACAGTGATTTATTTAAGCATCTAATTTTTTTCTAAGTTTTCACAGACATTTTTACTGTCTCTTTACTGAAATTTATATTTATGAAATGCTTACAATACTGCTGATGACAACATAACTGGTTTTGTTGTCCAAAATTATTAAATCCATCAGTAATCCATAATTAAGAGCAAGGTGGCAAAAATATAAACTTCCCTATTTAAATGCATTTTATTGTACAATCCTTCTTGAAAATATTTGTTATGGAATATGATTTCAAAGTTATACATTTTTGATGTACTGAATCTTTGGAAGCACAGAATTAGACTTTCCCTCTCAGCAGACTTGCTGGATAAGCTATGGATGTGATAAGTTATGAGAGAAGTAAAGTAATTATTACTGTAATTATGTTATTTCTTATAAGACTGAGAGCAAAGGCTAAGGGAATAGATGGGATATACTGAAGCAAACTGATTAAAACAAGGCTGAATCTATCAGAGAGCAATTCAATATGTGGTCCACGCACAAAGCAGGGGCACTTCCAGGCTTGCAATACAGTCACAAAACAACATTCTCTATGCTTGAATCCCAAACCACAGTAATTTTAAAGTACACAATCAGAAAAGTCTGACAGTAACCTGACTTGGTTGGAGGGACAGGAGTGGACTGAAGGCATAAATAAATCAGAACATACATTAGAAGTGTAAGCTTGCTCTGTGTCCAGAAGCCCGGACCTCTAAAGAGTTAAACGACTAAGAGCTTTCAGAGAAAGTAGATGATAGGTAAAGATACTTACAATTCTGTACAGGAAGTTTTCATTCTTCATTATCAAAACCATTCAGTCTTCAGTAACGCATTTTCTGCATAATTCATTTTATTTTCATATTTATATTGCTTTGAACTTGTACATAATATAAAACAAATGCAACGGCCTTTATAAAGTTTGACAGCACAGTGCTTCAAGGAAATTCAGTCGATGTTCATCTTGAAGAAACATCTGAGTAGAGCCACTAATCCTTATTAGGCTGACTAAAAGGGTATGTTTGAATTACAACCCTGATGGATCATCTTTGTTTTTAGTTCAGCACAAATTCTGAACCACTGAATAAGTGCTGGAACTGGGGGTGCTGTCGCACCCCCAGGTGTGAAGTGGTCTCCATCATATACGGGGTTTACAGTTTGGTTCAATGGCGCTCAGCACCTCCACTATAAAAATTGCTCCAGCACCCCTGAACCACTGTGACATAACCTTGGATGTCCACTAAAAAGTTACGGCTGCATCATAATGATCATTACTGAATGAACATGAGATTGAAGCATCAGAGAAAGAAGCATGACAAGAATGCACTGATCTCTCCTTGGTCAATATAAAATTGTGCTGTCATTTCCTCAATTCTTATGAAGAGAAGAGGGTAGGCTGTTAAACTCTCATTTCATGTCATCTGTGTCTATGGACTACTGAGAGAAGTCTTGAGAACTATACTTTTCATTCTCTTGAGTTGCAAACTGTATGTGGTGGTGGAATTCCTCATTCATTCACTATTCGTTCAATTGCTGTTTGATTAATTTCTTATAGATGTGGATTGGCTGCTGCATGAACCATCCTTCTAAAGGACCTAAGATGAACATTACACTTGCAAATCTTTTAATGTGGCAGCTCCAAAGTTCACTCTGTTCTTGAAACCACCTGGCATGTTTGGCAACTCCTCGTGCCAGTCCTCACCATAGGAGATTATTTCCCATTCTTACAAAGTCATAGATCAGCAAAATATTGAATTTCGACTTCAAGTTAGCTTGCTGAGCAGAAAAGAGAATTTATGGGAATATCCACCGATTATATGATCTTTGAAGCTGGCCAAATCCAATCATCTGTATCAGTCACTTGCACAGAAAGCTGCTATTCTGTGCTGACAAGAGAGAACAAGGGAATGAGAAAAGGAGTATATACCACTGAACTAGAAAAAGCAACTGTGGGAATATGCACTGATAGATAGAAGTACACATGTGGACCCTCTAGTTCCTTGACGGTGAGGACAGAAGGTACAGATGACCTCTTCCAAAAGAAATGCAGACTAAGCCATAGCAAAATTAAGACTAGGCCTTACTTAATTACTCATTTCTTCAAATCAATATACACTGGAAACAGAATAAAAAAATTCCTGGCCCTGAGGAACAAGGACTACAGATTTGGAAGGTTAAAAATTCTGAAAGATGTTCTTGAAAAAAGACATTTTCTTTCTATCTTGGATTTTCCTACAACACCTATAACTATGCAATCAAAGCATGGTGGAAAATTAAGTTTGTGGAGAGGCCACTGAGTATGGGAGAGGAAAGCAGCAATTAGATCCAGCTAATGGAAGAGGGATTAGAAAGATTGAAGAGGCCTGCCTCCATTTATTACACAGACGGTCGTGATCAGTGTTTGACACTTCTCAGATGTGTGTGTCATTGAAAGATAGATGCCATAATGGTCCACACAGCACCATAAAGAAATAAGCAAAAGGAGTGCAGATCTGAGAAAACATTAACAATAAGGAACACAAAATCTAGGACATCTGTCCCATATTAATGAAATGAATGAAAAAACATACCAAAAGATCTTTTAAGTAACAGATTGTGCAAGTTAAGAACCTAAATGAGTTCTCTTTGAACAAGCAACTATGTAACAATGTATTTTATTCAGAAGCACAGGACTTCTTTTCCCTAGAAACAGAGTTAAAGCCTTCCTTAAAACCCAGATTGGCAAGACAGCGCCTTCACTCTGGCCTAGATCTATAATATAGCTCAGGATTTGGACAAGGAGACTTTTCCCTTCCCTTATAAAAGGAAAAAATCTATATCCCACATAATTGTTGCAGCTGCTACACCATTCTTACTAGCTGCACTGCAATGAGATATTTGAACTGGACTTCCTTCTCCAAAAAGATGAAGGACAGTGTCAATTTTAAATCAGAATAAAACCTCTAAATTGAGGTTTATTTGAGCCCTAAAAGAAATCAGATCGAATCAGGCTAACTCCTGCTAACTCCTTGAAGCCAGAAGACAATGTCAGGAACAACCGCCATCAAGGAGTAAATGAATTTGTTTCCTTCCTTATCCTTAATTTCAAAATAATTCAATGATCTGTATTTAATACTCACTGTGCAGCTATTACGAAGGGCTTCAAATTTACGCTGGATTTCATCTCTATGTGCCTAAAGGAGGTAAGAAGTTAATCATCAATTTTTCGTACATTAGAATTAGAATCCAACAGCTGTTGCTAAATAAACTGCAGAACAATCTATCAGCAAGCAAAGTTTGGAAGACAGATGTTGCAGGCTATGAAAGCACTCGATGGTGGCAAAGAACTGATTAAGTCACATCCTACTTAATCAAAGCACGCACATGCTCCCAATTCTGACCTATTTTAGCAAAATGTACAACAAAGTGGATGATGCAAAACATTCCATCTTAAGTGGCCTCCAAGATAAGTGACCATGTTAAGTGTGTACCTTCTTCAATTAAGACAATTTGAGTGGTTTGGTTTTACTTCCACATTTGGATTAATACTGCATGTAACATGTTTTTAATACTACATATATTTTAATGATCGCAAAGAAAAGTCTACAGTGAAGCACTATGTACACTTCTGCAAACTGCTCTGTCAATCTACTTCAACACTACCCTGAGGAACTCCTGTTTAGTCCTCAGACTCTCCCAAACTGTGACTAAACTAAATAATGATTTCTTTGGAAGATGGAATCCAAAGTATTAAAAGCTGCAAAGCATTTTTAAAGAATAAAATAATGCATGCATCGTTTTACTTCCTTATTAACAAGCAAAGCATGATAAAGCAAAGTTCATGTTTCAGCCTCATGGCCTCTCTCAAGATTCACTCAGACTGTCAAACTGATTTAAGTTGTGACTAATATCATACGCAAATTCAGGCCTTAACAGATGAAAGGCTAGTGCACTAGCACATCCAATCACCTTTCTTTATTCAAGACATTTTCCTTACAGCCAAGAGTGTCAATAGGAAAAGTTGTTCAGAAGAAGTCCAATGTGATAACTAAAAAGTTATCATACCAGAACAGGCAATGCAAAAAAAGACCCTCAAAACAAAAAATATCCCAACCCATTAAACTGGAGTAAAGTGACATGGAAATGCCAGATTGGAATCTTACGACAGCTGGTACAAAAGTACTACCATTTCACCAGAACAGTTGTGGAAATATCTGCCTGAGCAAGCACAGATCTCACACATTCATCTGTTTCATTGGTGTGGTAGGGAGAAATATCAAACACGTCATCATTCTGTTCGGATGGCAGCCAACAACTCTGCCAAATTTTCAAATTTCAATGGGACCATCTCACTTTTGGGCAAAAAGAACTGCTTTGTATTTGAGATGAAGTGTTGCCATGCCCTATTCAGTTACTGTAAGTCACTCATATTGCTGTTGCATTTTCCTAGCGTATATTACCCAGCATATACCAGTTTAGAACAATTCTGAGTGAATGATCTCCCTCCTCACCCCTGGGATATCCAACAGCATTGGTATACACACACACGCACAAGTCTTCAGCTGAACCCCCATCCCATCTGAATACTGGTAATGGCAGGAATAAGAACTCAGTGAGAGTCCCTTTTATCAGATTCCACTGGGGATACAGACTATTTCCAGTACTCTACAATAACTGGATCTGAAAGTCATTGAAGACTGATATTTCGATGAGTGATAGCCAGCAGCTCAGGTAGGAGGTCAGTTATATCTTTGCCTCCCACAGCATTAGCAAGCCTTCGCAAAGCAAACATTATTTAAAATCCAACAGTTTAAAAGCATCTTTTTGTACTCAAAGTAGCAATTAACAGCATATAATTTAGTGTTCTGTTCACTGGGCAGGAAAAATCTTTCCCCCGCCCCTAACCCCTGCTGAAATTTGTGTCATTCACACACCTCACAAGAGACTGCAAGATCTAAAAGTAGCAATTCTTTATGGAACAGCCTTTGGAGTAAAATTAGAGAAGCAACAACAGTATTTGTCTGATTTTTTTTTAAAAGGATAGCAGAGTTGGCTAACTTATTATAGAGAAAATACAAGAACATTGGTGATCACATTCCTTTTGAAGCAGCACTACTTTCAAAGGTCATACATGAATTTAGAAAAAAAATGGCAGAAAGTCAAAGTCCTACAGTAGGAATAATTTAGTGTGGGGCTGTTAGCTTATCAAGTAAACTGATGATGTTTTCACTAATAGCCAATCAGTTTTTGCACGAGTGAACAACAAACAACAAGCATATGTATGTTTTGAGAGACAAAGAACTCTGACATTTTAGACATCCCTGCGCCTTCCTCAATCCAAGGCACATTTCATGTTGCACTGCAAAATTAAAAACATACAAAAGTTAAGTTAGGACAACCTCAAAGCTAATAAATTAGGACACTTATTATGAAGTGTGCATCAACATTCAGTCAGATCTGCAGGTATGGTTCGCAATACCAGTCCAGAAGTATAGGACTCACCGTGAGAGCTTGAATCTCCTCCTCTGCCTCAGCTGTAGTCTCCTCTAGTTCAGTTTTAGCCTCACGGAGCTGATTCTCTAGGGCTGAGCGTGCAGCCTGAAGCCCTGAAATCTGAGATTCTCTTTCCTGGAGGGTCAGCTGCAATTCTGTTAACTGCCGTTTCAACTCCAGCTTTTGTTCTTCATGCTCTAAGCTAACCTGGAGAGAAACAACAGCAACTGAATGAGTTACTAATAAGGAAATGGAGAGTACAACTGCTATATTTGTTCATTTCAAAGAAGAAGCCTGCCCTAGAATTGCACTCTGGGATTGCATGGCAACACTCCAGTCTAATGTCAGATTTGGATGGATTGGTTAAAAATCAAAACTGAAGGTAAATATCCCCAGGATGCTGCTTTATCCATCACTTGAAAAATACTCATTTGGTTTGAAAAGGTTCAAAAATAAAACTATATGGTGTTCTGAAATGAAAACTAGGATACAAGAGTAATGCCAGCTATGTTGTAAATACATACCAAATGTTGATATAAATAATTGTGACAATATGAAAATTAAAGTATAATTTGTGGAATTATCTTTCATAGTTGCAAGTTAATATACTGCATTTGAGGCTCTGTAAGAAGAAACTATCAATATTACTTTGAATATATAAGAAGTATCTTCATATAGTATTCAATTACTTTCATATTTAAACTTCCCTTCAGATACTTGTTACAGACAGAACTATCTCTTGCACTGATGCAACATCTTGGCAGATCCCATTTACCATGGCAGATTGGAGAAAATAGTTTAAGGAAAAAGTTCTAATTTAGCTTCCTGCTTCTGGTTCACTTATATGCCCTCCTCCAAGGATTTCCCTAGGAAAAAGATCACTTTCAAGCTAAAATACTTCAAGATGTCTGACTCCTTATGCTATTGCAAGTAAATCTGCCAATAATTATTGCAGGTGTGTGAAAAACAGGCCTGTCAGAAGACCTCTTACTGATGTCTAGCAACTTTTGGCTAATTAAAGGAATGACACTGGACATCCCAAACTTCTTAGCCAAAGTAGAGCTCTCTGGCTTTATTGAGAATTAGAGGAGGGACAGGAAGGAAGGAAAAAGGTGATTATCCAGGAATTATAGGACTTGAAGGAACTTCAAGGGGTCATCTAGCCCAGTCCCTGCGGTCATGGTAGGACTAAGTATTATCTAGACTATCCCTGACAGGTGTTTGTCTAACCTGCTCTTAAAAATCCCCAGTGATGGAGATTCCACAACCGCCCTAGGCAATTTATTCCAGTGCTTAACCATCCTGACAGGAAGTTGTTCCTAATGTCCAACCTAAACCTCCCTTGCTGCAATTTAACCCCACTGCTTCTTGTCCTATCCTCAAAGGTTAAGAAGAAAAATTTTTCTCCCTCTTCCTTGTAACAACCTTTTATGTATTTGAAAACTGTTATATCTCCTCTGTGTTTTCTTTTTTCCAGTCTAAACAAACCCCATTTTTTCAACCTTCCTTCACGGGTCATGTTTTCTAGATCTTTAATCATTTTTGTTACTCGTCTCTGAAACATGAGATAGTTCCACCCTATTTCTGCTTGACTGTCCTTTTTATTCAAAAATAATATAAAAGCCTGATTCTTCAAGTCTGCAACTGAAAATAAATGAATTATCCAGCCAAGCATACACAATGGTGATGGGCACAGTATATCTGGGCACTATTAAAGGATGTTGTACAAAAGGATGCAAATAAATTTGGTTCATCAGTAAGAAAGCTAGCTGATCTAGAAACTCAGACTCAACTAGTCTAAGAAACAAAACCCCAAAATAGTCATGCTCAACTCCTCCCAGCAAGCAATACACTTCCACTGCTACAAAAATTGAGCAAAAATTGGGTCATTCAGCTCAAATCAATATACTGCAGTGCTGAAAAGTCACTGTACTCCTGGAAATGAGATACACCCAAATACATCAATCTGCAAAGGATTAAATTTTCACCTCTCGCAGTCTAGTCTCTAACTCCAACAGACGGTTCTTGTCAGTATGGTCCTGAAGACTGATCTTCTCTAATTGCTCTTCTAGTTTTCGGTTCTGGGCCTCTAACTTCCCAGCCTGTGTTTCCAGATAGAACTTCTGCTGTCTGAGCTCTGAGATCATCTCTTCCTGGGCTTTCCTGATAGGAAAATACACAACAAGAAAAGACGTAATCAAGATATATTTTGATGATGTAGTTTCATTGGTATAAAAGTTTCCTGGCAAGCAGAATGTGATCACACCAAAATTAGCTCTTCCTATTTTAAATTTCACATCCCCTTTATGGAAAAAATAAGGTGTCTCATGTCAGCTTTTGCACAGATTCCCACATCAGTGATTAAACCAAGTACATGCCTCAAATAGCTCAGATATCATGCTTTTGCAGGCTGTGCATCTGTCTGTACATGGAGAAAGATTAATACCAAACCTTGAAAACTTACAAGAATGCCTGATCTACAACTCATTCCACGCTGTTACCCTTCTCCTTGTCATTTGTTTTTCTATTTGGAAAAAAAAACGATTCAATGAATGCTGGGAGCAGGACCTGCCATACATTAGACTTCCATATTAAAGATCAGAGGAACTGCAACTGGCTTCATTGCATACAAATTAGTTCTGGACTTGCTAGGAGCAAAATCTGGCCAACACTTTAGCAAACTTTTGCCCTGATTGAAACCCTGATGTTGCACTGAACATACAATTACTTGTACTCCCAAGAAATCAGAAGCTGGTAATTTCTGCTACAGACAATGATCTGTTTTTACCATGAAGGCTTGGTAATTAGATACCCTAACTGAAAAGAGCAAAAAAGCTCTTTCTGAATTAGTGGTAGCTCCCTACAGTCATATTATAATACATTTGAAAACTTTGCACTGGTATAGTGTCTTCCATTCAGGTTCTTCATAGAGCTTACAAATATTAATGAACTCATATGCAGAAAAATACTGTGAGATGAGTATGATTATCCGTCTCCCAGAGAAATTACATGGGTTGCCCAGGGTCATATAGCAGAGCTAGAAATAGAACCCAGGCCCAGTGCCAAGCCACAACATTTGCACCTGAGGCGGAGAGCTCAAATGACATCCCCATTCCTCCTCACTTGGGCCAAAACTTTGAAAGGTCTTAATTCTGCCTTCTGCCTGTTCTATTCCTCTCATGGTACTGCTCTGCTACCTACCCCAATAAAGGAGAACTAACAATTTAAAATGCCTTGCTCAAAAATTTTAAGTAACACTTAACTTTTAAATGCCTAAACACCAAATGTAACTTTTCTTGTCTGCATAGTAAACACTGGCATTTTTATCTGTTTGAATACTCAAAGTGGTGCTTTCCATGACTTCTTGGTTGCAAAGATTTTAACTGCTTCCTGAAGGTCCACAGTCTGGGCCAGCTTGTGCCCTATTGAGATGGTTATTTGTGATTTTATTAAATTATTACAATGCCATCCTTATAGCATCCAGCCAACAGTCTATCTTATGATTTAATATCCATAATCAAAACACTTTGGAACTCTTAAGTTTCTCCAACTCTTATATGCTGGCAAATGTCAATTTTTCATAGCCATAAACCAAGGAAATTACTGCATGGTAAACGTGGAACTTTGGTCTCATATGACAACCATGCTGGTTTCAAAATTAATATTTCAATTGGTAGAATACCCCTTTTTGATTCTGGTAAACATTTATTTGGTCAGCAAGAACAGCATTTCAAGAGAAGTGAAAGCTATTACCACACTGAGTTTAAGACCACTGACTGATGCTAGGTCTTACATATGTTTTCCCATGTATGAGCTGGTAGATTAGTTCTGTATTCTTGAAGACTAATGATGTTATGGTTTTAGCAGCCTCTACAAACTTTTTGGATGATTAACTAGAGTGCATATAACGAGAGTATAATCATCTGCATAAAGCAACTCATAACTTTAGCAGTTACTTTCGTGGAAGATTTCAGTCTGCTCAGGTTGAAGAGCTTGACAGAAGTTTGAAATGTAATAAAAATTCCTGGCTTTACATCTCTGTCGGTACAACCAATCACCATTAAGAGTTCAGCAATTCTATGCCAAAACTCATCCTTGCTTGACTTCACAAATAGATCTAACCAACTGCTGTCCACTGAGATGCTACCCAGAATTCCACTATGCAGCTGACGGTATGCACATATTTCTCCAGACAGCCAAACTTTGATATATCTAATATGTCACTGACAGGCACCACTCAAGCCCTACTTTTTCCTACATATAGGATATTAAGTAGCTTATGCTCTTTTCTACACGTGAAAGTAGAATCTCTTGTGACACAGAACATCGCCTTAAAAGAGCTTTAAACCATTTAGGAAAATATAAGGGAAAACAATTATCTTCATGGGAAGATAAGGCATCTAAGTTAAAATCTGAATCAAAATCTGGTTCTGAGATGGAATCAAAGATTTGAGACAATAGCAACAAGAGACCCAGTATTTTATTATTTATTTTTTAAAATAAGGATTTACCTCTAGAACAGCTGCTGATGCTGCAGTGACTGAAGAGAACTGTAGGTCTCATTTAAACACCCTGAGGGAGCGACCATGGGGGGAAAAGTAAGGTCCCTAAATGGCTAACCTGAAAGCTAGGCTGGCCATTGATGAGAAGATCTGAAGAGGAACTGAAGCTAAAAACCATATAGAATCATTGTGGCTGATACTGTACTCAAACACTTTCAGGATCAGAAATAAGCAATCAGGATTAAAGAATCACTTCAACCCTAGGGCTAGGGCCTGCCATCTTTTTTTTTAAAAAAAAAAAAAAACCAAAACACTGAAATAGGCAGAGATAACACCAATACCTCATATTTATAATCAATATTTAAAAACGAAGAAAAATTCCTAAACCATCATCCACTTTTCTTAGAAGTCTTGACAGCTGTTGGCAGCAGGATGGAAGCTTTGTGAAGAAAGGACATTTAACATTTTCTTCTAATCTTTGAGTGTCAAATAATTATAATAAGGCTTTGAGTTTCAGTGAGTAATGGTCACAAGAAGCAGATGTGATCAAGTCCTAAACACCAGAAGCAAAAGGAATACTAATTTTTATATAGCTCCACAACTGGAACAGTACTGTAATTACTGCTTCTCAGGAAGTGTTTCAGACATTTAAAAATGTTACAATTTTTCTATAAAATATATATATATTTTTAAAAATTGCATGCCGCAAAAAAAGTGACACAGCAACAGCCTCATGAAATGATCCCAAACAAATTCAACAATATAGACCAATAAAACTTAACAGCTAAGAGAGAGGAAACAAAATATTGAGCAAATTATAGTTTCTTGTTAGAGAAAGAATATATTTGGAGAATAGGTCTTACTGAGCTCTCACAGGAGCTTGTGAATGCAAGAGTGTTATAGCTGTTCCTTTACTTACATGTTTCTCTGTGTAAAAAGGCTGCTATTTGCTGCCAGTTTATTAGCCTCAGACAATTCCACTATTCTCTGCTCCAATGACCTAATCTTCGAATCCATGGCATTGATCATCTGAAACAGAGCAGTCTGCCTTTGAGATCATGTAATGAAAGTTAGTGACTACAGCAAAGGGGCATTTAAAAATCACTTCTAAAAACTTCATTCAGAAACAAGATATCAGACTGAGTGGACAAGAAAACAAATAAACAATCACGTATTCAGATGTTACATCTGTTACATCAATCTTTAACTGCTTTCCAGTCTCTTCCAGATAAAGAGCAAACAGCATGCGCTGGACTGCCAGGTAGTAACATGCTTAGGCATGGGTGACTTTCTTGAAAGGGAATGTTCTTGGAGACATCATGAATTAAAAGGACATTTATCAAAACAAATCACCACACACACATCCCTCCACTTCCCACCCCCAAGAAGCAACATGACCCAGCAGCAACAAAACTTTATTTTAGAAACATCCCTGGGTAAGACTTAAAATGGCAACTCTTAAAATGTTTCAGTTTCTCTGAAGGTAGGTTACACCTACCGCCTTCTGCTCAGCCAGAATTTTGCATTTCTCACGTGCTTCTTCTTCATGTCTTCGCAACATATTCTCAAGTGCTTCCTTATCGGCAAGATCTTTCTTCATCTGAGCATCCAGCACCTGAAGTAAACAAAATAAATGTTCTCACTTTGAACCTGTTTCATCAGTCAAAGGGCAGTCAGAAAAAAGCCATCAGGGAAAGGTTACATTCAAAGGGGCTTGACCACTTCCTGAGGAAAACTAGATGGGATGGCAGGAAATGCCTGGGACAGCAAGCTTTGAGGGGAGTACTCAGCTGTCTGAAAAGGTTGAGTTTAACAAGTAAAAGGAGTTATTGGAAAGGCTATGGGCTGTTACTGTTTTTTAAACAATCTTTCATAATTTGTGCTCATGAAATATGCCAGTTTGACATACATGAAAAATTAATTCCTCTATTCACAAAGGAAGTATGGTGTAGAAAAGTGGCAATGTAAGCTCCTTTTCATTATGTCACTGATGTACCTCAACATTGACCTGTAAGAACCATATGTAGGTATCACAAAGTAATTCAGCCTCTATGACTACTTTAATCCTTTGCCTTTCTACTGAGACATATAACAAAAGTAGTAAGTAACGTGGCGATCTGAGAGATACCAACACTTGTTCATTAGGAAGTAGACTGAAACAACTCCTTTTGCCTACTGCATAGTTTGTTTGTTTTTTAACTAATACTTTCCACAGCTTTGGATTTTAAATAAACTGAAATAATAGAATAAATTAGGGCTGTCAATTAATTGCAGTTAACTCATGCAATTAACTCAAAAAAATTGATCACACTTAAAAAAAATAATTGCGATTAATTGCACTGTTAAACAACAGAATATTAGTTGAAATTTATTAAATATATTTGGACGTTTTTCAGCATTTTCAGATATATTGATTTCTATTACAACACACAATACATGTCTAGTGCTCACTTTATCTTATTATCGATTACAAATATTTGCACTGTAAAATGATAAACAAAAATAATATTTTTCAATTCACCTCATACAAGTATTGCGTAGTGCAAGGGTGGACAAACTATAGCCCATGGGCCCTCCCTGATGGCCCCTGAGCTCCTTGCCAGGGAGGCTGCTCCAGCCCCTCCTGCACCTTCCCCTCCACTCCTGGAGCCTCAGTGCACCGCGCCGCCAGCCCTCTGGCCTGCCGCTCCGGGGCAGCGCTGTAGCAGCAGGGCTGACTCCAGTAGGTCCTGAGCTCCTGCCACTCTGAGTGGTGTGGTAAGGTGGAAGGACTGCGAACTCCTGCCAGGCAGTGTGTCTCGCTCCGGCGGGCTTGAGCGGTGTGGGGAATATCATAGAATATTCAGGTTGGAAGGGACCTCAGGAGGTCATCTAGTCCAACTCCCTGCTCAAAGCAGGACCAATCCAAAACTAAATCATCCAACAGATTTTTACCCCAGTTCCCTAAATGGCCCCCTCAAGGATTAAACTCACAACCCTGCGTTTAGCAGGCCAATGCTCAAACCACTGAGCTATTCCTCGGGGTTGGGGCATCTCCTCTTCATAGAGCCACCATTTCATACTCACTCTCTCCCTCTCCAAAGATGAATTTGTCCCTCCATCTAGTCTCTTCCCTACATCTTCCTTCCTAATCTTACTCCATTCACTAGCTCCACTGTTAACTCCACTACCTTTAGTGCCTCGCGTGGTCATAATCTTCAACCTTTCTCTCTCTTCCTTTCCCAAGTCCAGGTTCTCATTATAGCTTTTTCCTCCCATGATTATTATTTCTGCTCCAAATACATGCTTTTGACCTCCTAAATCCCTTCACTGGCATCCTGTCTCTTTTACCAAAGCCCACATAATCTTGCACCATTTATACCTTGGCTCTCATTTCCGTATACTGTTCACTCCCATTCTTTGCACTCTTTTTACCTTACCACTTCTTTGGTCTCCTTTCTAACATCCAACTCTTGGCTTTATGCCTTGAAAAGTATGCTTGTTCCAATATGCCATGCACCCTCCATTACTCAGTGTTTTCTTTCAACAAATTCCTCCTCTCTTTTTAACATCATCATAGCCTCTCTCTCCTGGACAGTTGTTTGAAGTCTAATCTTATTCAGACTAAGCTCTTTGGGCCAGTGAACACATCTTTACATTTGTAAATGCTGTGTAAATTTATAGTGCTATATAAATGTAATAAATCATAATGACAAAGAGTGGGAAAAGATCACATTTGGAAGGCAGAGAGATGCTTAAAGAATAACTTTGCTGAATGACAAACTGTAGGTTTTTTAGATAAATTCTGAAGTCTACTACATAATCCTGTCTCTCTCTCTATGATCTTCCTAATTTTAGGTGGTGTCTATAATCATGTTTTCAACTGTTTGCTAAAAAATCTTAAAATATCCTAGAGAAGAGAAAAAATTCAGAGTGGGTGGACCCATGGACTCACTGGCAGATGTTACAGCTCCAAGGAGGTGGAATTTCAAAAGTGCTTTTGTGTTTACTAAATTTAAAGCTTCTAGGGCTGCTTGTGTTAATGCTCTTCAGATCAAAGCAAGATCATCAGAAAGAATTAAAAGCCTTTTTGAAAGGCTGATTTCCCACAAGCACTGAATAAGAATCACCTGTTCTAAAGGAATGGTCTGTTAACAGTTAGATTTGTATAGCTCTCACAAAGCCTACATGGATAACGCAGCCTCACACAAAAGGTGAGAGCATGATGGGCACAGGTTACAAAGGCAGAATTATTCAGTTTTCATTCAGCTCTCAGAAGAAGTGAAGAAGGAAGCAGAGGACAACGGATCAGAGTCCAAAAGCAGCTGTTTGGGGATTATCCAGAGACCAATGCACCTATAAAAGAGAGTATGAAGGTAACGAAAAGGGATATTTACTTTGATTTTTTCATCATAGAACTGCTCCCTCTGTTTCAGATGCAATTCCAGATGCTGTGCTGACAGCTGGGCCTCACGATGTTTCTCCTCCAGCTCCTGAACACAGCAAAGATTTATGTCAGACATATATAGAAATATAATACACAGAATTTATAAATATATATAGACAGTACATGTACAAAACACATTCTCTCTAGTTTTAAGGCTTTGGAATATAAATCTATGAGGCCTGGATCTCAGATGCACAAGATACATTATGAAAGTACATATCAGCAGCATTAAACTTTATAGACAGACAGATATATTAGTTGTCCTATTTTAGTGTTATGTAGTACAATGAAAAGGGTAAAGAGATGTTTAAAAAAAGAAGTAGATTTCGCCTCCACCAAGAGCTGCCTCCTGAGCCAGTATTGCCCCTGCCAACCTGCTTCCAAAAAAATTTAAGGTATTCCCCAAAATGGAGCCAGAATGGTTTGTGATAATGAGCAGTTATGAACAGCTCATAGATGTATGAGGGGATTCTGAAAACCCTAGACAATAAATAAAATAAATAAATAAATAAATAAATAATTTAACTTTAAATTCCTTTGCATCAGATGGGCTGGTGAAGGTTTCAAATATATGCATGGATATCTGATAACAAGGGAAAGACATGTGGTAGAGTGATTTGAATTCAGGACAGGGAATTCCTGAGATTTTTGTCTCATTTCTAATAATGTCCCTCCTCTCTCTCTCTCTAGCCTTGGGCAAATCACTTAGAACATAAGGGCGGCCATACTAGGTCAGACCAAAAGGCCAACCTAGCCCAGTATCCTGTCTTCCGATAGTGCCAAATGCCGGGTGCCCCAGAGGGAATGAACAGAACAGGTAATCATCCAGTGATCCATCCACTTAGACCTTGATTCTACACTGAGGATCATGCAGATAAACCTCTGCATCAGTGTAGTTCTCGGTGCAGTGGTGCCTTAATTTCTATGCTTCAGATTCTTCATTTGTGGAGTGAGAATAATCCTTTCTGTCCTCCCTACATGGTTGTTGCCAGGACAGAGATTTATAAATTGCTTTGAAGATTAAAAGTGCTTTATAAGTTGCATATTAGGTGCAAAAAATATTTATATCCTCAGTGGCTCACAAGAGTGAAGGAATTTAAGTCACACAAAATACATCCTTGAATAAATTAAATAACCCTGTGGTCTCAGGGGTAAACCAGTTTGATAGAGGGGGGAATTTTTGTTCTTTGAATTTGGTCTTTAAGGTAGAGCTAGAGAGTCTTCTTTCTTGAGACTTGGCTCTCAATACTTGAGACTTCAGAGAACATTATTCTCCTTCATGGCCAGGTTTGCCATTCCAACAATTTCTGCAGCACAGGGGGCAGATCCAGACCTGTCAAGCCCTGAAAAGTGGACTGGATTGCCACTTAGCCAAGCTCCAGTTTTGTGATCCCTCCAAATCTCCTGCCTGCCTTCTAATCTATACAGCACAGGACAATTCCTTGACATTTCTCTAGTTGACACACATGCATTTTCTATTCCCTGATCTTCCTTTCTTTTATCTCAGGAAACCAACTTGGGAGCACACAAAGGTTCCTTTGATCCAGTTACAGCATCAACCCTCCACCACACGGGCTACAAAAATGGAGAGAAAACCTGCCAAAAATAGTCATCTAGAAGAAGCATGCAGCATTTAGTGCCCTGGATGGGGTATTATTATTCTCTTCAGTTGGAAAATGTCTTTAGTACTAAGAAGCCAATTCAGCTTTTACATGGGCCCACACAGAATAGGTCCAAATAGCAAATCACACAACCAATCAGAGTTACCACCATGCAGCTGCTCATGCTAAAGTAGAAGCTCTGCCAGCTCCTGAAGTGGCCCTCCACAGTGTGAGTGTAGAAATGTAGTTTCTTATTTCAGATAATCTTCCCCAACAGTTCATATTCAGCTCCCCCACCCAACCCTGTCTTTTATTCACCATAGCCACTGAGAATAGCCATCTAAAGTCCCAAGCAGCAAAGAATGAATTGCCCTTTATTTTTTATGATTCAGAACTTAGCATTTCCTTCCTTCATCTATAGACAGGTCAGCAGGGCTCATCAAGTAAAACCAGAGGAGGTCGTTCATTCAGAGAAAGCCATCATCCATTTCTTCTGAAAGTTCACCACCTGAGTCCCTTCCTCTCTTCCCTCAAAACTAAAAGAAACAGAGGACATACCTGTTGCTACATCTTCACCCATCCTCTTCTCCTCATCACTCCCAAGAACAGTTCATTAGAGTCCTTGCAAAAAATGCCCAACACCAGCTGCCTCATGGTATTAAGTAGTCTTCAGACAGAGGTATGTATATCTGACTCAGCCCACCACTCCATGTACTCTGCCACTGTAGCAGAAATCACAGAAAATGTCTCTCTACGCTACAGGGACATGTCAACAGAATAAAAGACCTATCTTCAAACTCATGTCTTTTGCCAGTTGTCTTGTAATCAGGAGACACAAGGCATTTATGGTTAAAGAAAGGGGGAAAAAAACACAAAAAAAACACCTTCCTCAGAGAAGTCTAGATCTCACCAAACTGTAGAGCAAAAACTCTAGACACCATAAAAAGAAACCTAACTTCAATAAGTGAAAACCAACTTCATTTTCTCTTTTGCCCTTCAAAGAGGGCTAACTTTCCAAGTCAGAACTGGAGGGACCTAAGGAAGAGACCCCTGAAACCCCAGACCTGCTGGTCTTGGTGTTCTATAAGTGCATTATGGTCCCCAAAACTCTATGTAAACATGGAGAAAACTGCAGATCCAAAACAAGGCCCATGGAACAATGAAATGATATTTCTGCAGTCCCTTCCATTTTTTATTGAGGATTAATAAAACCCAAACAAAAACACCCAAATACACACAAGAAGCTTATGCAACAAGTCACGATGTATTATATGGTCTCTGAATACAAGGCTGGCTTTGTACCAATGCAAGAAGCGGTCTTTCACTTATCACGCCTTGATGCTGAAAAGACAGAACAATGTCAAGGGACTTATTCTACTTTCGTTATGGTGCCTCAAGAGTTCTGATCTTGAAATCCATTTATGCAGCTATTTCTCAGAACAATTGTGGATCACCTATCAACTTCAGGTAAGGCTATTTATACATTCCCATTGGGACTTCACACAGGGTATGTCTCCGGTTCGCCTACAGTCAGGACTATGACCACGCGTCCAAGAGTGTTTAACATGTTAGTTTTCCTGGTAATAACCCCAAGAGAAAAAGAGTGGGGCAGGGGCAGAGAATCCATATCTATCTCTATTCTAGATTACAGTCTCATCTGACCTCCAGTCACACTAAAAGCAGCAAACACCACCAAATATGTGACCTTTTTCCTTCAACACCACATTTTTAACTAGCCCCCCCTTCAGAATAGCACTGCTGTTATAAACTTACCGCTGGAATGATGAACCTAGCTATTAAGAGGAGACTGAATATGTACTATCCTGATCTCTCTTCAAAAATGAGTCAGGTTTGCCATTCCACCCTTCCTTTGCTAGGGAATCATTTTTAATTTTAAATATATCTTTTGGGTCTCCTTCAGGCACTGTAGAAAGGTAATTCAATGATAGATAAGATAGCTGATAAACTCAACTATCAGGAAAGATGTATGTAACATATATTTTGCCTCTGGAAGCAGTCTCAGTGGAGATGGGAAGTGTTCCCAAGGGCACAGTAAACCAGTTCCCTGTGACTGACAGGTCTGGGTCCTACATCCTATGCTGCAGAAGGAAACCCACTGTTTGAATGGATATTTAAAGAAGAGAACCCATCATAGAAGCTCACGTTTATCTGCTTCATCACAAGACAATGGCTTCTTCCCCCAGGGAGGTATAAGTACCAGCAGTACCCTCTGTTTGGTTCCCTTTAGACTAAATTAACCAAAAAGACTTAACAGATCTAACGACGAGAAAAACAAGAAATTGCCAACTATACTGGGGAAGGTATGTGGGTGAGAATGGATCTCTGACAAATATTTTAAGAGAAAAACAGTTTTGATGATTAATTTCGTTCTTCTGCAAAATGTAAGCATTTGGGCTAGATTAGAAGTCAGACTAAATTGCAAGGGATTTCAAAGTTAAATACTAATAAAGTTACACAATCCAGCACTGACCATTAAGGTGGTTATGCTTTTGAAATAGACATTAGGAAATGAATTGCATACTAGTGAGTTAATACAATTGAGTTGGGAAATTTCCTATTAGGGCAACTGGGATTTTTAAAAAGTCATTTGGTAAGAAATCATAGATACCTAGGAGTTAGTTTATAACTAACACTGCAGGCAGCAGAATTTGTGCACTGAAGTTATTTCAACATAAAATTTATACAACATCCAATTCCCTTATTAAACAGCCCCCACCCGATTTTATGTAGTTCTATGCACTCTCTTCCCACTCCACTGTGGCATACTCTTTTCCTTTATCTTTCATTTTCACCCCTCCTCACCAAAATTTTGTCTGCCATCTGTTGAATCTGCTGAGATTTAGTTTGAATATCTTCCTTTAGTCGGTTTTCTCTGCGTTCCACAGTCTCTAATCTCTTCACTTGATTCTCCAGAGAATGACGCCGTTCCTGCAGAGCAATTATGAACTGCCATTTAAGCTAAACAAGTTTTGATTATCAAACAGCAGTGAGCAGGCACTAGGAAAAGTCAGCTGACACCATCAGTATGTGGTCCTCTTACACATCCAAAATCAACCCCACTCCCAAATTCCATCTGGATTCAACATGAACATGTGACTAACCTAGTCACATGTTCATGTTGAATCCAGATGGAAAACAACACCAAAAAGCCTCCCTGTGGGTTATCTTTAGAGAAATAAATTGATAAAAGAATGAATAATCAACTGCTATTTTCTAATCTCTCTTCTCCGACAAGTTGTTACAGGGATCCTGACCATTCTGTGTTCTACAAGCAGGGGTTTCTAAGCCCAGTTGCATCCTATTGACTAGTCCAGTGTAGTCAGAAATTCTCTGCTCACCTCTGCTTCAAGCAGTTTCTTTTTCATGCCTTCATTAGAGTCTTCCCGATTCTGCAATTTCTCCAACTCTTTCTCTGCTCTCTCCTTTGCCTGACGGATATTCTGAAGAAGTTCAGTTGCCTCAGAGCTGGCTTTCACAGCCTAAACCAAGAGGAAAAAGAAATATCAGTAAATGTTAGTACAAAGTCACACACACAAAAAGTCTTCATAGTAACGGATGCAGGTACAGTATGATGGCAAGTTCAGATGTTCAGCATTCTGAGTGAAACATTTATAGAAACCTGGCCTGGCAGCCTAGAATTAGTACAACATCCAACCACGTGAAGGAATATTTCATTTACTCTCCTTAGGGCTGTAATACTTCTGTTTAATTCTGGTTGACAACTGTTGTTAGGCTGGCTGGTTGGTGTTTAGTGGCCTGTGATGGTGGTCAGACTAGCCTAGCCGATGTAATTGCCACCAGGAAGGCCACCTTCCACAAGAGGTGGGACCAGGAGCACGTGGCCAGGGGCTCAAATGGAGGTCCCGTGAGGTGGGACAACACGAGGTTCGGGTCCCACTGTGGAACCGGGGCCCTAGCATATGGAAAAAAGCAGTTCAGCCCTTTGAGGAACTGGCCCCTCAGGGCATGGGAAAACAATGTGTGGCTCTGTACCAATGGGTGGAAGGCTGAGATGGCCACAAGGTGTACCCTGATGGACAAGGGCGCCAGGCCCTGGGTTCTAAGGTGCAGGAGGTAGTCCAGGATCAGTTGGATTGTGGCAGCCACCAGGGAGACCCCTTTCTCAGTTGCCCACAAGGAAAAACGTGCCCACTTTGCCAAATAGGCACGGTGTGTTCAGGGTTGTCTGCTCTCCAGGACATGCTGGACCCCCTCTGACCATGTCCTTTCCTCTCTACCTCACCACTGAGCAGCCATGCCGTGAAGTGGAGGGCTATCAGGTTGGGGTGGAGGAGGCAGCCCCGGTTCTGCGAGAGCAGGTCCGGGCGAGATGGCAACAGCTGGTCGATCATTGAGCTCGTGAGGGTCCCATACCAATGCCGCTTGGGCCACCCTGGGATGATCAGCAGGACCTGGGCCTTGTCTGTACTATCTTTTCCAGAACCTCGCTGATCAGAGGAAACAGGGGGAAAGTATAGAGAAATTGACCCGACCGAGACAGGAGAAAGGTGTCTGAGATGGCACCCCTCTCCAGAACGCCCCCATCCCAGAGCAAAAGCGGGGGCAACTCCGGTTCTGCCAGGTCACGAACAGGTCCACCTGGGGAGTCCCCCACGCTTGGGAGAGCTGGTGAACCACTTCTGGGTGAAGAGACCACTCGTGCTGGGAGGGGAAATCCCTGCTCAGGCTATCTGCTCACTCGCTGCGAGCGCCTGGCAGATGGAAGGCCTTTAGGGAGCTGTCATGGTTTATACAGAAGTCCCACAGCCTGAGGGTGCTGTGGCAGAGGACCGGGCTCCGCCTTGTCTGTTGATGTAGAACAGGGGTCGGCAACCTTTCAGAAGTGGTGTGCCAAGTCTTCATTTATTCACTCTAATTTAAGGTTTCGTGTGCCAGTGATACATTTTCACATTTTTAGAAGGTCTCTTTATAGAAAGTCTTTAATATATAACTAAACTATTGTTATATGTAAAGTAAATAAGGTTTTTAAAATGTTTAAGAAGCTTCATTTAAAATTAAATTGAAATGCAGAGCCCCCTGGACCAGTTGCCAGGACCCAGGCAGTGTGAGTGCCACTGAAAATCTGCTTGCGTGCCGCCTTTGGCACACGTGCCATAGGTTGCCTACCCCTGATGTAGAACATCGAGGCGGTATCATCTGTGAGGACTCGGATCATGTTCTCCTTCAAGTACGAGTGAAAGACAACTCGCACCTGGCGTACTGCCCGCAGCTCCTTGACAGTCATGTGTAGAGTCAAGGCCTGGGACGACCATAGACCCTGTGCTTGAACGTTTCCCACATGGGCCCCCCAATTCAGGTCCAAGACCTCGGACACCAGCTCCAGTGATGGGGCCCTGTCCCTGAACAGGACCCCTTGGCGCTTGTTCTTGGGGGTGGACCACCCCTGCAGAGAGATGGTCACTGAGTCGGAGACGGTGAGAACCTTGTCCATTCTGTCCCTGGCTGAGGAGAATTTCGAGGCCAGCCAGACCTGGAGAGGCCACATTCGGAGTCTGGCGTGACGGATCACATGAAGGCATGCCCAGGCTGTAATCATTGGGAACCTCATGACCGTGGCAACGAGCCCTTTCATGGACTCAACCTGTCCCTTGGGAGGGAAGCTGTGGCCGACGAGGAGTCCAGGAGGGCCCCGATAAACTCTATGCATTGTACCCGGACTAATGTGGACTTTGCGCTGTTTACCAACAGCCCCAGAATGGTGCATATGGACAGGAGGAGCGTCACGTAGTCCCTCACTTGTGACCGGCCTTTTACCAGACAATCATCCAGGTAGGGAAAAATCTGCACCCCCTTGCGCCTGAGGTAGACTGCAATCACCAACATACACTTGGTAAGCACTTTGGGGGCAGTGGACAGGCCAAACGGGAGGACCGTGAAGTGGTAAAGTTCCCATCCCACCACAAACCGGAGGAACCGTCTGTGTCCCTTGAATATGTGGATTTGGAAGTACGCCTCCTGACGGTCGAGGGCAGCGTATCAGTCCCCGGGATCCAGACAGCGAATTAATGGAGGCCAGGGAGACCATGTGGAACTTGAGCTTTACCATGAATCAACTGAGACCCCGCAGGTCCAGAATGGACCTGAGCCCCTTTGGCCTTCAGGATAAGGAAATAATGGGAGTAGAACCCCTTGTGTTGATGACCCACTGATCTGAGGTCAGTCATAACCACTCTGGTAGGAAAGCACACAGCCAGTTGGATAAAGGGGAGCTTTATTGATGATGGATCCCTGAGCTGGAAGGGCACCCTTGAGCGTCCTGTCAAAACTGCTTCTTCCACTCCTGTGTGCCCTTAGAAGGCCCAGATTGTGGGGTCAGACGCAACTGCCTGTGGGGCTACCTTTTATAGTCTCGCAACTTCTTATAGGTGGACTCCAGTTTTGCTGGGCGGGCTGCACAGTGGCCTGCTGTGGCTTGAACTTAGGTTTAGCCGGAGGTGAGACATAGAGACCAAATTTTGAAGGGTCATGTGGGAGTCCTTTGCCATCGAACGGGGGTCCTGTACGGCAGCCTTAGCCTCACTGGACAGCCCAGTCAACAAGAGCCACGACGCCCTCCTGAGACGGCGGAGGCCATGGACCGCGCAGCCGTGTCTGCTGCATCTGATGCCGCCTGCAGAGCTGCCCTGGTAGCCGCCATAACCTCCTCCACCAGCGCCTGGAACTCCTTCCTGTCACGTGCCTGGAGGGAAGCCTCGAATTTTGGCAGGGAACCCTACCGGTTGAGCTCATATCTGCCCAATGGAGCTTCGTGGTTCACCACCTGCAGCTGGAAACTCGAGGACCAATAAACCTTTTTGTCAAATGAGTCCAGCCTCCTTGAGTTTTTGTTCTTGGGGTAGGGGCCGGCTGGCCCTGCCGCTCCCTATGGTTGACTGACTCAACCACCAGGGAGTTTGGCACTGGGTGGGCATACAAGTACTCGTGCCCTTTAGCCGGGACAAGGTACTTGAGCTTTGCCCTCTTGGATATGGGGACTGAGGCCAGTGTGTGCCCCAGGGCATGCGAGATCTTTGCCATCTCTTCATGGAGGGACAAAGCCACCCTGCCCGAGGTGGAAGAGGACAACACATTAAACAGTGAGTCGGAGGGCTCCTTCGCCTCCTCAGCTCGGACACAGAGGTTTGAGGCCACCCTTTTAAGGAGGTCTTGGTTGGCCCTAAAGTCCTCCTGCGAGACTGAAGGGGCAGGGCCATTATCACTACTTCCTGGGAGGGTAAGGAGGCCAGCACCAAGTGTTGGGTGTCTGTAGACACCGGAGGGTGCACCACTTGGTCGACCTCCAGGGACAGCATCGAGGATGTATGCCCCGCCGAAGCTTTTCGCTAGCTCCTGGAGAGGGAGGCCTGGGGCGTGAACAGCTTGCAGACCTTGCAACAGTCGCTGATATGGGTCTCGCCCAAACAATGTAAACAGTCCGCGTGCATGTCACTTCTTGGCATAGACCACCTGCAAGTGTCGCACGACTTAAAACCCAGGGATCGGGGCATGCCCCGGCCCGGGCACCCAACTAACTGAACTAACTTGAAGACTAAGTAACTACAGGTACTAGAAGAAACGCTAGGGACAAGATGTAGCAATGCTGCAGCTGCAAAGTTACGATGCACCTTCACTGGTGGCAAGAAGGAACTGAGGGTAGGGAGTGTGTCAAGGCAGCGCCACTCCATGGGTCGGGGGGAGCACCCCGCACACAGGTACTGCTAGGGGAAAAACTTCCAGCACTGGTGCACATGGTGAGCACACGCACCTACTGTGGAATGCACATAAGCAATCACTCGAAGAACATCACATTGTGTTGAGAAGCATCATTTCTTAGAAAGAATGAAATAGTAATGGTGAAAACTCATGGCCTGCTTGAAGGACTGAGATGCAAGTGACACCCTCATACTGTTTTAACCTCGGTGTTCACACTACAGATTCATTATCCCTAAGGAAGCCCCATTTCAGGAAGGCCAAAACAGCCAGCAAACTAGTTGCAGGAAGGGGTTTGAGATGCTCGTAGATGGATATGAAGTGGCTACATTGCTAACTGAGAAGTGATTTCATGATTAATACCAAAGCATGCTGGGAGAGTAAGCTAAAACCAAAATACATTTCACTGCTGAACTAGCAAGACATGAACCCAGGTCTCCAGAAATAAAAGGTTAGGATAGCGTGTTAGATGCTGTACGCCCATGCTGGCCTTTTAAATTAGAATTTCTACGCACTATTCCTGTTGTGACTCAGCTTCATTTGTAAAAATAAACACTGTTGACACATTTCAAGAGCAGAAAGCATATTGAGAATTCTGATTTCAGATACCAGCTCCCACCCCCACTTTCTCCCTCTGACATCCCCTCTTGCTGTGATTAATACTATTTTTGACTATGAAACACAGAGCACATCTCCCCTGCATTAGGGTTTTGCTGGAAAGCCAAGTGAAAAATTCACCAACCTCCCCTCCCCCCGACTTTACCTTTGCCAGCTTGTCCTGCAGCTCCTGGATTTTGGTCTGCTGCTCTGTATTGATCTACAGTTAAATGCAAGGGAGAAAAAATGAATGTCCATTGTACTTGTGATTTCCTTATTTTAGTCTTGCTTCCCAAACTCTTTGTTTCTCCCTAGAATTCCAACCTGCCAAATGAGCCAATGAATTCCTGCTCCTGATTTCCTCTAGACCATTTGCCATATTTCTGTCACTAAATAAATCACTTTGACACAGTATGCAGAACTAAATAAATTTATTTTTCAGAATCATCATATTTTCCGTGTGCCATTCTTCATTCATAATGAGACATACAGGGTTTTTCTTTTAACCCACCTCCAGCACAGATTGCACATAACAGCTTTGTCTTGGCATAGCTACTCTGTTGTCAACTGTCTCTAGACTGACCAAGCCCAGCTTTAAATCAAATCACACAGAATAGTCAGTCCTGCAAAGAAAGAGGATGGAAGTCTGTTCACGCCACTGACTATCCACGAATGTTCTGGTTTCTGACAGTAATAATATACTTGGACAGAATCAGGCAGTAAACTCCACTGACACTAAGGAAGCATACCTTCTCCAGTTTGGAATACAGCTCTCCTACTTCAGTTTTCCCATGGTCTTTAGCCTGTAATTTAAAAATATAAAGTGTATAACTCTGAAGAAAAAAGTTTTAGGATCTTGGACTTCACCCAGAATCATAACCTCAGGCAGTTTAAATGTAAACAGCTTTACAGGGAATAAATTATTTTTTTCCAAATATACTGGTAATATAAAATGGCTTCCAACTGTACAATCTATACCAAGTTACCAAGGACTTGAATGCAGCTCATTTATAAATCCCAGCCAACACACACTAGAAACTAGGAGTGTAACAACACCTTTACCAGGGAACCTTCACTACCTTCTGTAGTTTGTTGTGACATTCAGTAGCTTTACGTTTGAATTCTTCGGCCGCCACTCGTGACTCTCTCAACTCCGATTCATAGAGATCACTACGTCTACGAGCTGAAATAAGATCCTCTTCTAACTGATTCATCATTAATCTCATCTCTTCCACCTGGGCTTGATACTCCTGTGGGAGGAAAAGGGATGTTACATTTTGGAAAGCAAAGAGGAAAGACAGAGGATGCCAAACAGTCCGATAGTACCTATACAGAATAGGCAGAAAGCAGACAAAGTTTGTAAAGAGAGGACAAAAACATAAAATAAAAGGGTGAGAGCCAGGCAAAATACAATATCCATTCTTTTTGGCTTGTGTCTTTCATGACAAAGAGCCAATAAGTCATTTCCAAGCCATTACTTCAGAGAAGATATGAAATGTAACCAAAAAAACCCTATTTTGAGGGGATTCCACTGCAGAAACACATCCATGGTTTTTGAAAGAAATGGTAAAGTACTTACATGTTATTTCTCTCCCTGAAGGTCAGTGGTCTATATAGACATATGCTTTTGAGTTTGTGCCTCTGTCAAACACCCAGATATATTCTCTCAAAGTTATTCAGACTGATAACGTGAGAATTACTACAAACCTGGGTGGTTGGGATGGGTGAAAAGGAGAAAAAAAACGTGTCATGGCCTCCAACCATCAGTTTCCTGTTTTCTTTAGATAGCTCAGGAAAGAAACATATTAAACCTAAAGTAAAAATCTTCTATCATTCTTAATAGGAGTAACGGTAATCTAATATCAAATGCTACTTTTGGAAGATAACCCTCTAGGAGTCATATTTTCCCCCAAAAGGCCAAAATTCTATGTAGTCCACTCCTCCATTAAACTCCAATAAGGATTTGCAATAAAAATTCTGGAAAAGTGCAATGCTTAAAAATCAAAGAACAAAAAGAACATTTGTACTGATTGTTCCAATTAGGGCAAACATCCCAGATGAGAAGGGGTATAAATAGATCCTGAGGTGCCCAATGAAATCTTCAGTAGAGGAATCTAAGCATTGATTGTTATTACATAGTAAGCATTTGTATAGTCCCTTAAATATACAAGATCTTACAAGAAAACAGATATAGTCCCTTTTCTAAAGAGTTTGATTTTATATCCATCTATCTATATGATAGGTGGGGAGCACGTGCACCCAGGAGTATGCTAGGCAACTACACAACACAGACAAAGGAAGGGGAGAAAGGAAATAACAGATCTTGCTTTCCATGTTATTTTCTTAGAGTCCATATACACACACTATTACTCAGTTCTCCCTACCAAACCCTGTCCATTCACCCACTGCTTTTACTTTCTCCTGTGTTCAAATTCATATTTATCAGTTATTTCTCTGCTCTCTCCACTTCCTGCCACATATGGCTGGAGGTTGCCACTAGCAGCCTTCTGCTTTAGAGTGACTCTTTGGTTCATAATACCAACAGGTGACCTAGCTGGCCCATCCTCCCACCAAGTCCAATTGTTGTGGTCCAAGTATTTTCTCTCTGGATGGGACTGGAGCTTTTATACCATAGGTGATGCAAACATGCATTAGCTCAAAATACCCATTCACATCAATGGATTTGTGCAAAGAGATGCAGAATGCTTGGAAGTAGAACGTTCTGCTCAGAGATCACAATCTGGACCAGCACTTCCAAGAATGCTCAATTTCTAGAGCAACAATCACTTGACAAAGGAATTATAAGCAAGGCCTCAGATGCCATTGAGAAAATTAATTAATTTGGGGGTAGTTAAATAAAATTTAAGTTTTTCTTGCTTCTTAATACTATCCAGGCTGTATCTTTAAGCACATCCTATACTAAGGTCAGAAGAATATGTCACACAACACTTCTACTTGAACATCCTAACCTAAGGTATCCAACATTGCACAACTGAACACAGAAAAGCTGAAGTGAGAACTAAACAGAGATTAAAAACTGTTATATAAAAATATACTATATAGTCAAGTAATGTCTAGAAGCCAAGTCAGAAATAATAATGCTCTCTTTATATACTGTACCCAAATTGATGCTGAATTTATGGCATTAACCTGAAATACCAAATACTTGAACTTTATTCTCCTTGGGGGATTTGCCATTGTTGGTAACTTAAATATCACCACCCAGCAGGATTCTCCCCAAGCATGGCTTTTCTTAGGATTTTCCTCTGTCTCAGACCCTAATTTCCTTTTCTTGAATGAAATGCTCCATGCCCTCTTATTTTCCAAGACTGACCAGCTAGTATGAGTGAGCAGAAACAAACACTGCATGCTTATGCAGCATTCTTGCACCTGAGTTTAAGATAACTAAGAGGAACCCTGTAGTAGGTTCTTGGGCCGAGGCTACACCGGGGGGTGGCGGGGGGAAGGGTGTCGTCAACCTAAGATACGCAACTTCAGCAATGTGAATAGCGTAGCTGAAATCGGAGTATCTTAGGGTGACTTACCTGGCCGTCCACACGGTGGCGAGTCAACCTTTGCCCCGTTGACTCAGCTTCCGCCTCTTGCAGAGGTGAAGTTCAGGAGTCTATGGGGAGCACGCTCAGGGACCGATTTATCTCATCTACGTAGACATGATAAATGGATCACTGCCCGCCCATCTGGGGTGCAGTGAAGACATACCCTTAGACACAATTTCCTCTGGTCACCTAAATAGTGCCTTAACATTCTCATGAATCTTAGCCAAAATCTATGTTAAAAGATACTGAGTTCAAATCATGTTGGGTTACAAATTTTATTAAAATTCTTATTTTTCTTCTCATGCCAATAAGTTTGTACATTTTCAAAACCTAATCATCATCCAAAAATATTCTACGCAACAAATATTTAAAACAACTCTATTAAAGCAACAGCAGCAAAGTAGTTAGCCATAGAACACTGTCATTTTCCAAAACAAACCAGCAAAACAAATACTTAAGCTGTATATATGGTTCTGCCCCATCCTGAGGGTTTTATCTGCACTTAATTAAATTTTGCATAAGGTAAGTCTCCAGACAGGAGCTATTACCAAGAGTTCTGTGCATACAAGTCTCACACACAAAGACATTAGACAGTTAATATTTGTAAAGTGCTTTAAAGATGAAAAGCAGTTAGATGATTGCCAACTATTGTTTGAACTCCACAGAAATTTCAATTTCATTTTCTCAGTATAATGTGTTTCCATTACACCACAGAATGTAATGGGTTCTGTGTGGTAGACTATTTTTAATCTTAAAATTACCCAACATTATTTGTTGTATTTTTCATTTAAGCTCTCTCTCCACCCCCAGTAAAACAAAGTTCACAAAATAATGATTTTTTACCACTTTTCTGAAGGAAAAAAATTATCCGAACAAACATCTTATCTGCAAAAAAAGCTAAGTTAGAAAAAGAACAGGTTTGCGACATAGGCAGTATTTAGAAAAACAGCCACATTCAAAGCTGAGTAGATATTGAAAATGGTCAAATTAAAACAAGATATGGGTTAATGTGGTTCTCCCACAATTCAGAATTCCCATGTGAGGATTCATGAGTTCTAGGTGAAAGCAAGATTAACCCTTGTTAACCTGTGTAACTTGATCACATAAAATGGATTTTTCCAACATGTCAGTTTCACAAAATATTGCCACTTTCTCCTAATTTGTTTTTTTAGGCAAAGATTTCATTTGATCAGCTTGATGGACTGCAAAAAAATATAGGAAGACTCAAGACCATGCATGTTTGCAAACACACACATGTTCAAGTTTGTTCTTAGTTACTTTGTTTAAGGAACTCTTCCCCCACCCTCCACACATGGAGCCTTGGCATCCCACTAATGTAACACATTCCTGGCATCAGAACAAGCAGTGAGTTCTACTTTCAGCTATTCTGCTCTCAAGAAACAGTTGTACCTGTTCTTTGATCTCCTGCAGTTTTCGGCTCTGCTCTCTGATATCATGAAGAAGCTGTAGCGCCTTGTCATCCTCCTGAGACACCTCCATCCTTGCCTGTTCCAGACTTCGCTTTAAGCTCTGCAGAAAGCAAAATTTTCAGTGCATAGACCCTTTGCACTCTACTCTATAAGAACTATCCTCAGTCAAAGGAACACAAAGCTTCCCCTCAAATACTTAGACACAACATAAATTCAGACACCAATTACGGAAACTTGCAAATTCACTGCTACCGAACTTCAATTTTTACCAGCTGGAGAAAAGCAATACACTTACAAATACAGAGATCTTAGTCCAAACCCTACTCTTATAGACCAGGTGTGGAGTCAAAGAACACACACAGTGAGTGAGACTTCTTGGCGACATTAGTTAGCCATCCTTTAGCACTATTCATTCACTTCTCTAGCACTGGCATTCAGTTGATGCTATTTTACTACCATGACTTACTATTTTTCTCCCCACTGTTGAACTCAGTGATGTCCTTTACTCTTTTTTAAACTTTAAAGAGAAAAGAGCAGCACTATTGTTTCAAGATTTGGGCAAACCCCTTGCTTACAAACTTCAAATTAGACAAATGCACCTGTCAACTATTTAATGTGTATATCAATTTTCATCCAGAAGGATCCAAAACTTTTTAATGCTGTTTATACAGTAGCAAATAGTATATCCAGATGGTTCAACCCAGCTTCAGACGCACCTCCTGTTGTGCATTACTGAATTGAAAGTCTCCCATTTAGCCAAATAAATTCATGTTCCCCATTCTATTTAGATAAATGAAGTTACACTCTGTAGGAAATGCTTTACACTCCACTGAAAAGCAGCCACTGATAGTGTGTTGTTTTGGCATGCTCAATAGACAGAGTTTGGGGGTTTGGTAAGAGAGGGGAAGGACAACAGAAAAATACCAAATCCAATTGAAAATATAAGCACTATTTAAGTAGACAGAGTGTAAACACCCTCATTGGAATTTTACTGAGACAACAGGGCAGATATCCCTACTCCTATAAAAATGACAAAGGATCTTAAAGGGTGTCATTTTTATATACCATCAGAAAAACAGCACTTGCCACAGACACGTTGCTATCACTACGCTGGGGAACTGGAGCAGTACAGACTCAATTTCACATTATTGAGTCAACACCACCATGTCCTGAAACACCTTTGCTGTCCTTTGAAGTTTTCCATTAAGTACTGAATAGGCCCCACCTTGCTTTCATTCTGAAGTCTATCAAGATCAGAACCCAAAAGCAGTACAGTATTACTACTAGGACAAGAGAACAAGAGTGTAGTTCACTGTGAGCAAGACAACTGTTGTAGCTCCTTTACCATTACTACTGAATGATGTTGTAAGCACATAAGCCAAGGAATAAAGTTTGAACAAACCCATATCTAACAGGCCTTCAATACTTTGCAAACAATTTACTGTTCCAATTTCAATAGACAACCATTCCTCTTCCACATTATCTTCATTCACTACTGTATATGCACCACCAAGACCATAATGGAACAGAAAGCTAAAGACGATCAGAAATTGCCCCTTCAGAGGGAAAAGGACTAGGATAAAGGCTCACACTGCATTCTGTGATGTAGGTTGCCAGGTCCTGCTCCAGGAGGGATCGCTGGGTCTCAGAGGCTTTCAGTTCCACCTCCTTTTGGCTGAGTACAGCCTCCACCTCTGACACCCTCCGGTGCAATCGCGTCATTTCCTGCTCCATCTGCAAAAAACATTGAAAGGTTAAAAAGCATTTCCAGAGCTCTGTCAGTTGCTAATTTCTACGCACCACATGTGATGAATTTCAGTCTCTGAGAGACTCCTAGTTATAATTCTCCAGATGCTATTTAAATTCCAATACCATTGTCTCTGCTCCTGGGAATGCACAGTTCTTCACAAGGACAGGTAGTAAGTCTAAGTCACCCCATTCATTCAAGCTGCTTGTTCAT
Source organism: Dermatemys mawii (assembly GCA_007922305.1). Classification (NCBI taxonomy): domain Eukaryota; kingdom Metazoa; phylum Chordata; order Testudines; family Dermatemydidae; genus Dermatemys; species Dermatemys mawii. The sequence goes on from ML677361.1 coordinate 3,452,962, forward strand.
ATTCAGTCATGCTTCAAACCTCAGTTAGCAAAGAAGCCACAATCATTTTTCACTTGGTTTTGCAGAGATGGGTCACTTTAGCTTTATCCCAAATCCATGTTGGACCAGAGGAGGGATCTCCCCCATCTCCTTGCAGGAATAAATGGTCAAATCCAGCACAATTCAGGGAGACAAATAATTGCACTCTCATAAAAGTCTCAAACAACACTTGAGTTTTTATAGACTCCAATGAGTTCTCTTTACTCAGAAACAGCAACTGTTAAAAGATGTTCACCATAATCAATGAAATGGCAACAGTTACACAAGTAGAAGCAGAAGAACCAGGAAGAGACACTTTGTATCACTCAGAACAGAAATGCAGCAACTCTGCAACCGATGAAGAGTAAATGGTGCATGCTGGAAGAAGCAGTCATCTGTGTCATGGCGAGTAAAGGTCTGTTTAAAATCCAGAGCCTCCTCTTGTTAAGTTTAACATAACTACAACAAAGGCATGGCCTAAATTCATCTTCTTCTGTACGGATCAGGATGCCACTTCACTGAAGGAAAAGAACTTTGCCAACCATAGATCGGGACGATCAGCAGCATCTGACAGATCCCTTGGCATACATTGGTTGTAGATTCCTGGAGCAATGAGGGAGGCCACTCACATAAATAAATACCTTGTGACACTTGTCCTGGGTGTCCTGCAGCTCTTTGCTCTTTAGAAGGAGTTTCTTTTCCATGGAGCTGATCTTAGCTGGAGAGTCCAACCCCGAGACAACAGACCTAAAAGGAAAAAGCCAAATAATATATAAATACAGACAAAATGCACACGACTCTCCACTTAAACAACTTCAGTCAGATCACTGGGTGGTTATCCTGGGCTAAACTAGGAGGAAAGATGAGGCAAACTTTATGGCGTAACAGCTACTATACTAGGTCAATCAACATTGTGTGTCAATAGTAACACTATGTTAGCTCCTCTACTGGTTACAAGATCAGTACTTTCATTTACACAGTAAGTTTTAAATTCATAACATCAAACAATGTGACACGGAAAGCATTTCTAGATGCTTCTTGCACATCTTCGGGTGTTGCAAAACCAAATGTCAAATTGGTTTTAACCACTCTAGAAGTTAAACAACTCGTTGAAAAGTCATTGCCCGTTATATTTTTTAGTTAAACAGGTTTCAAAAACAAAAGACAGTATTAGAAAAGCAACTGAAAACTCAAATGTGCCAAACTCTGAACCACAGAGTTCCACATCATCTGCTCTTAACTTGTTCTCTGCTACCCCAGAACTTTTACTGAAACATTCCCAGTCCAGTTCTATACACCCTTTCTCTATTTCATGCACACTGACACAAGCAGCCACATTTCTAGATATCAAAAGTTCCACCAACAAACTGTCTCAACCCCAAAGGGGGCTGGCAAGCCTGTTGTACAGGCGGTCATGGTATTGCCACCTTTTCTTCTGCACTGCTTTCAGAGCTGAGCAGCCAGATAGTGGTGGCTATTGGCTGGATGCCCAGCTCTGAAGGCATTGCTGCCACCAGCAACAGTGAAGTAAAGATGTCAACACCAAACCATGCCACCCTTACTTCTACACTGCTGCTGGCGACGGTGCCACTTTCAGAAACAGGCACCCAGCTTTAAAGGCAGTGCCGCTGCCAGTAGCAATGCAGAAGAAATGATGGAACAATAAGAGGAGGAGTCATCACTTTTGGGCGGGGGGGGGGGGGGCCTACAAAACCCCAAAAATTTTAAAAAGGGGGTCCCAGCAAAAAAAAAAAAAAAAAAAAAAAAAAAGGTTGTGGACCCTTGGCTTAAAACTGATTCTAGAAAAACATTAGAAGTGACTATTTGTGATTTGGAACATATGTCACTGTTTTGTACTCTTAAACCAGACGTTTTAACTATTACCTGGTTAAATATGCATCTCAAATTATACAAAAAAAATTAAACATAAAATCACATTCTACAGAAATAATTCCCTGTAGCAAAATGTGATTCCATCTAGGTAGTTAAGCAGTTAATGAGGGAACCAGTTTTAACAGAAGAAGCCAAGAGCTCATTGTTAGTTGAGATTTTAAAAGTACAATGAAGATGCTAATAAAAGAACATGCAGTCTGCCCACACATTGCTTGCCGGCTTCTCCTGGCCACATCTTTGGTATGCAGCCAGTTATCCCCATGGAGAGAAATGAGCTTTGAGCAGCCCTTTGCACATAGCTACACACCCACACAGAGCAGCACTGTCTCTTTTTACACCAAGGAAAGTTTGATTTTACCACCACCATTTTCTGAGAAAATACACTCCCAATCCAAATATACACAGAGGGTATTAGTCACATACATGAAAAGAAATGGACTTTCTAAAACTGTATATGGAACAACAGATTTTAATGAATACCACCTTCTAAAGCCATTTGGAATGGAATTCTGATATTAACCTAAGTGTAGCAGACCCCACCACTCCCAACCTGTGTAGAAATGTCTAATATAATTAAATCATTTTTTAAAAACCTAACAAAGAAACAAGCCTATTAGAAGAAAAAACCCATATATCAAATGACAAGATATGACAATTTTTAGAAGAAGAATTAATCTTAGAAGTGAATGCACTGGTTACACACACAAATTGGTTAACCGGTTTAAATCAATCCTATCCCTCAAATTATCATCTTTAAAAGTCAATATATCAAAACATCAGTATACTCCTCCAGAGAAGGAGCAGCCATCAGAGAAAAATCTTTATTAAATCCCATCACAGGCAGGCATACAAACAAGGCTAAAAATGGATAGGTGAGAAAAAACAGTCCTAGAAATAAAAATTAAAAGATCACATTAGCTAAAAAAGATGCAAAGGAATCTGCTTCAAAATGTAATTCTTATAAATATAAAAATAACTGCCAATGTGAAATGATAATTTTGACAAGCTTTTATATTAAAATGTTAACTTTTGAGATCTCTAAATTATCTCAGCAAAAGCCGTTTTTTTAAAATAATCATAGTTCCACAACATTAATCATCGCCCTTTAGCTTTCTGCTCATATCACAGACACTGCTCAGCAGATTCTAGCTAGTTCTGAAAGAAAAAAGGACACTTGCACCACTGGTTTATTATAAATGTTCCTGTTTCATCCTGGTGTGTGTGTTTTGTGTTTTTAAGGAACATGCTCATAATACTGTACACACCATTTTGCAATTCAAACATTTTGCCTGGAGAGCCAACTACACCATCAAGCTGCTCTGCAACCAGAGCTTTGGAGCAGTGCTCCAGCTCTGCTCCAGGCAAAAAACTGAAGCTCCACTGCTCCGCACTCCAGCACTGGGCTCCGCTCTAAAGCATTGACTGCAACGCAGGAAACACAGTATTGGACCCAGGGAGAAAGCACACCACCCCGAAATGGAGTGGTGGGATGGAACAGGGTGTATTGCTACTCTTAAACGGTCCCCCTGCCAAAGTTTGGAATTTCATTGACTAGCTCTGGAGATAGCTGCTCCGCAGGTGTGATGTGTGGGGTTTGGGAAGAAATAGATTGCAATCTTTCTCTCCTGATCAAAATAAAAAAGATTCCTTAAAAATATATGTGTGCGCTAACTGTGGCAATTTTTTTTCTTACTATGAAAATCAGTACATCTCAACCCCAAAGCGAGCTGGTCTCCATATATTGGATTTGCATTAGGCACATGAGTTTAGCAGTATCCACTTTGGCTAATTTTTCCTTTCATGCAAACTCGTAAGACTGCTTCATAAGTACCCGCACCATCCTTTTAAGTCTTGAGAAGAGAGAGCAATCAAGAGAAATGGGATGCTTAAAATCTAACAGAAGCCTTATCAAGGAGATCCAAACTCCCAAAGGATTTTATGACAAGATGTGAGATGTGTGCTGTAGTGTCATTGTTACATACCCCCTCATCCAGAGTTATCTCAGAAGTTAAACATGTTCAATTTGACAGCAAAAGCTACCATGCAAACATATCACTCAACTGGTACCATTTCAGAATATTTAATTAAATTTAACCATTAAACCAAGGGTTAATTTTCTCAGCACAACATTGTCTGAAATTTCCTCTAAGGTGTGAACAAATGAACAAACAAAAGGGAATCGACTTATGTAAATAAAAAAACAGGAATGAAAGGGGATATAAGAAACCTCAAGTCTTGATCAAATCTACAATAGAAAACGCTAACCTTACTAGCTATGCTAATCTATTTTCAAGAGGAAAATTATCTCCTTGAGTTATTATTTACATTAATTGGCTTAATGCTGATTACCTAGTAATTCATAGATCGTAGAGCCACAGCCTCTCCCAGGAGGACTGTAGGGAATGGTGCAGTAGTGCTGAATGTCAAAGGGCTTCTCCTGTCCTAATCTTTCCAGGTAAGAATTGCTACAGAAAAAGCTAGAGGTTAACCAAAAGGGAATTGCAAGTTCACAGCTCATCCTCTATCATACACTGTATCTTAACATATGTTGCTATCCTCTTACTTCATCTTTTTATCCCAATCTCATAAGCCTCCATCTCACCTGTGCCTCTTTCTTCTCATAGCTGCTGGTACCAATTGTCCTAATCCTGGCCCCTGCACATATCCACACTTCCCCTTCCCATCCCTCATGCTTACGGCTAAGATTGTGTCACAGGCATTTTTAGTAAAGGTCATGGACAGGATGCAGGCAATAAAAATACATCATGGAAGCCCACGTCTTGCCAGGCACAGGGCTAAAGCTGAAGTTGAAGAAATCATGGAGATCAATTAAAGTCATGGAATCCGTGACCAAATCATATCCTTACTCATGCGCTATTCTCTAACTTCATTTTCCATCTCTACACTTCCACTCCTCCAGCCTTTCCATTTTCTGCTCCCTCTCAAATGCCTCCTCCATTCTAAAACACAGCAAAAACCAAACAATGATACCATCAAGATGTGAATGCCGTGAACTGAAGCAGCAGAATATTATTGAAAACTTGTTCTTCCTTTACTCTTTTCTCCCTTCACAAGGGCTGAAACAGATACCTACCAGCTGTTAGATTAAACCTACCAGCCATAGAAGTCAATACAAAAAGTAATGGGAAGAAATTCTCACCAGCAAAGTCTGGAGTAAAATACTGGTGACACAGTCAACCCCTCTCCAAACCTCAGCTGCTGAGGAGGGAGAAGGTGCTTAGATATCTACCTGCACCAAACATGAGACTTTCTCATTTTGTATCAGCTTTACCTCTAATTAGTAAGAGTCTGACAACTGTGAAGAACCAGTCCTCTTCACACTTCTCCAGAGTCTCTTATTGGCTTAAGGAGGGTAAGAGTTGGTGTAAAAGAGAATAAAGAGAGGTCTGCTCTACCCCCTCTTCCATCCTTTTTTGGGAGTCCTCCTTACCCAGGAATCATGCAAGTGCCTATCTGCGCTGTTGCTTCTAGGGCTTTGCCAACCCAGCAGCAGCAGCACTGTGAAAGTAACAAGAGTCTTGACAGTTTGGCTATGGCCCACTAGATTCTGACTGGAACATAGAACTGGAAGGGACCTCTTGGGCCATCAAACCCAGTCCCTGCTATTGCATATAATCCTATTCATAAACTTATCATGCTGTATATTAAAACTAGCTATGCAGTTTGCCCCCACTACTCTTATTGGAAAGGTGTGCCAAAATCTCTCTTCTGATGTTTAGAAACATTCTTCTAAATTGCCAGGCTAAATTTATCCATGGTGAGTTTATACACATTTGTTATTATGCCCTTTATCTTAAATAGCTCTACTCCCTGCCTTGCATTTATCTCCAAATGTATTTACAGAGAGTAAACATATTCCCTCTCAGCCTTCATTTTGCTAGTCTAAACAAGCCCAACTTTTTTAGTTTCCTCTGGTAAAACCAGCTCTCCATTCTTCTAACCATTCTACCATTCCTTCTATGCACACATTCCAATTTTAATTCATTTGCTTTGTACAATGGCATTAATACTTCTCTATGTTTATTGGAAATACCTAACCTGATACATCCCCGATGTAGTGAAAGTAACAGGGACCTTGTTAATTACAATCTACTACTGCTGCATAAAACTGTGAGCAGCAATAAAGGCACTGGAGCTATCAGTCTGCAAACAGAGGAAACTAGCCCAACATCACTTGGCAAACATAATAATTATAAGCTTTCATTTAAAAATGAATTAAGTTCTGCACTGATAAGTTAGTACGTCATATTTGTTAGAGAAAGCATCCCACTAACTACTAGCAAGTGATTCTTTAAGCCTTACCCTCTGTTTATTGTTCTCATTCACTGCCTCCTGTCTAAAATTAGATTGGTAAGATTCCTAGGGCATGCAATATGTCTTATTTTGTTCAATAAAGTACCTAGCACACAGTGGACACTTTATAAATTATAAAGAAGAAATCTTCCTCATTTCCCAACCTACCAGTGGGATTGAGATCACTAGTTACTGCACTAGTTTAACACGAGTTTAAATACTTATGTATCCTAATCTCCCTACATTTCTTGCAATATTTAGCAGCTGTTCCTCAAAACAAAATGCAGTTCCTTACTCCGAAAAGTAAAACCAGGAACGGCTTTATTAAAATCTAGTTCTAAAATAAAGTTCAGCCTATAAAATAAGCAGAATCTTCTTAAAATCCCTTTCTTCCAAAAGGAATCTAATATATAACCAATTTTGTGTATCAACATACAGGAGACCATGCTGCATCAGGCACTTCTACACAACTTTACCCATAATTCCTCCAATGTGCATTAATCTTTTGCTGTATCCTCGCTATTCTAGTACTAGAACCCAAACAAAACTTCAACAGTTATCCTTAACTGTTATATGCACCACCTTCCACTAACTAGTTCCAACATAGCTTTAACAACGTATACCTATATCAACCTGTAACACACTGATTATGATCAGCCTTTAACCAATATCACACAGGTATGCCAGTGCATGTGAGACTTAACCATAAACCCTCTCCTCACTTCCAGCACTAGGATCCCCATACCTACAGAGTTCTAGCAATACACCTAGATCAAGTTCTGGGCCTCTATTGACAGTTAAACAAATGGCATTCTGGTTTTGTTATGCGGAGAACAGTGGGGAGTAGGATGACACCATAAGTCATTTCTCTTATAATTCAAGGTAGATTTTAACCCCAAGTATCCACAGTTGAAATTTACCAACTCCAAAACTACTTCCAATGACATCTCACTAAAAGCCAACATCTCATCTTTCAACCATTATTATATCCTAACCCTCCTCCCTCCCAACCATGAAAGCAACACCTGTGAGGAGGGACAGTCACCAAAGACAGTCGGAGTCTCCCCTTCTGATCACCAACCTATACATCACATAACCTTGAGTCAAAATATGGGCATCAGCCAGGAATGCCATCAAATTTGGTTCCACGCTTATCTCTCAAGCAACTTACTCAGCACCAAAAGCAACTATCACAGCCAATATGACAAAAACATGAAACCTAGTTCAAGTCCCTGATGGAGACTATGTATCAGCCATGAAAGAAAACGGTTGAAATTAAAAGATAGTACCATAGCATGTTGAGTCACCAAGCCAGCTAAAGGAATTGCATTTCTGAGTGCCCTTCTGGTACTAGAATAAGGATTCCTCAATTTGGAGTGGTGCAATAATGCTTTTCTCATTAGCTCTAGCACCAGGAACCAAGGACTCACCAGGTCAAAGAGGTTTACACCATGCCACTTATACTCTTCCTTTTCCTGTCTCAGTTCTCTCTCTGAAATCCTTATTCCTTCCCAAGTGAAGACCATTGTTTATGGATTCCAGTTCCTCAACCCCTGCACTGCCTGAGGCTCTCTGACCCCATAACACATCCACAATACAGCAATGCCCAATCTCAGTGTTTAACTTGGTCGAGCAGTATAAACTGCCAGCTCAGTGAAGTTCTATCTCTGGTTCACTGACCCATCATCACACACTTCTGGATTAGTGGAGCTTCATCTCTGTGGATCATTGATTCAGCCTCACACCCACCCCTAGCTTTGTGACAACCAGTCTCTGCATCTCTGACCTAGCAGAACATATCACCACTTCAGCCTCTGAACTCCATAGGATTTTCCTTCTTCCAGAGACCTGAAAAAACAGAAATCAAACTGCCCACTCCTCTCCAGCAAACCCAACTAATCCAAAGTAACCAAATCACAATTTTAGCAATGTCAGTTTCAGAACCAGCCTTATTTTCCACACAAAACCAGAGAACAATATTAAATATACAAAACCACAGCAGCAACAGATAGAGTCTAAATCGGCCAGCTTCCCTAAAGCACAGCACAGGCCAGTTAAAAGCAGCTTTCCCCCTCCCCCACCCCCTCCCTGATTTTCTTGTACTGATCCTGTTCACTCTTAGATGGTAATTCCCACTTACTCTGATCTGAGGATCCCCAGAGCCTTGATGAAGGAAAACCCCACAAACGGCAAATCTTCACCCAAGAAGCCGGCTGGGTTCAACTGCCGCGGAGAGGATAAAACCCGCGAATTCTTCTCTGGTTCATCAAAATTTGAGGTGTCATCATCAGACCTGAGGGTAGGAACGAAGGGGGGAGGAGCTGGTGGAAAAAACAAGGAAAAAAGACAAATTTCAGCTACAGTTTGCTCTGCAACGGTCCCATTCATTCAATGCTTGCAATGGCACTGCAGCTCCTGCTTTTAATCTTGCTAACACAAGCAGACTGAGCTGCTGCTATCAAATCGTATTACAGCAACAAGAGATTAACCCTTCAGCTACCAACATGGCTACCATTCTGCAGGCACAATGTCTCCCATGCTGGTTAAACTGGTATTTTGAGTCAAAGGCATCAGGCTCAGAAAAGCTCTGGTCTAATATTTATCAGTTCCTGATTTTTCTTGAAAAACAAAGATATCTGTAAATCACCCAATTAGTGGAGTAAACTACTTCATGAGCATAGAGTCGGCTACCTTGCTAGCCAGCTAAGGACTAATTTCTGCCTCTCACCTCTACCAGCAGCCTCCTCAGTCCAGATTTTTGGTTCTTGTTACCATCCCTAAACATAGCTTGTTCCTGGAAGATTTCAACATGCTGCAGCTACTACACCTTAATAGCTCTTGGAGGAGGGAGAAAAAGGATTTGCTTCCCCGAGACAGCTTGCTTAGGATTTGGAACTCTTGGTGGGACACCACTGCAGTCTGGCGCCGAAACAACCATCTTTGAATAGAGGCATCAATGGCAGGAATTATAATCTCTTACTCTATTTTTTAAATCAAAATATCTTAACTTGTTAACCAGTTGTTTAATTTCAGCACATCTTCTAACATTTGTTGCAGTTTAATTAACGCAACAAAACAAAAGAATAAAGTTCTTCTAAATGATGTGCACCCCAGGTCCCTGCTGGTTTCGCTGCATGGGTGAAAAGGATGAATGTAAAAGCTTGCTGTGCAATTCCTACCTCATAAAAACATGTTTCCTCCCAAGATTTTTTTTTTTTTTTTTAATTTCATCATTCAGGTCCTCACTCCCTGCAAATCTACTAGGCTCTTTTTTTTTGCTCTATGAAGCAGACAGCTCTTCAGTCCGCAGCTAGAACACAGCCCATTGTTACAAACTGATAGAAGTGTTGTGTGCTAAAACCGTTACCATGGATCCAGTATAGATCTCCTGTAGCTGAAGGGCTGATGAGAATTGAAGAACCAGGAACAAACATTACAGCCCCTGCAGTGCAGGCTCCCGGCTCCTCACTCTGTGCATGCTCTGAGTTTAACCCTACCTGCCTGCATTCGTGACAGATGCTGATGCTTATCTGACTGACACAAGCAGAATGAGTCACTGCTGGAGCTTGCTAGCTCCCTCTAGGTTGCCAAATCCTTTCACAGCTTAATTTTTAACTCTTAATTTTCTACACTACATTTGTGTATAAGCTAAAACCAGACCAACACCAATCTACCACCAGATCAGGATTCAAAGGCAAAAATCTGCCTGTTTAAATCAGTAAATTGCAACAATACATGCATTTGCGGCTCTGCAGGGAACCGTGCTGACACAGCTTTCAAATGGGGAAAGGAAGGTAGCTCCACCAAGCTAGCAAGATACTGCTCACATACCATAGTTTCAAGTACATTTGAGTAGGATGAATGAAAAACTCAAAGATAAAAGTATAAATTAATAGGGAAATTATATTACCTCTCAAACAGTATCTGGACCATTCAAATCTTCTTTGTCAATATCACACAAATAGATTCTGATACTTCATTGGTTTAAAAAAATTGCAAACCTTTAATAGAATGGGAACTATTACAGAGTGAATTCTCTTAACATGACATCCAGTTATAGCTCTTCTGTCCAGTGCTCTCACTCACAAATACAGGAGCAATAAATTACAATGCAACTTCATTAGCTATAATATTTTTCATACAAAAGGCATCCCAAAATGCTTTGCAAAGTTAAGAGCTAAAGAGTGACAGATGGAAAGAAATACAGGTAATACAATACATTTTATTTTCAGCATCCAGAACCAAAAGGCCTTTGGGCACCCTTTAAAAGGTTTATTCCCTCATCCCCATCTAAGATTTAAAAAGAGATTGGATTGATGAGACAGAGCAATATAGGAAGAAGACCATCTAATTGATATGGTAAAGTCTAGAACCCCTCTTATAAGAGTAGCCAAAAACATACCTTAACAGAAAAGGAAGGTACGTATTATAACTCTATATATGACCATATCATTTAATATTTAACAGATTTGTTCAAGTTAGAAATAGAGAACTAGAATCTCACCTTTCACCCGAAAGTAGTGGGAATCTACGGAGGAACCATCCTCAGGCAACTACAACTGAAAGCAAGAAACTTTCCTCTCACCATTAATGAGTATCTTCTACAATTCCCCACTCAGACTGCAGTGGTAGAGCAAATTTAAATATGCTTAAAATCAGTATAAAGATAAAAGATAAATAGCATTCAATGGTAGAAGACAACAGAAGCAAGGAGGAACCAGATACACCACAATATCCAATGGCAACATCTTCATATGGTTGAAAAGGGCTAAAGATAGAAAGTAAATAGGACTTTTAGAAAGAGAAAGCTAGTTTTAATAGCACATCATTTTCTACTGCAATTTTTTCTAATGTTTAATAAAAGCTCTGCACAAAGGAGAGACACAGAGAGAGCTTGCTGAATGGGAAGAAACCTGAATTTGCCCTTTGCTTTGCATCTCCTGAAGAGGCATTCGTGTGAGAAGAGCTATTACCAATCCAACACATTTGAGAAGCACTTCTTTCTAACCTTGTTACAATATTACTATCAAGAAACAATGTCAAGGGACAAAAAGAAAGTCATTCAACACACACACCTCTGGCTGCAAGTGGATCAGAACTGCTGACAGTGACTGAAAGGGGAAAAATGAATTTCTTCAGAGGTAGGTTTCAGATCACTTTGGATGAGAACTCACTCACAGGAGTGAGAAGGGATACTCTTGGAAAGAAATATGTTACATTTGCTTTGCTTGGTTGGTTTTGCTAATTACTTGGTAATGTCTTTAGATTTCTTTATTCCTGAGATTAAGGCATTCCCCTGCTTGTCTCTTGAAACTGCCTGTAAAATAATTGGTGCAACTTATATAACAGGCTGAGGAAAAGGGAGCAATTTGGTTGGTTAACAAGGGTTTAAATGCATGTCTACGAAAGGGTCCTTGGGTAACCAGAATTGACCAATTATTTCTTGTTTAAAACCAGAGAATTCTCATTCCTCTATAATTACAGTATCCTCAAAATAACAAGATGAAGACTAGCAAATACAAAGGGGTAAGCATGCTCAAATCAAGGCTATTCTCATGTGCTACTTTAAAAAAGAAGAACTGCTTAAAAGAGGTCATAGTAAGACTCTGGGAACTGAATAGCAAATATATTCCATTGTATTTGGCAAGACTAAAGATTTGTTCAGGAGAGTCATACTTTCTCCCTTTCCAGGTTTATTCAAAAGGAGACAAATCTATGCTACAAACAGGATATTCTAATCCTGATACTTCAATCTTATAAAAACTGATGGATATATGAATCATTCTCTGCCTCTGATATTCTGCAAGTGACCACATGTGCTGTTTATTAGTTAAATGCCTTCTAGAGAACTGCACATTACATAAGAATCAATTGCTTACTCAGATACCCCTCTTATGGAGGAAGGATATAACCCTCATCCATCTGTTCTAAAGAATGATTTCTGGAGGTAAGGGGGTGTCATATATTGATAAATTAAAAAAATAGCACTGCAGTAATAACCCAGTTTATCATCATCATATTTATGATTACACTAAATGAAAAACAGTTTTTGAACCATGTTAGTATTGTATTTATGCCTAGTTCAAGGAATAATTCAATCAACTCCATAATTTCAAATTATTTCCATGTAATTTTAGAGACTGGATACTGCAGTTCCCTGAGATTCCACTCTACTAGTCAATGGAAGACCTTACTGGACTAGAGGATTTGGAGGAACTACAGAATAGAAATGCATCTTGCCTTGTTCCATGATATAATCTATTCTTCCTGGTGTCCAAAATGTATACTGCCTTTCCAACGGCAAATAGATTAAGCATTAGTAGCTTGTGCTTTCAATAATATTTATGGAAAACCCAAACAAAGGACAGCATCAGCTCTGAATTATATATTTAAGAATATTTTATCTAGAACAGCCTAATTGCAAAAGGTTATAATACACAATAGGCCTATCCCAACAATAAACAACATTCACTAACTGTACAAGAACCTACTTTAGAATCTTTTCCATTGTTTGAAGGCAATTATCTTCCCAAGATATATTCTTATTTCAGTTAACAGCAGTGCCCCTCCAAATTTGTATTGGCTTCAGTTACAGCCTACCAAACTGGTGATCAATAAAATCTAAAAACAAACCATGTATTTATTTTACCTGAAGACCAACAATATCTTAGTGAAAAAATACAAAATGTAATAGTTATCACCATACAATATAAAAACAATGCAAATAAGTAATTTGAGAACTATGCTATGTGACAAAAAAATGAGTAAATTTATAAGACACTATAGAAGATTGCAAAAAGCCCTAATTTTTCCTTAAGCCCATTCTAAAATATTCACACAAGTTTTTTCTCCCTCATCAATACAGCAGAAGACAAACAGAAGGGTTCATGTCATACTACTTATCCCATACTAGAAACATTTCAGCAGGGTTTCTCTCCTTTTAGATGTGAAAAAGCTATCTTTTATCTGGGAGACCATGCAGAAATGGGATGCAGACAGCAAGCAGGTATTCCATGAGTTAAATTCTTATGAACCCTTGTGAAATTGCCTCTAAGAGTCACCATTTTTCTGGAGAACACATCTGTGTACACAACTGCAGTTACAAACCATTTGCGGTTGTATGCCTGGCAGCATGAACTAGTGTGCAGAGCCCATGTATATGGGAAGAACTCTGATCTCAAGCACCACAGTTCATTTTTGCCCCGGTATTCAATTTAAGAACCCCTCTTTTCTCACCCAATTGTTTAAATAGCCAGGATAGTCTCTCCCTGATGAAAGCGAAAGTAGCCCTTTCTTGACCCCTTTGTAACATCACCCAACCTAAAAAAATAAAAATATTTTAGGACAGTGATTCTTTTTTCTGGAAAGCTGTGAATAAGGTATTTGCAAGATGTGAGGGCTCAAATATTAGATGATCTCAATCCTGGAGTATTTGAAGTGAACTTTAAAAGACTTACAAGTTTGACACGTTCCTGATATTCAGCTATCCAGATTTAATTTGTGGAAAGTATTCCCACAATGTACGTCTTGCAGAATAGACTATCATATTGTAAGGATGCATTATTTGGAGTCACTTATGCTGATAAATTGTTCCTCAGACCCCAATTTCTCAAACAAATTACATTACATAAATACCTCAATATCATACAAACTCCATGCAAAGAGAAATAGGAAGATATCTGTCTTATCAAGTAGTTTTCACATTTCCTCTCTCTGCCATATTCTCCCTGGTTCTGTTCCCTCCTGTTCCCTAACCTTTTTTACAACATTTTATCCTGCTTATTAAACTATCATCTTTCATCAGGAGGGTACTTCTGAAAGTCCCCAGTAATTGCTTCAGTTTCCTCTGCTTTTCAATTTCCCATATTCAAATGCTACTCCAACCCTTATGGAATACTCTGATTTGAGCATTCTTTCCATTTCTCTGCTAAGAGGTGTATGTAGCCAAAACATTTGGGTTGCTCTATGAAAAAGCAATAATGGAGGTGGGGAGGAATATCACTGTATCTGGCTACATTATCTTCTGTCATTAAGAACAAGAGTGTTCTTCCAAAAACCATGAGATCATTCCTCAAGCCAGGTGAAAAGAACAAAATGGGTCCACTTGGATCTCTCCTCTATCATGACACTATCTCAGGCATCATAGATTGGGAAGAATGAATACAGTGGATTTTTTTTTATTAAAACATTTTTCCAGAGGTAGTCTCCAGCTCTCTATCACATACCTTCCTTTGTACCAAGATGTAAAATTCCTTCCTTTCTTCTCAGATACCTTTGGATTAATTTCGTACAGGTGAATATTCTGCCCTATCCTTCAAGAGCTTCTGTTAGTTGCTGCGCTGTTGGTTACTACTATGACTACTGCCATTTTCCTTTGGACTTTGCCAAAGAGCAACTACAGGACAATCGTCAAAGGAAATACTGTCCTTATTCTATGTGTTTTGTTTAAGGTAAAATTCTTATCCTTATTCTATGTATTCAGATTAAGGTAAAACGCCTCTTGACTATGTCGCAACAGTACTTCATGAGACTAAGTTTGTAATTTTAGATTCAGATTAAATGGCTAATGTAATTTACTGACTTTAAAAAACAATGAAACATGAAACTACAGTTATGAAAAGCTTATTGGACAGTTTGCAATCTTCTGGCCAGTAAGCAAGCAGCACACCCTACCCAGTTTCCTCCATTTCTCTTAGTCTGGGTTCTTTTAACATACTTTAAAGAGCAATGTTCTGAATTTTCCAGTCTAACCCCTGATTATTATTTAACTGATGGATAATACAATTTTTACTCTACGTAAAACACTAAATACATAATCCAAACCTTTTGCAGTATATTATGTCAAATAAATTAACATACAATCTTTAGGAAGCAAAATTTTCTGTAGCAATAAATTTCACAAAAGTAAATAAATGCAGGGCAGAGAGGTTTTACTAGTACGCTCCTAGTAAGGTTCAAACTAACAACAAAAAGTTGTTTCAAACACCTACTGGAGCAGATTCAACTGGCTGACCTGGGGGCTGGCGTAGAGCTGCATTCTACTTTTACATTTAGGAGCCAACTTCAGATTCCTGCTGCCTGAACCAACAGAGGTTAGAAGCTTTATAGAAGTGACTGTCTCAGGGGAAGAGAAGATACGGTTTAAATGCAAAACCAATAATTGTTTTATAAGTTCCCAAAACAACAAAAAGTTAAAGGATGTTCTTGGTCAGTATAAACAGCACAAATTCTAAGCTGGAAGGGGTAGAGTTAGGCTGATTATCTAGGTGCTTACCTAGCCCCAATTACAATAGTGATGGAGTACCTCCCAAATACTTAACAAGTAACTCACTTTTTCTTCCTTCTCATCCTGAAAGAGAAATAACTTGATTGCTTTACAGGTGAGTACCTGTGTGCATGTGCATATAGAGCTCAGTTAGTGAAAGACATGTGAAAGGAACACATTTTACATTTTATTCTGAAAGTGGTTAGGTCCATGATCATCAACTCATGGGAGTGAGCTCCATGGGCTGTGTCTAGCTCCTGTGAAAGTTCCACTTCCTGCTCTCACAAGTATCTCACTACTGGTTGACAGTTTCATTGCTCCTGTTGAACACAGCTGTCATGAGAAGTCAAGCTGATGGAGAGAGCAGCAATCTTTCTGGAAGACAACTCCTGATGGCTCTGAATAGTAAGACAGACATTGACCTGGACAAACTTAGTTAATGGGGAACAAGTACAGAGAGCAAAGCATCATGGTGATATATTCATTCTGCTGCTAAAACCAGAAGTACTGATGTGTTTTGTACCAGTTACAGCTTTTTATGGGTCATAATAATTTAGTCTATAGGTCACAACTGTATTGACCTCACAGACTAGGGCACAATCTTCTGGCCAGTTATAGATGGGAATAGGTTTGCAGGTTTTGGGGATTTGAGGTTTTTTTGTTTTGTTTTTTTCTTTTTGCTTGCATGCCTGTTTGGACATTCAAAAGAACCCCAAGAATTCCTACCAACTGAATAGTTGGTCAGCATCATTGTTCTTCTGTGAAATGACAAGGCAACATCAACTAATTTGGGCAGTTTCCAGAATGCCAGACAAGCAGATAGCCAAGGTGGCACTGAAATGGATTCCAACTCACCATTTCCCACAGCATTCAAAGTACCTTTGAAAAGATTAAGGTCTAAACTCAATTAACATAGGAACCTTGAGAACGAAAACTGATAAACTAGTAGAGATGGCTCAAGAGAAAGATGAAGAGTGAGCTGAAATCTGCACCAGACATGCTGAAATAATAAGAAACATCTCAATCAAAACCCAATGATATTATAAAGGTAACATCCAAGAGTACTGATAGAATAGCTGTTCTAAAAGTTTAGGGTTCTCGAAGCTGCCAAGATGGAGAGAGTCAATATTCAACCTGAGAATCCTCAAAGTAAGAGGACAAACAGTCATCTGAGGCTGGCGGTCTCAGCTTAATAGTAATTATAGAAACTAGACTACTCTCATGATGCTTTAATAATCAGAGTAGCCAATTTGTTTGGCTCTGTACCAAATGTAAGGAAGACATGGTCCTTGCCCCAAGGATCTCAGTTTAAATAACTGAACAGTATTGTAAAATCAGAGGTTCAAGGGCGACTGGTGAAAGGAGTACTTGGCTTCCCATCTGGTGGTGGCGCATCAGTATTTCCAGCAGCTAAACTGCATTACTTTCCTAATATTACAGGCATTGTTTACATGGAAAAGTATTTGTCACACGAGTGTTTATTCTATCACCACAGGAGAAGATGGCCTGCACAATTGTAAACTGGAATGTCCACAAGAAAAATCTCTAATTAGATGTGGTCCACACTATGTAAAAATTTAGGAATCTCGGTTCTACTTTTGTTTCTAGTAGCTTAAACTCCATTCCTATAGCATCCCTGACATAGGTCACTACAAACAGAAGGTAAAAGGAATTGAATCATGAGGCGGTAAGAGGAAAGAAGATTAAGGAACTACAAAACAAAATCAAAATAAATGTGTAGGCAGACTGGAGTGGGGAAGAGTTGCAGGAATACACTTGTATTTTATATTATTCTTTACTTAAAGTTTCACCTGGGAGGTTATAACATACAGTATATTAACACATCCTAGCTATAAAACAGAATAAATCATTCCTCAAAACATTTCTGCTACCATAAAGCAGTACTGCTTCTTTTTTAATCAGTTCAAACACTCAGCAAATACTCATTTTACTCATACCTACATATTATCAAGTACCTATTTTAAATTATTATATTGTTCTCCTTACTATTACGGATGTTATTCCAGTCAATTTTAGAGAAGAATGGATGGCAGCAGAGACCCTCATAATCTAGCCTGTCCTTCGGCCCACAAAGCAGACTCTGGACCAGATCAAGAAATTCATTACTGACTTTCACATCTTCTGGGAACTTCAGGAACCTCTGCATTTGAAATAAAAATATTTATTTGCTCAGTAGGCAAACAGAATCTGAAACTGTTGGTTCAACTGTTAAGGTTCAAATCTTCATTAATCTGAGATATGCCAAGAACTTTAAGGTTCAAGATGGGAAAGAAAGTATTTTGCTAATAGATACTTTATGCAAATTTCACAGATCATCAATGAAGATCTTATCAATACTATGGCATGACATAAAGAAATCTTTCTTAACTGATGAATTGCACAGACTCATTTTTTGACAATTCTTATAATAATTAGTGAAGTAACTTGAGATAGTCAAATGGTGACATACATTCAAGGAAACATGGGAAACATTTTCAATAAATGTTTCATAGAACTCTTAGAACGTGACAAAATAACAGACATCTAGAACTTCCTTTTTACAGCTGTAGAAAAAAGTAGTTTTTAGTTTTAGCCTTCTTTATCCTGAAATATAGGAAAGGCCTCTCTACCTGGAAGTTCAAGATGTTGTTAAAGGTTTTTGTTGAGGTCCCTTCAGTGAATGGACATTTTCCATAAATCATATCGTAAGCAATGATTCCCAAAGACCACCAATCACACTCTGGGCCATGTGAAGCTTTACCATCCCCGTTCAAAACACTTAGCATCTCTGGTGCCATGTAGTCTGGGGTGCCAACAGGCAGCCTGGCATTCACCTGGAAATAAAGACATTGCATGTGAAGTTATAGTCTTGCCCTTGATTATTTTCCTGGCACTGAAATTAATTTTTCATCATGCTTATAAAGAACAGAGGCATCTCATTTTCCACCACTGTTTACAAGTAAATTTATAAGTAGGAGCTTTCCCAGAAAAGAATCAGAGAGCAAGATAATTAATATAGAGTTAGTTACAGTTAGTTCAATTTTATGGAAATTGAAAATTAATAACTTCCGATAAAACTATTCACGACATGGAATGAGTTAACACAGATTAAAAGAGCTAATAGTTTCTACACACCACATACAACTGAAGTAACCAAGACTTAGTACGTTGCATTCTAAAGAGCATGAGGTACCATATGCACTAACCTCTGATGTTTTAAGTGGTATGCATAGCCCAGCAATGCAACTTTCACTGACATTAATGGAAGTGTATATCTAAATTTAGGGATCAACATTTCTCAGCATGACTTCCTGGCTTTACACTTCATCAATCACTCTCCCCTACCATTCCATTCTGTGTATGCCACCAGCAAACTAAAATTTACTGGAATCCTGATCTCTGAAGTGCTCTGAACAGGTTCTCCAGGCATCAGAATTACAATCATTTTCACACTGCTACTGGCATAAGGATGAAACAAAACAGCAGGGGAGAGAAACGCAGTAGCCAGAAGGTTGAAGAAATAGAAGACATGAAAAAAAGAGAGAAAAGAGTGAATGTGAAAGGTAATAAAGTACGGAGGATCTGAGAGAAGATCTGGAAGATACAAAAGTACAGTATACAAGGGAAGATCACAATAAAAAAAGGCGCTTTATATAAATTCCAAAATATACACAATAAAAGCAGGATCTAGACTAGAAATGTATATTCTATTTATAAATACAGCTTCTAAATATTTTAATTTCAAATTCTTGCTTATTAAAATGTACACAATATTTTAAATTTAGAAACAGCCTGTAAAGAAAGCTAAACCTAAATAAGGCTTTATTCACTTAGAAAGCAATGTGTTCAGAATCTAACCCCAGAATATTGCCATATAATTACTTTTAAAACTGGAGTATCAATAGAGTTCAAGATATGCCACTTTCATGCACACTTTGAATACATTTAGCCCTGATTCAGCAACTTATAAGAACAGCCATATTGGATCAGACCAAAGGTCCATCTAGCTCAGTATCCTGTCTTCCAACAGTGGCCAATGCCAGGTATCCCAGAGAGAATGAACAGAACAAGTAACCATCAAGTTATCCATCCCATTGCCCATTCCCAACTTCTGGAAAACAGAGGCTAGTAACACCATCCCTGTCCATCCTGGCTAATAGCCATTGATGGACCTATCCTCCATGAACTTATCTAGTTCTTTTTTGAACCCTGTTATAGTCTTGGTCTTCACAACAACCTCTGGCAAGGAGTTACATAGGTTGACTGTGCGTTGTGTGAAAAAATACTTCCTTTTGTGTGTTTTAAATCTGCTGCCTATCAATTTCATCTGGTGACCCCTAGTAACTGTGTTACGAGTAAACAACACTTCCTTGTTTACATTCTCCACACCAGTCAGAATTTTATAAACCTCTATCATATCCCCCCCTTGTCGCTTTCCCAAGCTGAAAAGTCCCAGTCTTTATTAATCTCTCCTCATACAGCAGCTGTTCCATATCCCTAATCATTTTTGTTGCCCTTTTCTGAACATTTTCTAATTCCAATAGATCTTTTTTGAGATGGGGCAACCACATCTCCATGCAGTATTCAAGATGTGGGCATACCATGGTTTTATATAGAGGCAATATATTTTGTCTTATTATTTATCCCTTTCTTAATGATTCCCAACATTCTGTTCACTTTGACTGTCACTGTAAGATTTTTATTTCATTTGACTTCATTTTTTACTACATAAATAATTCCAATGGATTTCATTGGAACTACACAAGTGCTTACTTTCTCCACATGTTTAAGTATGTTGAAGAGTCAGGGCCTTCCTGAGAAAAAGCACTTAGAATGACACTTTCATGTGATTTTTTTATCCTGGACTTCTGAAAAGTATGCGTACAAGCAGTATTGTCGACTCAGATGTTTTAGTGGGAACTTTTGTAATACCAGTGCAAAATATCTTTTGGATAAAGGAAAATCAATAGTTACAAAGATTTGTCCTTTCCCTACCTTCAACTACAAACCTGTGTAAGCTAATCTGTTTACAGATCTACCTATAGCTACAGAAGATACTTCAAAGACAAAAAGTGTTCAAGATTATCATTAATACTTCATATTAGATGAGAAAGACAAAAGAATAAAGTATCAGTCAGGAACAGATATGAAATTGGTTTTCATTTTTGACTGAACTATCCACACAAGACATAGACAAAGTTTATATACACTTTATTACCATTTTGTTCGCTGTCATTTTGGCAGCTGACCCAAAATCCACAAGTTTAACGTGTCCTAGTCGGTCAATGAGAACATTCTCTGGTTTGATATCTCTGTAAATAAGCACAACACAATCAATAATCTCTCTATGCCAGTCAGTAGCTGTCCCTTGCTGTCACTTCTACATAACATCTCCTTACTGCACAATCTGTGTCTCCTCAATTGCATGCTGTTCTTCATAATCCTACATAGGGATTCTGTGGGATCCAGACTTCCAGTTGTTGCTCCACTCATAACTTTGGTTTTAGGCAGTCAGCTACTGAGTTCTCCCCACTGGAGGGTGGAGGAACCAACAAATAATAACAAATGTATTTCTTCCACCAGAAAGAAAAGAGAAGAGCGGAGCTGGTGTTGCATTGCTATTTCGTGACACACCAATGTACTGAACTTGAATGGCAATGCAACATCACATGGTTCTCAACCCAAATACTTGGGACCAACTTATTTTGTCTTTCAAACTCTATTCAAAGCCAAGTAGTCTTCCAGCTGTTAAAAGTTTGTGTGCTGCTGCCCTACATGCAGCAGTTGCGGTTGGTTGGGATACATATGTTGTCTGTCCATATGACTGAATACTTGGGGTGAGTATCAGATTGTCATGACATCCATGTATCACGGTGATGGGCTCCTTAGAAATTCTTGTAATACATACATATACTCAAATACTCTAACATACTATATTGGCTTCATTTTTCCACAGCACTCACCTCACCCAATAATCTTTAACAGTTCAAATTGTTTATTTTATTATTTAGTGCCAAAAATGCCCGAACTCAAGTGATGTAAAATGTCTTCATATTTCTATAGTACAAAACAATGTAACTGAGCTTCCAAACATCTGTAGCCATCCTTTCATATTAGTTTCAGAGTTTACATCAAACAATGCCTACAGCTACAACTGCAGCTAGCGTATAATTTGTTTTCTATTTTTTTTCCTAATATGTATGAAAGACAGCCCTTGGAATAGACATCACATGGCATTTGGAGTTCACCACTCCAATACTCATTCCAGAATTATAATGGTAAAATTATAAGTGCATTTCAAAGAGATGCCCACCTACCGGTGTACATAACCCATTTGATGAACACTGTGAATGGCCAAAACCAGCTCTGCTAAATAAAACTGCACCATATTTTCATCTAGTTGGTCTTCATATCGGTTTAAGAGTGATAGTAAGTCTCCTCCCGGTTGATACTCCATAACCTGAATGAAATTTGAGAGACATGGTTGTAGTTCACACACCCAAAGACATCCCATTAAGCCCTTAAATACTACATAGACCAGATAATCTTATAGTTAGGCTTGGAAGGATTGTATTTTATCAGAAAATGTAGATAATCAGTTTCACCGTACATACACAAATCGACTGAAAAATATATCCATTGATGATAACAGAAATTTACAGATAAATAAAGCCAAGAAAGAAAAACATTTCTTATTAGAGCTTAAGGCTAAAATTTTGACATACAATGTTGACAGTTTCTTGTTTTAACATTTATAAAGCTTTAACTTTTTGAATCTTAGTCTCCGTCATTAAATAATTATTGTCAGACACACACCCCATTTTCTGACTGCATAATTTCCCACAACTCTGAAAATATAAATCAATAAAAATCTAAAAAAAATAATCTTAGAACCTATAATTTTGCACAATTCTGAAAAGTTAATTTGATAAAAATAGAAAAATGCTTAAAATAAAAAAAATCCATTGAAATTATTTTTTAAAAAAATCAAAAATTCTGCCAAGGCTACTTATAGTGTAGGAGAATTTACAGAAGATAAAACTTCCATCCACCACAGTGCTGTTTAATACAAACATAGAAAAGTTTAACCTTAAAAACCACAGAAGAGGAAAAAAATCTACACTTACCAAGTAGAGATTTTTTTTGTCCTGAAATGCATAGTGTAACTGTGGGATCCAGGTACCACTACTCCGAGATAATATACTCCGTTCTTCCTCAAAAAATGACACCTACAAAAAGAAAATGGATTAGTTTAAATCCTAATAAAAAGTAGCAGAATGGATTTGAATTACCTAACTCCAGAGGAACATCCATCATTGCCATAAGCTTATAATGTGCTATTTATTCAAAAATTACTTACAAACCACTAACCACTTATCTGCCACTAACGTGCTGCGTGATCTGGGAAAGTCATTTCACCTCTTTGTATCTCTATTTTCCTTCACACACTTCATTGCCTTGTTTGTTTAGATAGGAAACTCTCCAGGGCAATACCATCTCTCATTACACATTTGCATTATATTTAATATAATGGAGCCCCAATCTCATTTGGCACTTATAGGTACTTCCATAATAAAAACAGTAAATAATACCACCATCACCAGTTGAGAAAACACAAAATCAGACAACAAGAACCCATGCTAGCACAATTAGGAATGATCATCCTACAACCAATTCTACAATAAATACACAGTGAAACATTAGATTACAATGGTACCTTAAATGCAACTGATTCAATAAGATTACCATCAATATAGCTAATCCCAAATCACCCCAAACACCATGAGGTGGAATTTATTGTTGAAATATTAGTGTAATTCTTTATTATATCATTTTACTTCAAATTAGAATCATATTTCCCATCAGAGTTTTTAATCAAAATTTAATAATAGAGGAAAGAAAATGCTCATGGCCACAAGGTCACCTTTTGCAGGTCTACTGACATAATTTAAAAATGTACTATAAATGAATACACATACATGTTCTCGTGCCAACAAGGACTCCTTGCTCATCACCTTCATAGCATAGACATCACCAGTCACCTTCTCTCTCACCACCTGTACTTCTGCAAAATGACCACTTCCCACCAGACTTTTTACTTCAAAATCCTTCACACTGGGCAGCAGTTCCCGTAATTCAGCTACAATCTCTGAATCTGCACAAATTGGAAGTTATTTTACATTTTGTGAGGATTACAGTTTTAGCAAAGGAAGAAATATTCCTTTAGTTCCAAGCCCTCGATAAGTATTAAATCACTTTATAAATTTGCTTGTTTACATGCATCAAGCATAATTAATCATTAACAAATACTAATGCAAAGTTATGACTGAGATTTTAGAATCAGGAAATTCAAAGATAGTATGCACAGCAATCATAATTCAACCCCTTTCATAGCATCAGAGAAATCAGAAATAAAGGAGACTTGTTAGACCATCTCAATCATTCTCTTCCAATACACAATTTGTCTCAATACTGTGTTAGAGTACTTTGTTCAGTCTAGCTTTAGAAGTCAAATGGCAGGTTTCCAGCAATTCCTTGAAACTTCTCTTGAGAGAGACTATTCTATAATCTAATAGAAATTACTAGCAATTTTTTTTTTATATTCAGCCTAAATTTTCCTTTGCTCAGTTTATCCCATTATTCCTTGCAGAATGATAATCAATTCCTCTATTTCCATTATTTAAGTCTTCAAACACTAGCAGTTTCACTCTATATGTAATAATTGGAAGTTATCAGATGGAACTATTATAAATAGTCTTATAAACTCTGTTCAACTGAATGTTGTGCAATTAGATCTTAGCAAAAATGCTAGTTGAGTGTAATGAAGTTCTCTTTAGAATCTCAGCATATCACTAGTAAAATGGGTTTACTCTGATTGAAAAAAATTCTTAGGTGCTGACCTACTGCTTACAAGATATAACCACCAACCCACTCACACACACAAAACACCATGCATAATACATGGTATCAAAAATATTACACCAGGCTAGAATAATTAAATATTTATCTTCCTTCTTAAATCAGTCCTTCCAAGCCTTTAATTATTCTCATATTCTCCAAATTCCTTCCAATTTGTTCACATCTGTCAATGGTTTATAGTCAGAACAATTCTGTATGCAGTACACTGAGGGGCTTAGAATAGAAGTGCCTCCTGAGCATAACTATATCATAACTACATAATCACATTAGAAAGGATGCACTTTAAATCCTTCAGCTGACTGTGCAGTTGGACTTTTGCATATGTACAAAGCTCCAATAAGTTCAGGGGAGTTCCATATAAATGCAGGAGTTGCCCATGCAAAAATCAGTTACAGGATCAAATCAAAGACAGCAATACTAATGATTTATGCACTTAAGTTTGTTATTTAAATGCCCATACTTTTAACTACTATCCATCAAATTAGTTCTAGAATTAGTCTCGGAAAACTTACACTTTTTTACAAAGTTGCCTACATGTTTAATTTTCATTAAAGCAGGATTGCTGCATTCTTCAAAAAGAACGAATAGGGAATCAAGGATGCCTTCCCGGGAGAGAGGAGACATCTGCTGTTGAGTCACAAAGGGTGGCTTCCCCTGAAAAAAAGCAACAGCAGATGGAGTCTCAGACAACAATGAAAAGCCTCAGATCAATAACATATGTATAGGAACAGATTATATATTATCCATAACTAAAAAAAATCACTGCTTCAGAAATTAAACAAATAATATTTTAGTGGTTTGTTTTAAATAAATCAGATAGTTGTGTACATCACTTATCACTATTACAAATGTTTTACTTTTTTCCTGGAAGAAAACTCAACAAAGGCAGCTAAAAGGCCAAATCACATCATCTGTGTTCTTTTTCTAGGTCCTCTGAATGCTTCTGATTTAAGTTGTCCTATTTTTATACTAGCCCATGAATATTGCCATGTGCTTCCGGAATATCTAGGCCAGCAGTTCTCAAACTGTGGGTCGGGATTCCAAAGTGGATTGTGACCTCATTTTAATGGGGTCGCCAGTGCTGTCATTAAACTTGCTGGGGCCCAGAGCCAACACCCAAGCCTCACCATCCACGTCTGAAGCCAAAGCCAAAGGGTTTCAGCCCTGGGTGGTGGGACTCCGGTTACTGGCCTCCTGGCTGGGCTGAAGCCCTTGGACTTTGGGCCCCCCTGCCCGGGGAGTGGGGCTCAGGCTTCAATCCCCACTCCTGGGGTCATGAAGTAATTTTTGTTGTCAGAAGTGGGTCACAGTGCAATGAAGTTTGAGAACCCCTGATCTAGGCAATGACCATACCAACTCTTACTTGAAGGAAATGCTGTTTGAATCTTGCACACTAATTGAAAAAAAGATGCTCAAAGTGTAGCTAGTTAGTCAAATGATTCTTATGACCACCCTCATCTTCAAGTGCAAGTGAGAAGCCTGCAGAGATTACAGGTCCCAGCATTCAGTGTTCCTTCTTCATCTCAGGACAGTCCACTCAGCATCAGATGCTCTAACTTAATCTGAAATCTTTAGTATGTAAGCAACAGTTCCATACTAAAAGATGGTCAGCTGCAATCATCTATACTTTATACAAATTAGATACAGACTTTGAGCTTCTAGCAAGATGCCTCTCTATTACTCTCCAAAAAATCAGTTGGACAAAGCTTGGTTGCCCACACAACACAAGACATTTTTATACAGGGAACACAGACTCAAACAAGATGCAGTTCAACAGACCTGATGCCCGCTTACTTATACCTGAAAGAGCAGGTTCAGCCGAGAAGCACGGCTAGCTATGGGCTCCATGGAAACTGGCTCCGTCGGACTCCGCACGGCATATTTAAACTTCAGCATCTTCACAGTTTACCCCAGAAATATATACACCCTAAAAAGAAAGTTGTAAGGGCTGTCAAGTGGAGATATTTTGAATAAGGGGAAATTTTAAAAGAAATCTCAGATAATTTAAGCCAAAAAAATTATTGGAGAAACAAATATTAAAAACTAATTAGGGAGAAAGACTCCATGAAGTCCATTAGGGACCTCATTATTGCCAATGTATTTCATGTGGAAGGTTCTGAGCTACTATAGCTATGGGTAACAGTATAGACCCCTATGTAGGGCAGGACAAATAATTGTTTTTCAGTTCAGTGGGGTGACCTGAATCAATAATATTTTATGTTTTCTTGTCTATATAAAAAGCTGAAAAAGTTTCATTTCAGGTTAGACCCAAAACTTTTTTTGCGGGAAGAAGAGTTAGTTAAATCTTACTAAATGTATAAATGAAATGTTATTTTTTTAAAAAAGCCCAAAATATCTCATTTCCAAAGTGTCAGAAAAGAAATATTTCAACTTTTTGGGAAATTATTGCCTCACTTTTGACTGAAACTAGTTGCTAAATTTGACCTGAATTCATGAACAGGTTCAGTCAATCTGGAATTGCATTTTTTGGCAAATAAACTATTTGCCAAAACAAATTCACCCAGTACTAACTCTAAGACGCATAAGGTCAATAGAAATGTTTGTGATTTTGTTAAGTTTTAGTTAAAAGACTTTGTTAATCCACCTGCCCACAAAGGTTAGGTCAACCTAATTTCGTCACACAGGGTGCAACATTTGTCACAACTTTAGAGGAGCAACAGCAAGAGAGATCATACAAAGTGCTGCCAAACATGCAAGATAAAGACATTGAGAAAAGAGAATCTCTATCATCAACAGTTAATGTAAAGGTTACTTGTACCTATATGAAGAATTATGGCTTCATACACAAGCGGGATCTGTAAACTCACACCATGCCTTTAACCACATGAGGGGAGATTTTCAAAGTTGTTAGGAAAGTTAGATGCACTACTCCCACTAAACTTGTGGGAACGGTGGATTTAAATCCTTCAGATAGCTTAGAAAGTCTCACCTCACAGTAGTAACAGAAGCAAGGAAACTTGTGGGTTAACAGTGCAGGAGAACCTCAGAGTTACGAATACCTGGGGAATGGAGGTTGTTCATAACTCTGAACTGTTTGTAACTCTGAACAAAAAGCTATGGCTCTTCTTTCAAAAGTTTACAGCTGCCAACATTGACTTAATACAACTTTGAAACTTTACTATTCAAAAGAAAAATGCTACCTTCGCTTTTTTTTAGTAGTTTACATTTAACACAGTATTCTACTGTATTTACTTTTTTTTCTTTTGTCTCTGCTGCTACCTGATTGTGTACTTGCTGTTCTAAATGAGGTGTGTGGTTCACTGGTCTGTTGTAACACTGGTGTTTATAACTTTGAGGTTCTACTGTACCTGCTTTATAACCAGGCAGTAGGCCTGTCAGCTAGCCCTCATGCACTTAAACCATAGGGAAAAGACACCTCACTGCAACATTTCATAACCAAATGGTTTAAGGGCCATCCATCCTACCTAGTAACGGGAGCCCAAGTACAGTTGTCACCACCATGCCTTCTACTCCCAAAGGACAGGCTGAGAGCTGCCCTCACCCAAGTGATGCCTCAACGTGGGGGGGGGGGCAGGAGCTGGCAATCCCCTGCCTTAAGGGAGAGGCAGGCCCCCAATGAAAGGAGAAGGGGGGCTTGACCCCATCGCTCCAAGAGAGGGGACTTAAAGGGCCTGTTAGGCTTGACCCTCCCTGCAGGGAGAACCCAGCTCCCAGTAGAAGAGTCAGGGAAGGGGCTGATTCCTCCCAGGAATTCCCCAACGCCTAATGAGATGGGAATGGGGGCAGTGGGGTGCCCGACCCCAGTTCCCTCACAAGAGAGGGGAAGGGGCTACCCCCCTCCAGAAAGGTCCTCCAACCCCTAATGAGAGGAGACTAGTTGGAGGGCTGACCCTCCCCCAATTGAAGGAAAAGGGGAGGGTTCCCTAGGTCCAGGGAGAGCCCAGGAAAGTTGGCGGGGAAGAAAAGTCCCCTCGCTCTACGAAGGAGCCGGGCGCCCCTATTAACAGACACACAAACCAGCCCTCCAAGACCTCTTACATTCCCAGCAGCCCCCACGCCCTTCCACCCACCGCCGCTCTGCTTTACCGCCATCCAGGTTTGAACGGAGTGTCCCCATGATCATCATTTCCGGTGACGCAGCGCAAACATCAGCCTTAGCCAATCCCCAATGTTTCCCCTGGTGACGTTAGCGCTCCTCCCAGAGCACGTTCGCGCGTCAACCCCGCCCCTTTCCGGTGGAAAGACGTTGTGGGCGGAGTCTGTCAGCTCTTAGGCAGCCGGCGCTCGCGCGTAGGAAGGGGGGTGGGGGTGGATGTGGGTGTGGATGTGGATTGCTTAACGGTTGTAACCGTCGTGCTCTCCTCATCCTTCCCCCTGAGGGAAAGCGGGACTGGGGGCTTTTCCCTGGAGGCTGGGCCAGGTCCCGTGCTCACCAGAAGAGGCACCCCACGTACAGCGCCTAGCTCTGCCCCTCACCACACCGTCTAAGGCCTGCTGGGCCCACAAAGTAGGCAAGAGGGGGGGTAGCACTGAGAAAAAGCCCCCAAGAGAGGGTGACGCATAGAATAAATGCCGGGGGGCACGTGGTGGCCCATTGCAGCAACGGGGCGCGAGCCTCGTGCAAACATGTCAGTGGCTGGGTGGCGTGGAAATGCTGCAGTGCAGCGTGGGCCCTTCCAGACGTCCCCGGGGTGTTCGGCCTAGGGCGCCCACCTCGTGTGAAGATGTTGCACGGCCCTGTGAGGTGGGGAAGGGGGTGTGAAGCAGCGGAGCTGCACTGCCAAAGTGATGGGACACTGAAAATGTCAGTGCCTTTATTACGCGATGTGAGGGTGTTACTGGTCCAGTAGCATCAGGGCAGGATGCACTGTGGTGATGTGCAAAGATGATGCAATTTGGGGACATTCCTTAAAAATAATCACTGCTTAGTGAAATTATGTCAGTTGATGACCATGGTCAAATATTCCATCAAGTATGGCGTGATGTAGGCAGCAGACTGCCTTTTTGATTGAGTGATGGTACTGTTCCATGAGTTTTAGACCTTGATTATGTTTTATGATTTCCAAATTAAAATAACTCAGTCAAGTAACTTGTTTATTGGAATTAGGCACATGTATCTGTCTAGCTAAGCCTAAGCCTGTTGGAGACCATAAGCCTTTCTCTTTTCTTACTATTGTAATAAATTAATGCTCTAAAAGAGGATTATTTTGACATTATTTTACTGGTCAATTGACAGGTTATCAGATTGTTCAGCTGCCCAGCCATAAAATAATCACATTGCAGTGTAGAGTCTCACACAGCAATTTGTTACTGTCTGATCATCCCTCAGTCATTTCAATTATGGTAACAGTAACTTGGTATCAAGCCAGCAAAATGGGGCTAATAGTTTTTTTGCATGACTATGTTTAAATCACTTTACCTATACATACTTTCATCTCTCTTTCTGTAAAATAGGGATGATACTTATCTACCTTATTAGGATGTTGTGGGGCTAAATTTTGTAAATCACTTTGACCTCCCTAGATTAAGGGGTATCTATAAACACTAAATTGTAGCCTAAACAGAAAAATTACTCTATCATATTTTTATTATGAACGGTATATAGTTTGAGTGATTTACTCCCCTTCTCCTTCCAGGGAGGCTTAAAAGAACACCATTAAGATAATCATACCACCAATATTTTAATTCCATATCTAGGTTCACTTCAAGATACTAAAACTGGAAGTTATAAAATCTAGTTTACTTTCCACCATTTTCACTGCTGATTTATTTGTATTTCACTCAGCTTGAACGATAAACCTAGACCGGTCAGTTCTACGTTCAAGGTTTCATGCATTAGCACACTGTTGTGTTTTTTGTAAGCATAACCCTACAAGGAAATATTTAAATCTCAAAAATCTGTTTATTGAAATTGTAGATAGCTTGAGTGTGCAAGAGCTACCTGTAAATAAAACTGTTTCAGGGGAAAAGCTAAAAATATCTGACAGCCAGCATTGTTTTATTTAAAGGAACAATATAAAGTTAAATCTTATTTCAGGAAGCTAATTACAGATATTGTGCTCATAGTTGCATGTTCCTGTATTTGTGGTAAGCCTTATTGCCAGAAGCTTCAGAGGGGGAAAAGTATTCTATTCACTCTCTAGGTGAAAAGGGAAAGTGCTGCCACACAGAGCTCCATTTGTATAAGCTACCTAGTCACAGTTTCTCTAGTGACACTTGGATGTCACCATCACTGTATATGAAGTTGGACTAGGGGAGTAAGAGAAGGTAGCAGGCTTCCAGGGAGGCTATGGGGACCTTATTGCTCTGAACTTACTTCTAAGCAAACTGGACTTTCTGTCCAAGGGTCTTAAGTGTTCTCAGTTCCCCACCCAAGGGGACTTTACTGTGAGAGAGTACGGCAAACAGCATCAAAAGGTGAAGGGATTATGGTAAGGCACCTTTCTATCCAGGACTTTAAAGGACTAGACCTACCTCCTGACTCATTTTAGAAATTCAGCTTTATTAAAAAGGAGGTGTCCCAGACCTGCCAAAAAAATAAAATCTGTATATAGCTAGATCAAGTTGGGTTGTTGAGTGATATACTTTAAGTTGTGGTCTTATCAAAGCTGCTGTTCCCATGTTATGATAGACTTTCCCAGCCTTCTTGGAGCAAGAACAAAACCCCACACAGACCACTAACCAGTAGTGGTCCTCCAGGCTGGACCAGATAAGACTCCTTGGGACTGGAGACAGACCTGCACAGAGATAAATGGGATTACAGCTAATTACTGATCCAAACAAACAGTGTGGTTTGGTGGATGGCTGAAGTGGCACAGCCAAGGGCCTGTTATCCCTCAGCGAGTCTCAGCAACAGGCAGAAAGGAATTAGAGGCATTGTGGACAAACTTACTGGGAAGAGGAGAAGAATTTTACTTGTACATAGATAAAGGCCTGTGAAGCAATTAGAAAAATCATGGTTAATCACACTGATAATAGAATCCCATTTATTTAAATATTTTTGGATGTTTTCTACATTTTCAAATATTTATTTCACTTACAACAGAATACAAAGTGTATAGTGCACACTTTTTGATTACAAGTATGTACACTGTAAAAAACAAAACAGTATTAACACAAGTACTGTAGTACAATCTCTATCATGAAAGTTGAACTTACAACTGTAGAATTATGTACAAAAAAAGACTGCACTCAAAAATAAAACATTGTAAAAATGTAGAGCCTGCAAGTCCACTTAGTCCTACTTCTTGTTCAGCCAGGCGCTCAGACAAACAAGTTTGTTTACATTCACAGGACATAATGCTGCCCTTGCTTCTTGTTTACAATGTCATCTGAAAGTGAGAACTGGCTTTCTCATGACACTGTTGTAGCCAGCGTCACAAGATATGAATTTTTAGCACCTCTGGCACATATATATGTCCCTTCATGCTTCAGCCACCATTCCAGAGGACATGCATCCATGCTGATGATGGGTTCTTCTCAAACAATCCAAAGCAGTGCGGACCAACGCACGTTCATTTTCATCGTCTGATTCAGATGCCACCAGCAGAAGGTTGAGTTTCTTTTTTGGTGGTTCAGGTTTGGTTTCCACATCAGTGTTACTCTTAAGACTTCTGAAAGCACGTTCCTCTCGTATTTTGGAAAGCACTTCAGATTCTTAAATCTTGCATTGAGTGCTGTAGCTATCTTTAGATTTCTCACATTGATACCCTCTGTGTTTTGTCAAATCTGCAGGGAAAGTATTCTTAAAATGAAAAACTTGTCCTGGGCCATCATCTGAGGCTGCTATAACATGAAATATATGGCTGAATGCAGATAAAACAGAGCAGGGGACATACAATTCTCCCCCAAGGAGTTCAGTCACAAATTTAATTAACACATTTTTTAAAAACAATGAGCATCATCAGCATGGAAGCAGGTTTACTGGAATGCTGGCTGAAGCATGAAAAGGTATACAAATGTTTAGCGTATCTAGCACATGAATACCTTACAATGCTTTGTTCTCACTTTCTCATTGTCAATAAGAAGACACCATTATGTCCTGTAAATGTAAACAAACTTGTTTGTCTTAAGGATTGGCTGAAGACGAAGTAGGACTCAGTGGACTTGCAAGCTCTAAAGTTTTACATTTTTTGTTACATAACTGCACTCAAACAAACAAACTAAAATGTATAAGTTGCACATTCACAACAAAAAGGTTGCACTACAATACAATACTGCACTACAGTACAGGCGGTTGTGAAGGCTAGGACTATAACAGGGTTTAAAAGAAAACCTCCATGGATTTATGCAGTTAAGTCTATTAATGGCTATTAGTCAAGATGGGTAAGGAATGGTGTCCCTAGCCTTCGTTTGTCAGAGGGTGGTGATGGATGACAGGAAAGAGATCTCTTGATCATTACCTGGTAGGTTCACTCACTCTGGGGTCCCTGGTATTGGCCACTGTCGGTAGACAGGATACTGGGCTAGATGTACCTTTGGTCTGACCCAGTATGGCAATTCTTTTGTATGAGGGGAATTGAAAAATACTCTTGATTATCAGTTTTACAGTGCAAATATTTGTAATCAAAAATATACATTTAGTATTGTGTATTGTAACTGAAATCAATACATATGAAAATGTAGAAAAACATCCAAAATATTTAACAAGTTTCAACTGGTATTCTATTGTTTAACAGTGAGATTGAAACAGATATTCATTTTTGAGTTAGTTATGTGAGTTAATGGCAATCAACAGCCCTAATATTATATGTTCTGTTGCTGTGTTTTCCAAGTTTGAGATTGTATTCCCTTTCCTTAAGGAAGATTTTCATTTTTGTACATGGTCTTGCAGTGCTTGCACATGGGGAAGTTCCTCCTGTTAAGGCATGCAGCAGCGCAGGTCTATTTAGTTTTCCCAGGGTTCTGAACTGGTTTCATTATTTGTCAAGAGGGACCCCTAGATGTATTGAACCTGGTCCTTTTTGCAGCCATTAGCCACCTGAATGTAGTTTTACATTTGTAGTTTTTTCCCCTGCTGCTGTGCTCTGTGAAAGACCCAAACAAACAAAGGAGACTGCACAAGTACAGGAGAAACTGACAAATGAAACTGATAGTACACACGGTGCATTTGATAGCACTAAGAAACTGAAAAATTGAGAAAAAAATTGTTCTTTGTTATAGTAACCTTAGTTTCTTGTGGCAATACTAGATAAGAAGCTTCAGACTAAAGTGTACTTCATTTTTGTTTAAGTTGGTATCACTGGAAGTTCTCAGAGCTAATTCCTTTATACTTCTACAATGTTTTAAATTACATGTTTCAAGGGCAGCATAGTAGACTGATTCCTTCCCTTCTTAAGGGTCAGATTGGTGAATGCTTACTAATGTAACTAGTCTCATTCAATTTAAAGGCTCACCCACAGAATCCCTGCATGTATACAGAACAAAATACTCATTCCCTACTATTAAATTAATTAAGAGGTCACTCAAAGACTTAACAGAATAAATAGCTCTTAGTTTTTCTTCTGCACCACATCCTGATATGCAGCTTCACTTATCTGACATGTCACCATGCACTGGATTGATTACCATCTGTTTAGCACTTCTTGTTATAAGAGAAGGGGTTTTCCTTGGCCAAAAATTTTCTTTCCTCATGCTGTTAGGTAATGTGCTAAGATGGCTGCATTCCAAATGTTCTGTATGCTTATAACTGTGGTATACTTGAGGATCTTTTAGAATGTAGAGGACTAAGTTAATTGTATTTTTTACTGCTGAACAGTTAGTGAAACTAACTGCCTGCGTGCAAATATAAATTACCTTACATTCAAGAGATTACATACAAGAGCTATTACTTTTAAAGTAAAGCATACTATAGGGCATACTCAAATTCACAACTTCAGAATTGCTTCCCCATGCAGCAATGTATGTCTAAAAAAATGCTGTGGGTGAAATCCTGGCCTTGTTGGAGTCAATGGACTTCAGGGGAATCAAGTTTTCCTGCTGTATTTATTTATATCCTAGGCCACTGAAGTCTATTAGGTGAATAATGCATGTTTTAAAGTTTTCCTGGATTCTCATACTTCCATAAGAATTCTCTTTTTAAAAAGAATCTAAAAAAATAGATTACACCCACACATTATTAAAGTAATATATAAAATATACAAATTCAAGAAATACAGGGACAACTAAAACTCCATCCATATTAGCTATTTATGGATCATTGGTGCACAAGGGGTTTTTCATACAAGATAGGCACAGTCCCTGCCCTGAGGAACTTACCTAGACTGTAGGATAAGATACAGGATGACATGAGGCAAGAATGTGAAAAAGAAGGGAGATTTACACTGTAGGAGGTTGTGAGGCTTTACCACAACACACACTCTATATGTCATCTTAGTTCTTGTAAGAGTGTGGTGGCTGCTTTAAGGGGGATGTGCTGCAGCACAGGGTCACTACTAGCTTTCAGCTAGTAAAACTGTGGGAGGTGTACTCCTTGAACAAGGATCATAACAACCAAAGCAACTGTAACAGTGGCCTCTGCTCTTTGACCAAGATTTGGGCACCAGGCAAGAAGAATAGCCAGGAGAAAGTAGTATTTGGGAATAGAAGGAACTGGAGTCTCTCCACCTTTGGATCCCTGGCTTCATTTTGTAAGGCTGCGTAGGAAATGGCCCAGATAAGAGTTAAGCAAGGTTTGAGTGAAGGGGACTTGCTTGTTCATAATTCAGGATACCAAAATCGTAATCTGGAGTTGAGGAAGAGGCCTGTTTTATTACCCCCTCGGCAGCAGGGGGAAACTGGTATTCTGTAGTAGAAGGAGAAAAGGGACAAACAGACTAAAGACTGAGCCTGACAAGAGACAGAAAAATATAGAATTCACACAGGACTAGTGAG
The DNA here is from genome assembly GCA_007922305.1 of Dermatemys mawii. Classification (NCBI taxonomy): domain Eukaryota; kingdom Metazoa; phylum Chordata; order Testudines; family Dermatemydidae; genus Dermatemys; species Dermatemys mawii. The sequence continues at coordinate 3,488,225 of ML677361.1, forward strand.
AAACTACTTTGTTTTGTATGGACTAGTTTTATTGACCTGAGAATGAAAAGGATGTACATAGCTTTAGCTGGAAGGTTACACAAAGTCCAAAGTCATCCCTTCACCAAAGGGAGATGGTAGGGCAACAAGAGATACAGCCACAGTTATAAACTTTAAGGGCAACACCACCAGAGAAGTAAGAGACCCATTACAGGGATTTGAAGGGGTGGGGAGGAAGAGGTATTTATATTTTTTTCCTCAAGTTGACTTGTGGGAATCAGCATTGGGGAAAACCAAAAGTGATTTAAAAGGAGAGATCTGAAGAAGAAAAAAAAATCCTCAAAAGAGATTAGAACCAAGTTTCAGGGAAAACCACTTCCTACGGTATTTTTTGATGCACGCTTACCTAGACTTTAGAGATAAGCACTTATAGTTTCTTTCCAGAGCTAAGGCAATTCAGAAATTTTCAAAAGGTGCAAATAGCTGGTCAGGCACCCAATTTATATAATCTTTCATTGTGAGTTAAGCACTTACCAGCCTTTGAAAATTTCCCAAGTTTTTTTTAATTAAAAAAACACAACCATGGACCTTGCTTTTCACATAAACAGTGCACTCCCCTAATATTACAAAAATAATTGTTTTATGTATTTTAAATTTTATATTCACTCACTTATCATTCTTAGCCTTTATATTTATTTGCACACGTGAAATTTAAGGAAAACACATGAAAAGAAAACATGGCAAGCTTCCTATTAGATTCTGAAACTCCATCCATATTTTTGGTTCTAGAACACCCCATAAAAGCATATAGTATTCCTCAGGACAACAGTAGTGTTTGATTTGTCTGAGAAACTGGCTTTTGAACACACTTCTTATAATTAAGATCTGTCTTTTGTTATCAGGCTCCCCCAAAGTTACAGCCCTTTGGTTGCTGAATTTTTGTTTATGCTGAGATCTTGTACACTGAACTCCTGACATCACCAAATCAAGAGAGTCTGTCCACGTGGACAAAGGTAAATGGAGTGAATCATTATCAATTCTTTATGTGAACTTAAGTGCTAGATCAGAATTCCAGGAGGAGGAGGATTATTTATATTTGTTTACGTTGGCATTGAGAATGTAGTAGGCTCTTTTCAGACACACACACAAAAGGATGCTCCTTGTTCCATGGTGCTCTGTATCTAAGATCGTAGACAGATGAAGGTTTTAAGGGAAGAGAAACAATTCATGGGTAACTTATGTAGATCAAAAGACTAATGACCAGTTTTTCCAAAAAACTGGTTTCAGCATGAATAGTGGTAATGAAAGGCACCTAGATACTTATGCCCTTATCACCAGAATATGAATGCCTCAATTAATTAAAAATAAGTCATCGTTATCACACAGGGTAGTTGAATTTTGTTAAATAACACCACTTCATCAAAGCCATTGTCAAGAACTATTGAGGGGAAAATAGAGTTGAAGAAATTGGTTTTCATTTTGTTTTGAATGCTATTAAAGTCTGTGGTCTCTCTTATCCCTTCTAGGAGTGAGTTCTATTGGTAGAGTTCCCATGAAAGTTCTCTCCCTCATATTCAAAAGCCTCTCCCTGTTGGCCAGATTTAGTTTGTTTCAGGGCTTGTGTATATGGGGATACTCAGGAAAGTTAAGACAAATTAACTAAAGGTGTTAAGTTCACATATGTTAGTTACAGCACATTAAAATTGCCATATGGATGCTCTCATTTGAAATAAAGTGGCCATAGTTGAATTTCACATAGCTATCCTAAACTGTTAGAGGGAAGGGAAAGAAAGGTGATCTTTTGGGTAACTTGGGTCAATCCCATTATGGGCTTTGAATATTGAACAGAGAGACTTTGATTTGGACTTTTCGTTCAACACAGCCAGTGCATAAAAGTGAAGTGCATGATTGAGGAATACAAAGATGAGTGCAGGCAGATAGAGTGCCTGTTGAGTTTTGCTATAAGTAGCATTCTTTCTGCATAGGTGCTTTCATTTCTAGATGAGTTCCAGTAATGAAGCCAGAAGGTTGCAAGTGTATGTATTACTATTGCTGGAAGCATCTGTGATAGGAGGAGACAGTCTTCTGGCCAATATCATACAAGCTGTATCCTGAGATACAGAGATGGATTTACAACCTTAAATTTACTATCATAAGAATTAATCTTGGCCACTTAATATTTTAACCTATTTGTGTATAAATGTAAATGGTTGTACTCGCTGCTATAGTACCCCAATTGTCATGGCTTCTGGTTGCAAGAATTCTTACTTAGCACCTCTTGCAAGCTGGCTGCCATCCAGATGAAAAATCCCCTAATTCCAATCCCTTCCAGGATAACAAAGTATCAGAGTGTAGTCCAAAGTCCCAGAGAATCAACCCAGCTTTGGGGCCCTGTTCCAAAGCCCTTCCTGGGATTTCACTGAAGGCCTTTTCTCCTCTCTGGTATTGAGTACTGTTCCTATTCAGCCTAAGGGCTTGGCTACACTTGCATGTTGTACAGCAATAAAACTGCTATACCTTACTTCCTGTCCAGTACTAAATAAAAACACTGTTTTATAAAGTTTGTTGGTCAATATCACTGGTCACACATTTCTAAAGAGAAAGCCTGCAGGGTCAGTGATTGGTACACAGAGGGTAAAGTACCTGGGTTCTGCTCTAAGAATCACAAGATTCCACCCTGACACAGATAATGACAAGAGGCCAAATACCTGAATTGGCTGCTCTCACGGACCCAAAAGGCATAGAGGTGCAGAAAGCCCCATAAACTACCGAAATGTAAGAATAATGATTTATTTTCCTAAGAAAGAAGAATTTACAATAAAAAGTAGTTCACTGTTACTGGATGAATATCATATTTATGAAAAAAACCTACATTTTACATACCTCATCCTCTAGCTTGTTTTATACACTGAAAGGAACAGCACTGACTTTGCAAGAGTGATTTATTAAGCTTCACGATCTATCAGAGACATGAATATGGATATGTTCAGCTGTTAAACAGGATGTTAATGTGAATACTAGATCTGTCATGACACAATGAGAATCATATGTTGCAGAGCAACAAGCGACAGAAGGCTTCGTTAAAGCAAAATTGACAAGGTATCAGTTTAAGACAAAACAGCTTTATTTTACAAAAGGGAAAGCATGAAGAAGGGCTGCTTGCTTGGCAGAGAAAACATGCACGGAAAGGAGGGAAATATTAAAAATAACTTATTGAAAGGATGTAGAAGTGTGAACTTGCATTAGATAAAAATAATTGTTGTTACTTTTAATCTAGAAATGTACAAAGCCTTCAAAAGTAAAGTTATTCCAGTATTTAGCTATTTTAATGGTTTAAAAGATGGCTAAATCCAGTTTTTTTAAGTGAAGATACCAATTGTAAAGTTCTTTTTAGAGTATTTAAACAGAAAGATTTTACCAGGCAGTACATTGTAGACTGAAACAGCCAGATGTGAAGTGCCATCACAATTAAAACTGATTGGTAGAGTTTTAATTCTAACTGACACTTTTGTTTTCCTAGAACAAATGCAGTCTGCAAGCTAATGGGTGTTTTGTTATTAGCTATTCAGATCCTTTCCTTGCTTCAAACCAAAATACTACAGAGAAAACACTGTTAGAGCTCAGTTTAACAATAATTGGCCTCCTTGGCCAGTAGCTTGTGGGAGGCTCTTCTGGACTTTGCATAGATGCCAGTTTTGATTCATAGGGGAACTTGTAAACTGTCCTTTTCTGCTGGCAATATCCTGCTTCTAATGCAGGAATTTGACTTTGTCCCATCCACTTAATTGGCATCAAGGGGGATGCTCAGAAAAATCCCCCCAAGTGTCTTAATGCAGGTGATATGCTCTTCCCTGATTAATCTGTCTCGGACATCAGCCAGAGACAGAAAGATGTGCATATCTTCTTGTAATATTGATGAGTTAGAGACATATGCACGCATCTCTCTTTGGCTGACTTCCAGAAAGGTGCAGTGATGTGAATTAATTTGGGAGTTAGATAGATGGCGTTACAGCTTACATATATGTTGCTAACCCGATATGATTCTTTGGCATCCAATTAAGTTTGTTGGTTAGATGTTTCTAGAATTAGATTTAAAATGTGTGGGGCTATTGCTCTATCTAAACTGCATTATATATCAGAATGGAAGTAGTTATTTTGGGACTAGGCTGGGTCAAACCAACAAGTTATGTTTTTGGAGAAGAGGCTGAAGAAGCAACATCACTGAAACCAAGTTTCTAATGGATTGGGAAATACTCATCTCCCCTTCAAATTTAGATTTTTTTTATTTTTTTTAAAAAAATCAGTTTTAAAGAGTAGCTGAGAAACACAACCACAATTACATAATGTAATTTATTCTGTGTCTTAAAATTGATCACACATCTACAGATGGATATTTAAGATCTGAAGATAAGGAATTCAGAGTTGTGGATCAAAAGATAAATGAGCTCATTTATGTCAAGCCTCTGTTTCCCAGGCATTTCTCTGGCTTTCTACCATGTAAGAGTTATTGGAATTTGTAAATGGGTGTTGTGGATAAAATGAAATGACTAGGCCTGAGTTCTGTCATATGAAACAAAAATAAAGATGCTGGATTACACTTACAAGTTAGCAACAAAAATGCTGCAAGCCAGAAGGAGCATGATTCTTAAGTAAAAGAAATAAGAGGAGATAAGCCTATTTGTTTTTAATTATGTAGCCTAGCACTGGCAAATCGTTTTCTAAGAACTTATGTTTTATTTGCTGGTGTTTATGACAATGAGTACAAAAGCAAAGTCATAACTTCTTAACATGACTGATTACTTGAAAAGAAAAGCTGGAACCTCTTTAGAAAATTAATCCAAAAATTCCAACCAGCATAATTATCTGTACACTGTAACCTGATATATGCGATAGCAAGCATAAAAAGAACAAATGAACAATATTGGTCTTTGTTCACAATGTAGGTAAAACTATCACCATGAGCAGTGATAAGTTATGTACAAGGTATTTTGTAAAAGACTGTACAAGAAGTTTAGATATTACATGCCTTTTTAATTCAGAATCACGATTTTGATCCTGTATATATTTAAAATGTTCTTTTTCTGAGTGGGTGTGGTTATTCCTGTCTTGGAGAACTCAGGAATGACATCCTACATGTTACTTTATTTAATTCTTTGTGAATTAGCACTTGTGTCCTGTTTGCTTTGCCTGATTAGGCCAAGAAATATTCACTATTTTGCAAGGGCTATAGCTTGAGTCCAAAATCAGTTATTCATGCTAATTTGTGTTTGAATATTTTTAACACATGCTTTTATGATCAAGACAACAATGGCAAATAAGTAAATTAACTTCAGCTGTAAAGATGGGTTGAATTTGACCAAAATTGTTTGCTGGCTTTTAGGCTATTGCAAGACCAAAATATAATTTTTGAACTTTTGGGGGTGCCACTGCCTACCTTAATATTCCTGACATTGTAAAAAAAATGAACTAAACATAAAAGAATTAACATCCCCTTCCCCCACCAAAACACCAACCTCTTCTCTTGCTACTTGGACTAGGCGGCCTCCAGAACCAGCATATTCCTTTTTTGGAGGTGGAGAAAACACCTTTTGTCACTGCAACAACCCTGCTCAATTGTCACAGAGCGCCATTGATGATCTACAGAGGAATCATGTTTAGCCCCTTTCAGCCAAAGGAAGGTAACTAAAATATCAGGCCTTGAAAGAGAGAATGCACTAGGCGGGGGAGTTCCTCTGTAGAAAGCGTTCCCTCTAAAAAAGGCTAATAGAGCTATTTATTAGTGTTGGTTCCTAAAGTGATGAACCAGTGCCTCCTTCCTGAGCTTTAAACTTGAAAGATATTTTATTTGTGTATACATGATGATTTTATGCTGTAATTGATGGTTTGAGCTTGCTGTTTTGTTACAACAGCAAAGATATTATATAGAATTCAGAGCTCCAATTGGAAAGCCACATCTCAAAGACATTTGCCTTCAAATCTTCTCTATTTTTAGGGACAATTGTCAAATTATGGGTAGAGGGGAAGGAATGGTAGCAGTTTGCTCATTTTTCCCCCCCACTTACAAAGGCTGTAGTTAGCTCAAAAATATTTTCAAGTGTCCCCAGGCTCCACTTTCAGAATTGCAACGAGATCTTCATTTGGAGCTTTTGAAAATAAAATGCATATATTTTCTTTGGCTTTTTTGTGTTTTGTCAACATTGAGGAATATGGGAAGACAAACTAAGATTCTTGACACTAACTCTTAATATAATAAACCAACATATTTCATTGCTTCTTTAGGCCAAGCTCTTTGTACACACTGGGGCTCTTTGCAGCCCTCCATTCTTCGTGTGTGGTACTTTCCCATCCCCATCTAGTTCTGGGACTCTCTGCAACCTACTCCTCTCCCTCTTGTCCCAAGCTCTATGTACCTACCCACTTCCCCCATCCTTATTACTTCTGATTTTTCCCTTAAAATCAGGAGGGTTCTGTCCACTGAGGCTTAGAACATTCCCTGAAATTTAGAATTGATCAGATCCAGCATTCAAGAGTTATTGGCTGGAAGTATAACTTGGCCTATATAGGCCATGAAGCATGTGACCCTCTATTTTAGAAGCTCATGGACACATGTCTAAAATTATCACTTGCTTGAATTTACCAAGAGTGGCATACCAGCTGAAGGTAGATATTTTCTTGGGCTTCACAAGCTTAGCCAGTGATACAATAAACCTACATTTTCTGAACATGAAACAAATTAGCTAACTATTTGCATTTTGGTTCACATCAGGTTGTAATGGTCAAACTTAAATGCCAAGAGCTGGAAATCTATACAAACTACATAAACTTCATTATTAACTAGCAACTTTTTCTGAAAGAGAACACTGGCCATTAGTTAAAAACGAACACCAGTGCAGAGAACTAGGTTCTCTGTCAACTTGGGCCATCATAAAGAGATGGAGGCAGGAGATCAGTAGGAGGCAGGGCTTTTATACTCTTGGATTTAGAATACTGGATTTGAGGGATAGGTGCATGCACCCTTCCACAGTAACAAAGCTAGCTGCACCTCTGTCCCTTTTCGGATCTTAGAAGGTATGTCTACACAGGGATAAGAGACCATGGCTGGCCTGGGTCACCCAACTCAGGATGTGGAGCTAAAAACTGCTGTGTAGACTGGAGCCTGGGCTCTGGGACCCTCCACCCTCGCAAGGTCCTAGAGCTCAGGCTCCCAAGCCAAAATGTCCACACATCAGTTCAGCCCTGAAACCTCAGCCCCCTCAACCCCAAGTCAGTCAACTCAGGCTAGCCACAGGTTTTAATCCTTCTGTAGCTGTACCTTGAGTATACCCACCTCAGGTCTTAGTGCCTTTACCTGTCTCTGTGGTATTTCACCATTCTCCCACTCTTAGATAAGGCCCTGGGCTATAGAATCCTGTGTATCCACTGCGCATACCCTGCAGCTCCAACCAAGTTCAGGCACCTGTGATTCTTCCTACAATGACTAGCAGCTTATAGTGACTAGACAGCTCTCTTAAAAACAACTTAAAATAAGTGATAACAGTTGGAAAAAAGGGAATTTAAAAAACAAATCTACACACACAGGTGTTTTACCTAAAGTTTGGTAATTTAGGCAGGCCTAATTTAGAAAACCCCACTGCGGATGCTTGAACTGCCGCCAAGAGAGAACGAACATGAACTTTAAACCTTGCTATTGTGCTTCTCTCCAAGGCTTTGACCCTTCTGGTGAAAGCCAATCCTGTAAAAGATCAGGATGGGAACTACTCAAGTGTTTGAGGACTAGCTTATCTCAAGAAGGAAAAAGAATGGCTTAAATGTTTCCAAACAAAATCCTGTGTATTTAAACAACTGTAGTGGTACAGAAAACATCAACATTCAGTATTTCTTAATTTTAGTGCCAAGTCAGTTATAACCCTCTAATGGATAAATTGCCTTACAATGGCTTGTGGTCACATGGCAGGGCACACACCACCCAGTGTGGATCAGCAAAAGCAGTACTTTAGGAGACCACCAATAACTAATTTTTCTTTAACCTCTCTTGATCTCTAAGGGACCACATCTGCATGAGTTCTATGCAGAGGACTGTTTGCAGAATGGGAATATTTTACTTTATTTGCCCAACTTTGCCACACCAAAATAAAGAGGAGACTGCAGTACCTCAATGTACAAAAAAAAAAACAACAAAAACCACTGTGCCTAGGCAGTTTATAGTATTTAGTGCCAAAATGTTCAATTTACATTAAAAAGCTTACATCACACTTGCACATATAAAGCTATGTCATCTGTTTTTTATCCAATGCGCAATTCAAGAATTTCTATAATTGAGCCCCATGACAGCTTAAGTACCCTCACTCGCCCACACTGCACATATTGTGCTTCCTGCTGTAGTCTATGTTGGGAGTTACAGATTGAGCTATGATATTTCAGAGGAAACTAGTTAAGTCAGGTCAAATAAAATAAGAAGCAAAATCTGCTAGGTTCTTTCAAGTGGCTCAAGCATTAGTAATAGTGCAATTTTTTAATTGTTGATGGGCTGTCGGAAGCAAAATACATTAGAAAAAAACAAAATGAAAGTATAGATGCAGGATTGTTATCATTCAGACTGCAAGTCTTCCGTATTGTTTGTGTAATTTAATCTGGTCTGAAAGTCTGCTGTGATGTGTTTCTTTAGAGTCTGCTGAATGACAGTTATGCTGAACAGGATCCCTACTGATGAGCTCAGATGCTACAGTGATGACAATATAAGTATTTGGATAAATAAAGGAGATTTTTCCTTCACGCTGATAGGCCATCAATGTTTTGTTGGATAAACATGTTTATCCACTACAGTGTATTCCAACCTTTTCATGCAACCCTAGTTCTCCAGAAAGTTGGGAGTTGTACAACCAGTTAACCAGACTAAGACCTCAGCTGTACAAGACAGTGCTTATTCTACCTATTTGCTTGTACATGTTTTGACTTGACATGTAGCGTGGGCCATCCCTTTGTCTTACATGTCACGTAAGAGTATCCAACTTACTGTATAGGACAGAAACTGCTAGTGGTAGGATACTTGGGTTCTCCACAGCAACTGATCATTAAAGGCCCAATTCTGCAACCATTAGTTAAATGTACTTATTCAGTTAATTCTCCAGCAACTCTGTGCATGAGTGAGTGCTAGTCAATAACACTAAAGTTGCAAAATTAGTCCTTAAGGTAGGGACAGCTCAGACTACTAGTTACAAAAGCTTGAACCATCATTCTGGTACATGTATCATTACTTGATATCTAATATACATGCATATTAAGTGGTTTGATTTTTAAGAGAACTATTTGAAATGGAGATGGAGATATTTGCTTTTCTGGCAGTGTCACAGGATTCCCTTATTATACCTTCTCCTTCCAATTTTATGAACCAGTTCTAAAAGACAAGCAAGCAACTTGTGCCAGTGCCCATTGCTTACCTTTATAACCAGAGAGAGATCCTGGAGGTGGCCAGGACCAACAGAAGTTTGACAAAACTCATAAGATGATTTCTCCATCTTCTGGGTTTTATGAGGACCATAGATAAGATGAAATTATTCTGTTCTCCATTAAGGATTTTCTCTTGAACCAGCCCAAGCTATAGCAGTGTTTTGCAAGCAAGCAAAAAATCCAGGCCTCTTTCATATTGCCCTTTTGTACACAAGTTATCTAGTACAAGGTGCCATTGGAGTGGTACAATGCACTCCATCCTGTCTTCCATCTAGAACTAAGCAAGCCAGATTCACAGTACTTCAACCATTTCTGACCTGAGAAGCAAAGAACTTGTGTCAAGATTCAATATACACTTTGATAGGCTCGCAGTGTTCACATGACCTGAAAAATCATGCCCTTTCCAGTCTTTGAAGTCAGAAATTGAGGGGGTCTTCCCCCCACATCCAAACTTGAAGTATTTCATATGCATAACTCCTATTGACAGTAGTTAATAGTTCCATAAATCCTCACATGTTGATAGAATAGTCCTCTGACACTATAAAAAAAATATTTCATTGATTTCTAGGGATGGAAAAAGAATTAGACTGATGTAGAATGCCCACAGTAAAAAGGGTTGGAACCACTGAGGTTACCCTCACTAGATATGAATGATCGCATTTAAAGTTCAACACAAAAAGCATAAATTTAGGCTGATTTAATTAATGCCTATGAACGTCTCATCACTTCCATTTTTAAGAGTCCTGTGGTTTCAACTGTACCTTTTCATTGAGGCAGTAAGTCACCAGGAGAGAGCAGTGCAACTCTAGGTAAACATATACAAAAGCATGTGCCAAGGTAATGAAAAATCACAAGGGTCCAATCTTACTTTTCACATGCGCACACAACTCCTATGAGGACATCCATGGGTGCTTTTCAGTACATGACAAATGCAGGAATGGGCTTCAAGGTGGTACAACAGAATTGCCAAGAGAGTGTCTAACCTAATTATTTAGGTTAGACGCTGTCTTTTTTGCTGCAAAGTCACTTCTGAAATCCTAAACAAACAATACTGTAGTGCAAACACATAGCTGTTTCCATTATTTATGTGAAGGTTAGGCAGCTAGATATAAACAAAGACTCTGCAATTAATACTACCTGCTGGCTATACTATACATAGTATAGGAGACTGCAGCAATTCTCATAACCCTCATTTGATATGAGAGCGTGCCTGCCACTTTTCATACAGAATAATTAAAGTGAATTTAAAGAGGGCAACAAGGGCAGAATCTACTTTACTGAGGAAAGTCTTGAATCTGAAATTCACCCACGCAGGAGCTGCGTGCAAGTAGATAATTGATACAGAATACGTTATGACAAATATGGTCTGCTTATTCCCTAAAATTATCTAGAAGTGTACAATGCAGTATTAAGGATTAGTAGGAGAGGGAGAAAAACAAAGGGAGCTTTTTAATTTTAAGTTTTATTTTTGTCATTTATTATATTATATGGAGATATACCTATCTCAGAACTGCAAAGACCTTTAACAATCATTGAGTCCAGTCCCCAGCCTACACTAGCAGGACCAAGTACTGTCCCCTGACAGATTTTTTGCCCCAGATCTCTAAATGGCCCCCTCAAGGATTGGGCTCTCAATGCTGGGTTTAGCAGGTCAATGCTCAAACCACTGAGCTATCCCTCCCCCACCCTCCAAAAAAATGAATATGAACTTCATATAGAACACCCCCAATAAACCTGTCCTAGAACAAAGATTCCATTATCCCAGAATATCACACTTTCTCAGATTTTGTTTTTATGTAACATGGCCAGTAAATTTGATCTATTATGATCCATCACTAAATTAGTAGTACAGGAGGAGTGGATATTCTGAGAGTGTGTCTTGAAACAATCAGATAAGTATTTTCCCTGTTATGCTGCCATGTTTATAGCCTAACCTGTACTCTATCCACCTAACCTGAGCAAAGGAAGACTTTGGATTTATAAATGAGGACATACCAAATTTTTTTAAAAATGGAGAGCAGATTTGGGTCTTAAGTTTTAAAGTCTCACCAGGTAAGATTACTTTAACCTCTGTCTTTCCTCTTCCTATCACCACCTTTTGTGTGATTTGTCTTAAATTTTGATTCCAAGCTCCGTGGAGCAGTGTCAGTGTCCTTCTGGTCTCTTCAGGTTTTTATAGGATAACCAATACCCATCTGTGTCTTATGAATTATAGAATAATTATGCTTTAACCTTTAATATGCAGCCTCAAAAGTCTAACGTTTCTATTAGGAGGAAGCAAACAATAAGCACGTTGTCCCTTACAGCTGCTCGACTCTTGGAGAAAGTGATCTAATAGAGCAGAAGATTGGGTTGGGGAAAATTAAACCAGACAGTAATAATTAGTTTGGGGTTTGGTATGAAAGTTTCTGTTCTAGCTAAAGCTTAGATGTCTCCAGTTTACCTGTCTGAAAGACACCCATTGTAGTCAGAGAAAATCCCCCTCATATCTGTATTATTTGAAGCAGTAGCAGGCAGTCTTGAAATACTTTATTCCTACTTCTGAGGTGATCTCAAAGTGTAGTCTATGCCTCTTTTCAGTATCTAGTTGCACTCCAATTTCTAACATTAATTTTTAATAGACTTCTATCTGAAGGGGAGTGATCATTTAAAATACCCATTGTCAGAAACTACCTGAGGGAAAGAGTGCTTAGTTTAGATGCTCTACCTAAAGGGCTGATTAGCATATAACACTTTGAAAATCTAGGCTGCGTGGTAGGAAATTCATTTTAAAATTAATTATCTTTAGATGTCAAACACCTCCCCACTTAAATGCTTCTGTGTTGTGCTTATTTGGGATCATTATCTTGTGCCATCTTTAAATTAATGTATGACTATTGTCTGTATGGCACCATGTGAACTGCCCTCAAATGTCACTAGACATGATCAGATGATATTCTGAGCACCATCAACTCAGCACTTCACAGGTTCAGGCCTTCTGAGAACACATAGCATATATTATAATAAAAGTTTGTTTTATGACTTTGCTATACACCAATACTCTGAATTGGCCTGAGACAATTGAATAGGGCTGCTCACAAAACACCAGTTTTGGTATTAAAAAAGTCTAACTGAAATCTTACAGTTGTATCTCTTCATTTGTTTAAAGAAAACATTTTATAAAAAGAATAGTCACTGGGTAGATTCTACACAAATTAGTAGTTTTCCCTTGTTCTCCTTTAGCAAGTTCTGCAGCAATATCACAAACAATTCTTTCCAAATTGTGCTGATATTATTAGTGATGCTGGTACCTAAATAAAGAGTAAAGGTAGCAAAGAAAACGCAGTTTTATTTCAATCATACATCCAGATTTTTGCCCTGTCCTCAAAAAAGCAACCTTTGCCAAATGGAAGAGCCAGAATCATAGCATAAAAGTCTTGTGTTCACAGCTGTAAGAATATTACAAACAATGGATAGTAAACACGGGCAAACCTAGTGAAATTAAATTGGCAATGTCCCTGTAATGCATTATTTAGCAATACTTGATTTTCTCCCTACAAACTCTATATATAAATATTGGCTTAAACTGAAGACAATTATAAATCTTATTTTATGGTAGAACATCCTCCTGAAGGCACACACTGTATTGTTTATTAGAAACAGTACATTTACCTTGGGCAGAAGTGGATTGCTCGCCTAAAGCTGGGTATTTTGATTCTGATAAAGCCACTTTGACTGTGATTCAGGTATCAGGCCCTGGGTATATGATCAGTCAGGCAAGTTACCAATGGCAGCTATTCATCTGATGAAACCAGAAAGGTGTTGATAAATTGGAGGAATTAAGGGAAGAGCAACAAGAATGACATGGAGAGTTGGAGGGTTTTTGCTTCCGAGGAAAGATTAAAATAACTAAATACACATGGCTTGCCTAAGTGAAAGCCAGGAAAAAGGTGAGCATGATTACTTTAAATTATTCCCCTTTACTGTGGTAACCAGGAACTTGAGACTTGTACAAAAGGGCATAACAGGGCTATAGGAAGGGTCTGAAAAAGAAAAAAAGTAGGCTGAATATCAGGACTACTTTCTTAACAGTGATGTCTGTTATCCCCAAAGGACACTAGTTCATCTCCCAGTGTTCAATACCTTACAGACTAAATGGCATTCAGTATTAAGAGGTGATCCCTGTTGTGAGCATTTTGTGGAGCGTACAGAGGGTTTCTGGCCCTGGAACACGTGCCAGTTGGGAACTATTGGACTAACTCAGCAGATTTCTGCTTCCATTTATAAGGGAATCACCTGATCCTGGCTCAGGTGTGCCTACTTAGTAACTAAAGTTGGCTGGCTCCAGCCTCTAGGACTTTAAAGGGTCATGTTCTACCCCATTAAAAGTAACAGTGATTTTGCTGTTGACATCAAAGAGCAGGACTGAGCCATTACTGACTAACTGTACAGTATTTATATATAAATAAATCAGGCCAACCACCTCTAGCATTCAAGATTGCTAAACCCATCACAGTTTATTAAATGTATTCAATAGTATTACGCTTTTGCATAAAGGGACTGTTCTATTTTTAAAAAGATAGCATATTAATATATAGTGTTTAAATTGCAGTTTGTGCAAGACAGAGGTTAAAAGTATTTAAAAAAGTAGTTTTAATACGTGAGAAATACTGAGAGTATTCTCATCCTAAAGCCAGCAGTAGTTGGCTATATTCTGACCCTGTAAGCCCAAGACTGTCTGCTCTGACTTTTTGAAGTTGACACTGGCGGGGGGGAGACTATTTTAAAACACCTTTTCCCCCTGTTCTATTCAGAGACTAGGTTGAATTCTCAGCTTTGAATAATATTCAAAAACTTTTGAAAACTGATTTTAGCCCAAAGCATGTTGTTATTTCCTATGAGCTAGTTAATAAGCAGAGCACTAGAGGGTTAAAGATTATATATTTATTTTATATCCTTTCCTAGGGGAGTTTATCTGAGCGATGCAGTGAATAAACAAACTTCTAACCCACAGAGACAGTATCGAAAGATGTACTGGTGGTGTAAAGTCTCCTCAAGCTAGGAAGTGAAGATGCTTTTGTATGGGGGGGGGGGGAGAAAAAAAGCCCACACATGCACACCAAGGCTATCAATTCATTTCACAAAGGCCACTAAGATTTTAACTAGAGAGGTTCTGCACCCTAACACCAATCCCTGGAGCTCTCCAATCCCCCTTCTCTCAACATTAAAGGGGCACATTCCTTCTGCTTCTCCACAGCTACAGACAGCCTTGGCCCACAGCATAGCTAGTCTGGTTCAATTGCATAGGCAGGAGAAGATTTTAGGAACCTGGTGTATGCGGCCTGCATGATGCAGAGCTCGGATGCCAGGGGATTACCAGTGCATGGCTGCAGATGGGGCCTTGAGGAAGGTAAAGACAGGAGCCAGTGGATCTTGAAGTATGTAGATGTGCTAGTCATACTGCTTCAGAAGATGGGGTACCAACTGACCAAACACTGATGAAGCTAAAATAATGGCCAATATGGCTCAGCTGCCACTCAAGGAGGCTTCTCTCTCTCTCTCCTTTCTGTTGGGCTTCTGTGTGAAGCCTGTGTACTTGTGGTCAGCACCAAAGAGGATTTGCCCCAAAGAGCAGTTACAGTGCAAGTGAATATAGCTGCAACATTTGGGTTGCATTATTGTTAATTAGTGGCTGCATTTGTGAATACAAATGAAATTTTTAAAAAGGGAAACAGTATTTTCCACTTTCTGCACCTAACACTTGTGAATTAAGCTGGTTTTCAGATAATTTATAGAATCCTAGTTGCCATAACAACGTGATTGTTCAGTGAATCATAAATACCTGACAGAATTGCCATTATCATGAAATAAGTGACCTCAACAATGGTACTTCCTGAAGGAGCTGCACTGAAAATCAAGATTGTGTTAAGTGACCCATGCTGACATAAAACAATGATAGATGACTCACAGTAGCCACAGCAGTGTGTGATGACAAATTGCAGCATATGCATAAACAAGCAGACAGACACTAAAAACAGAACTTTTCCTGCTCCTTCTCCTTCCTTCCCAATAATGCATAAAGTCATGTCTTGGCATTTAATGACTGCAGAACAATTCTAACCTGCTTAATACAGCAGCCCAGAAAGTTAGGGCATAACTGTTTCATATAAATAAATCACAAGACAGACTAAAATGCTACTTGCTCTGTGTTCCACTTGAACACACAACAAAAAGTTTGAGAGAATGGGCTATATTTTAGAATGCTTATTCCAAAGTTTTATTATGCATTCTCATGCTCTAAAATTTAGGAAAGGGTCATTCTAACCCTCTGTAAAAGGCATGTGTTTCATTTAAAAGGAAGCTACTTTGAGTCTCTTTAGTACTAACTGAGCACTTGGGGTAAATACAAGCTGAATTCACTGCCAGCATATAGAAGTATGAATCCATTGGCTTCCATGGTGGTGTGCGTGTTTGTGCTAGTGTTGAAATAGGTCCAGTGAGATTGTGAGAAACCCCTCAGTTTCACAACATGGAAACAAATGACTAAGAACTGAAGTAAAAAATTGTCATCGCTAATTCATAGATCAAAGGGTCACAATATGATACTCCAACATGCTAAGAAATGTCTTATTTGTTATCATTAACACAATATCTCTTCCACTGCCATCACTTGTTTTTCAGAGCTGTGCTTAATCAAGGAGCTAAGTGCATCTAATATGAGGGTCAGAAATTCAGGATACCTGATAGCCACTTATGAAAAACATTGAGTTACCCAGTTTAGACAGTTGAGTGTACAGATGGTCTGCACATTTTTACCTTTTATCTGATTGTGTTTCATTAGCTTTATGAATTAGTGCTTATTTTTAATAAAGGATTTAAAAAGATAGGAAGCAAAGGGTGGGAATAAGTTATCAGTTTTCACAATGGAGAGAGGTAAATAGTGGGGTCCCCCAAGGACCTACACTGCGATCTGTGCTGTTCAATATATTCATACATGAATTGGAAAGGTTTTAAACAGTGAGGTGACAAAGTTTGCAGACTATACTGAATTACTCAAGATAGTTAAGTCCAAAACTGACTGGGAAGATTTACAAAGGGATTTCACAAAACTGGATGACCAAGCAACAAAATGGCAGATGAAATTTAGGGTTGATAAATACAAAAAGAATACACATTGGAAATAATCCCAATTATGGGTTCTAAATTAGCTGTTACCACTGAAGATCTATCCACAATGATTCCATGTTCTCTGAAAACATCTGCTCAGTGTGCAGCAGCAGTCAAAAAAGCTAATGTTAGCAAAAGGATAGATAGTAAGACAGAAAATATCATAATGGCATCATATAAACCATGGTATGCCAATACCTTGAATGCTGCTTGCAGTTCTGTTCACCCCCCATTTTGTATAAAAATGCATTAGAATTTGAATAGGTACAGAGACAGGCAACAAAAATGATCAGGGATATGGAACAGCCTCCATATGAGGAGAGATTAAAAAGACTGGGACTGTTCAGTTTAGAAGAGACTGCAGAAAGTGAATAGGGAAACTTATTTACACCCCCCCCCCACCATAACACAAGAACCCATGGTCACCCAGTGAAATTAATAGGCAGCAGGTTCAAAACTAACAAAAGGAAGTACTTCTTCACACAATCAACATGTGCAATTTGTTGCCATGGGATGTTGTGAAGGTCAGAAGCATAACCGGTTCAAATAAGAATTAGATAAGTTCATGTAAAATATCATTAGTAGCCAAGACGATTACAGACAACCCCATATTCCAGGTGCCTCTAAACCTCTAACTGCCAGAAGCGGGACTGGCTGACAGAGGATGGATCACTCAATTGCCTTATTCTGTTTATTCCCTCTGA
Source organism: Dermatemys mawii (assembly GCA_007922305.1). Classification (NCBI taxonomy): domain Eukaryota; kingdom Metazoa; phylum Chordata; order Testudines; family Dermatemydidae; genus Dermatemys; species Dermatemys mawii. The sequence goes on from ML677361.1 coordinate 3,505,501, forward strand.
AGCATCTGGCACTGGTCAAAAGACAGGATATTGGGCTAGGTGAACCATTGGTCTGATGCAGTGTGGCCATTCTTAGGTTAATAATGGTAGCAACATGCTTCCTACATCAGCAATTTCTATTTCAGGGTCTTGCACCTAAATTATTTCTATCAGTGCATTTTACAGAAAAATCCAGTTCTTTTCACTAGGTCAAAGCTTTTAGTGAATCCTTTAGTGCTCTCTCTATGCAGGGACAATGGGCATGGCTGCCTCTAGCCAACCTTGGAGAGGCCCTTTACTTTGGTTCCCCAGAATCAGCATATGCACCAAATTGGAGTAACAGTCCCCCCTCCCAATGCATGATCTATAAAGCTTTGGAAATTCAGCCACCACCTGTCTCTGGCTGTGGACCCTCATCCCATTCTTTCTGATGAGTAGGGGATGTTTAAGGCTGCACAGCCCACTGCCATGCACTCCAATATCTCCAACAAGCCAAGTTTCCCACAGCCCAGCTGTTCTTGCTCTCCAGGGACACTGAGCATTTTTACCAGTAACTCCACAGCTCTCAGCAGAGTATATTTAAAAAAAAAAAATACACACCACAGAAAACATAAGACAAGCTCCACTATGTTTACAGAAAGTTTACCAGAGGTTACTCCCAACTCAGCACAGAAGAGTAGTAAATGCCAGTCTTTCCAACTCTTTTGCAAAGTTTGTGGTCTTCTCCCTAGAACTCATAGGGGTAAGTCTTGTGAGTATTGCTCTTGAGTCCCACAAGTCAGTTCAAGATCAGAGTAAATGTAGACAGCTGCTAATCAGACTTCTGCAGAACAGTGGTACTACAGGTATGCGTGACCTTTGCTTCCCCATGTGTGGAGCAAGCTGATTCACTTTAAAACACACTAACAGAAATCATCGCAAAAAACAGTTCATCAGGACCCCAGTACAGACCTCCCAAACTTACAGTCCACACTAAAGTCCCTGTATCTTGCCTTAATACAGGGAAGTACAACCACCACCTGCTTCAGGCAACTCAACTTCTACTCCCCCTTCCCATCCACTCCTCTACTTCTTGTTTTTTTTATATGACCCAGCCCCCTAGGGCAGGGCACAGCCAACTTCTCCTTGACTATCCCCAAGCTGCAGGCTCTAGCCTATCCCTTAAAAGGGATAGTGCACTTTTTATACACTAATACTCATTCTTTTACATCAAAAGCCCTTTGTTTCCTAGTCTGGAAAATCCAGCCTGAATCACTATATGCAAGCCACCACTGGGGGGGTTGCTTCTCTGGGATTATAAAGAATTCCAGGGATAATTACCCCTCCCCACCCCTCACTATTTTCAGTTCCTGGAGCAGCTGTGGTAACCCTCCCCCATGGAACAGAACATAATCATGTAGAAAACATTAATAAATTTAATGCAGTGGTCCCAAAAGTCTTTGCATGTGGTTGTAATCTCTGTTCCAGGGAGAAAGATTAAATTCGTCATTACTAACTGTGGCTCTCTTCTCCCAGCAATCCCTCCCACCCCTACCCATGCACCCCACCCAGTTTAGCCTACCTAGCTGCTTGTTCCAATTTTACACCAGTGAAAGTTTGACTGAGAAGGAAATTGATATCCTTTTGCTTACACACCAGTTCAGACAGATGACATATATTTATCCTTTTTTCCTTATGGCATGCCATAGGTTGAGAGTTGCTACTCTTTGGACAAAAAATTGTCTAGCTGTATGAGGAGGATGAGGATGTCATTTATAGCAGAAAATGCTAACTGGCAAGTTTCCCCTCTCTCACTTTGGTACCAACTGTTTGGCTAGTTAAATGAGCCAACCCATTCTGTCCTCAAAAAATGGGACTCCCTGCTACTGTCACCCATGTAGTAATGTCCATGTTTAAAAATATTTGCATTCGTATATGCAGGCACATTTCATGCTTCTTCTGGACACTGAAAAAAATCCTGAAATGCTTGGATCAAAATCTCCAGTTTATCATGAGAACTGTGCAGTTTTCTTGAATTCTTAGTACATGGACATTGATGGCTCCCAAAATGCTTTTTGACTTGTTTCCATTAAATGCTTCTTGTTTCTCTTTGCTATGATTTTTCAGGGGAACCAAGAACATTGGGGACCAATTCCCTTTGAAAGTCAGTGGGAGTTGAGTGCCTAACTCCCATAGGCTATTGAAAATCTCAGTTCTAGATTGTTAAGCATTTTGGTATCCTTCTGGATGAAAGCCACTATAACAATACAAGATAATAGTTTATCTTTAACTGCTTTTTGTGTACATACTGTACACAATACAAGGAAGGATAAATAAAGAGTTAAAGCTAGATTGCTTTTAACTCCTTTAGTAGAAGTAATCTACTTCTAATAATGGCAATCAATAATTAAATTCTACATACAGTGATGGATTTTCTGATGTGGAGATTGATAGCCATGCATTTAACAAAACATTAATATAAACTGAGTCAAATGTATTATGCAGAACATTGTTCAGTTAGCTGGGCACAAATGAAAGCAGAGCATGTTGAACTAGAATGTATGAGTTTGACATTAACATATCTATAATAAATGTTTTAGGTGTGTCTGTTTCTCCTCCCAGGCAGTCACCTCTCCCACACATGCAACACCTAGAGCTAAGAGTTTTGTCTGAGGCTTTGTGGGGATTAAAAATCTTCAGTATGATCTTTATTTTATACAATGAAGGAGGCATTAGGGATGAAAATGATACCACAATGAATTTCATTAACCACACCAGAAGGCTTGCTCTGTTATAAGAGGCTATTCCAGCAGAAGGCACACACAATCAGTTTGTATTTTAAACTACCTCCCCTAGTTAAGAAGAAACCTAGCATATCAGTAATGGTTTGATTTCTGTTCTGGGACTGGGAGAGGCTCTTTTAAGTAATACAATATTGTACAGGATCATTTCGCACTCAGGTGAGTCCTACTTTCCATCTGTGTAAACTTCTGTTGATTAAAAGGCAGGTTTTAGGAACTGGGTAACTGAAATAATTGATAATGGGACACAGAGCCTCTCACCTCTAATATAGTTCTGGGTAATAATGAATGACTAACAGTAATACCATTTGATAGCTCTTGGTGGCCCATGTGAAATGAATTAAAGCATCTCAGTCTCGTTCTTAGTAAACAGCTATTTGTATCACAAACTCCACCACAATTTGCATTAATTGATATTAGGAAAAAGCTCAAGAGTAGGCATGCTGGGTAAGTTACTTTCAAAGTTATTCTCCCAATGCAGGGTTAAGATCCACTGGCAGGAAGCTAGGGGAAAGTTTGTATTCCACAACTTGTTATAACTTATCTGTGGATAAACAAGATTTTTATGGCTCCCAATCTGACACCTTCATGAGCACTAGGAAGGGATACAGCTCAATTTTGAGACTGAATTAGCACCACCTGCCAACTGTTCTACAAAAGTGTAGTCTTCCTTAAAGGGGACTCAATTCAACCACAGTAAAAATTAATCTTTTTTAAAACAATGGTTAATCATTTGAAATCTCAGCACCACTTTCCTTTCCCCACCACCTCACAAAAAAGTTAGAGGAGTCCTGGGCCCTTTGCAAAACTCCCTTGAGCTCTTTATTAGGGTATCTGGCTATTTGGTGGTTCCTGATTCCTCTGCAGTGCCTTTCCAGAGAGGGAACTTAATCCTAGAGTTGACTACAACTCCCAGCAGTCACTGAGACTGCATTTAAAATGAATTTTATCCTAGTACAGAAGTAATCTTCAATTGATGGCAAGCCCCATTGTCTGTTGGGAGTTGCAGTTTAATTTGGATAGCTGACTACAGGTCATAAAAATGCTGAGGGGATCCTCATTAACCTAGCAAGCCTAACCAAGGCCTCCAAAAGGGCAAGGTGGTCTTAGGATAAGACAACAGCACTCTAAGGGGTGCAAGGCTCTCTCCTTAGAGATATTTGGGTAGGAGGGTATTTTCTTTGGCTTGGGGGCCTACAAGGATTAGATCTCATACTTTTATGTCAGATATGGAAAAGGATTTGTGGGTGTAAAAAAAAAATAAATCTTTCTACTTGTGAATTCTTCCTTTCAGCATTAAAAAAAAAATTCTGTCAGACACATTTGGGTGAATCTGTATGTGTGATGCACCACTGATTTAGTCAATAGTGTTAGTTTTTCATACTCTTATTAAGAGGATGAAATAGGATTCTCAAAAAAACAAAAAATATTCTTTAAAAAGTGTTATATTTCACAATTATAAGCTTGAAATGCCTCCCTCCCCCCACTCATTAAAGGCAATTGTGGCAGGGATTCACTCACCATGCTGGTGCCTCCTGCTGACCATCTTGAGGATTATCTGTGCCAGTCAGTACACACTCACCCAATTGCCCACCATCATATTTGCATTTGGGCCTATGTCACTCCCAGGACTGCAGTGTCCTCTTCATGAGGCATCCCTCCAGCCACATCACAATCCATGCTTCTTCCATTCCAGGGGCCCTGCAGTCAACTATCCAGCCACTTCCCTAGTTGCAACTGCAGTTAGTTGTCCTGCCACTTCCCCAAGGGTGAGTGGCAGGTCCCATGCCCACCTAGAACCCCTGCAGAGAACAGCCACATGCTGCATCCCCTCCAACTCCTCAGTATGTGTCCCTGGGCCACTTCCCCATAGTGGCCCAGCATCTTCACCCTTACTCCAGGGGCACAATCAAGCATACCACTCCTAGCAGGCAGCTAGCTAGCAGCTCCCTCTAACTTTCCTGTTCCTGCCTAGCTCGCTTGCTTGCTTGCTCACAGAAGGCCTCTAGTTCTTCCTCAAGGAAGTAATTAAGGCTAGGCTGCCCTTGGGCTAGTTTTATGGTTCTGCTGGGCCCTGACTGGCTGCTTTTCACAGCCTCCTTAGGGGCTGTTAACCCCTTCCATGCCAGTGTGGGGAAGATGCCCCATCACAGCAACTCTACTAGCAGGTTAGTGTGTTTTGATTGTGTCATTAGTATCCCCTAAATCAGAGATGTTCTTACAGTAATTCTCACAACATGCCTACAAAGTAGACATTGTTATGTCATTCATTTTACAGATGAATACACTGATAAACTGAGATAATAAGGCCCACATTTTCAAAAGTAGCCTCTAGTTTTAAGTGGCTCACTTTTTGTTGCTCAATTTTAGACACATAAATTGTGGTTTTGCAGAAGGCTGAATATGTACAATTCCACTTGAGCCCAATCTGTCCACAATTGGTAAGCCAAAACTAGAGGCCACGTTTGAAAATGAGAACCTCTCTAGTTTGCTTCAGCATAACAAGTCACTGGTAAATTGCAGATAGAACCCAGGAGATCTGCTGAATCCCAGTCCCCTGCTTTAACCAGTAAACCATACCACCTGTGCTTTGAAAACCGTGTCTAAGAAAAATATGCTATCTTATCCAAAGATGTGTTCTGAATTATTTGAGAACCATAAAGATCCTGATTTTCAAGAACCAATCTTAGGCAGAATGACATTCAACAGCAGGGCTGTTATTGGACTCTGGCAGGTTTGGAGGATCATGGTTTATAACAATGGAAGTAGTGATGTTTAGTGGACTGAGCAAGCCTGGGAGTGAAGAACTCCTGTGAGGGAATTTTTGACTCTGCTTTAGACGTGCTGTGTGGCAAGTAAATGAAGTTCTTTCTACCTGCTTCATAGTCTGTAAAATGGGGATAACATTTATACCAAGGGGCCTGTGGGGTTTAATTTACTAATGGTAATAAAGTGCTTTGAGTCCTCAGATGGAAGCTGCTATGTAAGTGCAGAGTATTGGATTAGGTGACTTTGGTAGAGTGCTTTGAAGATGTTACCCCTGTTAAAGTGAGTAGCATTATTATAAAGAAATATCTGTAGGGCGTTTTAAAGACTAAGCTGAGGGAATTTCGGGGGCATCCATCATCATGGCATCTTAGACGGCAAAGCCTGCCAGTAAGGGTTGCCTTGGGCTGGCTTAAACTCTTTGCCTTTGTCTGGTTTTGCTCACTAACAGTTTCCTATTGGCATGAATGGTCAGGTTTAGGTTCAGCTTCATCTCTTCTCGTAGGCTTTCCACAGCTGAAGGACCTGCAGTGAGCCAGCGCTGCAGCCAGCCCTCCAGAGCGCAGCGCCGGACACTGCGAGGGACCCCATCCAAGGCTGTCTGGAGAAGACCTAAGGCGCCATCTGCAGGGTCAGGGCCCAGTCAGAGCCGAATACTCCTGGATGTTAGTACGAGGTGGGATTGTCTGGAAGGGGCCCGGCGCCGGCGTGTGGCTGGGGAGGGGCTGTTGAGGGCACGGAGGGGTTAACCAGGGCAGCACCTGGGTGCCGGCCCATGGAGCTACCCGGCTCGACGAATCAGAGCCCCTCGGAGAACAGGTGTTTGCTGTCGTCAGGGGTAGGGGAGGGGGGCCGCCGCCGAGGCTCCCGCAGCCGCTGCTGCAGCGCGATGTTTTGCAGGCGCCGCGGCGGAGATGGGGCGCGGGCAGCAGCGTGGCGGAGCGCGGGCAGCAGCAGGGCCCCCCGCGCGCGCTGAGACAGCCCGGCCCCGGCAGCAGGGCGGCTAAGGCGGCTCCCCGCGTCCTCCCGGGAGGCGGCGCGCGCGCGGCGGCGGCGGCTCGGCGCGGACACGGCGCGCGGGGCAGGCGCCTGGCGCAGCCCAGCGGGTGGAAGGAGCGGAGGCAGAGGCAGCCCCAGCGGCGGGGGCCTGGCTCGCCTGCCCCCGCAGCCTGGAGCGCGCGAGGGGCGGGCCATGGCCGCGTACTGCCTGAGCTTGGCGGGCGCCGCTTCAGCACCAGCTGAGCTGGACAGCGCCTGCTGCATGGAGCTGCAGGGGGCCGCGGGAGCAGGAGCCGCCCGGAGCCCCGCAGCCGCCGCGGCCGCCTTAGCCCCGCTCCAAGGCGGCCCGGGGGAGCTGGAGCTGGCGCTGGAGGAGGAACTGGCTCTCTTGGCCGCCGCCGGGGAGCAACGGCAGCAGCAGCAAGGCGGAGAGCCGGACGCTGGGCCTGCCCCGGCCGGGCAGCAGCCCGAGCTCCTCTCGCTGATCAGGCAAAAGGAGAAGGACTTGGTGCTGGCCGCCCGTCTGGGGAAGGCGCTGCTGGAGAGGAACCAGGACATCAGCCGGCAGTACGAGCGGATGCACCAGGAGCTCACCGACAAGCTGGAGGTGAGGGGCCGAGGGGACCTGGCCGCCAGCCGATCTGGGGTAGGAGCAGAGCCGGCCTCAGGGACACTCGCAGACGGGACAAGGCGGGGTAGGGGGGAGCTGCACTCCAGGGGCGAGCAGTGGTGGCTCCAGCCTCGCTTACTGTTGGGGAGGGAGGGTTGGGGGCAGAAGATGTGAGCTTCGAGACCGCGTGCCATGGCGGGTGGGACGAGGAGAAGCCCTGGTCTCCGGTGACAGTATGCGTGGGAGCAAGTGAGCACTTCGCTTTGGAGATCTGCCCTTGAGGGACACTACAAGGGGTGGGGGGAAAACTGAGTTCCAGGGATAACAAGGAGCATTTCCCCTAAGTTGCAGGGTCTTGCTGGTGAAAGGAAGGAGATGCATTGGCATTTGGGGTGGGAAGTGCCCTGGCTCCAAAGACCAGAGAGAGCCCCAGAAGGAGGTTGGAGGAGCAGGGGGCACTTGAGCTCCTTTAGAAAGCGTGGAGGAAGCCTTTCTTCACAGCAAGATTTTTTGTGTCTGGGTTGCTCCTGGGCTGCAAGCTGGCAATGCTAAGGTCTGGGCACTGCTAGAGCATGGTCTTGTAAAGGCACAAGTAATGAACATCCTCCCTTTTCCATTTCCCACCAGATTACTTTTTCTTTAAAAGGTAACTTTGAGGGATTTGATTATAGGTTTCAGGCACAAGTCCTTTTTATCCAATTTACTTTAAATGTGTAATGTGCTGTTAGTATATATACATTATACATATGAACTCTGTACTCCAAGGGTTAGTTCTTTCCAAAACAAAGGAGATACTCTTCCCTTGACCTCCTATCTTAGGGCTATGGAGGATGGGAGAAAACCATGAAAAAATTTGATTTCCCAAAGATAAGGTATACAAAATTGCAAAAATCTGTCTACAGACCTACCAGGACCTGACATGGGAACTACAGTTAATGAAAATGAAATCATCTGAGGTTAATGTTTTAGTAGTTTTGTATAACCTGTATATAATCAAACAACCAGAGAGTCTACTGAAACAAATGGAACCGCATAAAGGCATTTCAGTTACAAATTATGCCCATCCACTGTCTTTAAAACATTTCTCTGGTGCGGTTGGTCTTCTAGAAGACAGTAATTCTTTATACAGGCACCTTCCTTTATTGTTTACTAAAGATGAGGTACATGGTTATTATAAAGGGAGAACCCTAGACAGACCTGGAAGGGCCTTCAACAAGACATTGACTGAAAATTGTCCCTGCTGCTGCTAACTTTTTCCCCAAATAGGAAAAAAACTAATTATATAATAAAGAGAAAATATTCCTCCTTTCAATTTTTTTACTGTGTAGAACTTTGAATAATTTGTACTAATTCACACTACAACATAATGTGCTGAAAGGTCTGCAAAGTAGGTGTTGACCCTGCATGAATAGGTAGAATAGTAAACACATTTTAACTGTGGATGTACAGACTTTTGTGTTTAAGTCTAGGTTCAGTAATGCTTCAGCATTGAAACTTAAAAGTAGAAGGTACTGTGTACATAATCTTTGTGCCTTAGCAATTGCTATTATGGATAATGTATGCCAGCAGATAACCTTAAGGGTGTGTGTGTGTGAACTGTCTGCTTTGACAATACCTATAAATAGCTGGGAAAGGCTGTTTGCTGGGAACTCAGTGGACTGAGCTGTGTATTGATTTTTAGGTTGAAATGGAGTGATTATATATGAAAGGGCTTGTGCAGGCAGCTTCTCTTGGACCAATTCTATTACACAACTATATAAAATATTTCTATTACACCAGTTCTTTGCTTAGAGATTTACACAAGAAGTTTCTAATTCCACCAGCGAATACTGTTGAAAATACTAAACCCAGGGAACACCATTTTAGAGCTAGTTTGAACAGTGACAGATTAACATTCTAATTTGAAGCCATTACCCAACACTGACCCTATGTGTACCATTCTGCATATTCCTGTCTTCCTTGTGGAGTCATAGATCTTTGCAAATTCAAGAGGATTTGTGAATTTACTGTAAGTACCAGTGTCCTTTGTTGTGGGAGCTTTTTCATGCTAAAGGGATATTTGTCTTTTTGTTACTAAACCCAACACTTTACGAGAACCAATAACTTTATCTCCATAGTAAAACTTCTCAGTAATTTTGCTCTTCTGATAGCAACGGTAGTGAAGATCATATTTGTTCAAAATATTAATTACACTGTGTATTAGTTTAATGTTCTCCCAATGTACATGTTTTTAATATTTAGCCCTTTTCCCTCCCACTGCATTGTTTAATAGTTAGATTTGCTTTTGTATTAACCTGAGAGACAGGGTGTTTTGAGATAATATCTTGACTCTGTCATATCCTAGGACCACCATGGCTATACAATACTGCAAAAAACATTAATAATCCTGTGTTCATCAAGGTAAAAGTCAATATATTGAAAAACTCCCATTCACTTCAATGGGAGCAGGAGAAGACTGGGGGACAGGAAAAGGAAAAGATCTGTGCTTATTTTATCCATTTCCCTATAGTGCATTTTCTCTCTCCCTTTATAGAATTTATTACTGAAACTGAGATGCTAGCTGAGATCACCCTGGTTACAGTTTCACCCAAATTTGCTGCTGTTAAATAGCAAGTTTCAAGACATTTCCTCCTTTCCTCCCAAGTTAACTGTTCAGATCTAATGCTGAGAATTCAGGGCAATTTGTCCAGTATATCCACTTTCCAGTTAACACTGCACTGGTCTGCTCTTCAGGAGTCACCAGAACAGTATGTATAGATTTATAGCTATCTCTTGATTCTTTACAGATTCCTAAGTTTGTTTTTCTCTGAAAACACATACATAATGCACAATTAGCTCTTCGCTATCTCCAAGTGTTTGATGGCCTGGTTTACTAAGGATCTGCGTTTGGTATAAAGCACACCTACTTTGACGGACCTCTCAGTGCTTAGTCAGAGTTTACATTCATTTCCAGATATGGAATCCAGATCTTTTTATAGTTGGGATGCTCTCTGAATCTCATTGTTGTCTTCTGCAAGGGGCTAAAACAACTAATGCCTCTGTTCTTTCTGTGTCCTTTTCCCAGCATTTTGCAGTGCAGCTTCATTGTCAACAAGACAACTCCCACTTGATCCTGTCTTTTTAAGTGAGGACAGACCCAGTTCAGTTAATTGGATAAGGAAGCATACTTTCAGAATAGAGTGTCTTCTAGAATTCAGTTCTTAGTAGAAATAAATGCTAGAAAAGAAATATTAATTCGAACAGTCTGTTCTTTGACTCCTGTCAGTACTAAATAGCACAGAAATGCACTAGAGATCCCCATCAAACTTACAGGACTCCAGGTTTGGGGAAGGATTGATTATAGGAAGAGTCAGTTATGGAGACAAAAGAGATAAGCTGACTAGATTACTTTTGTCTATCTTGGGGAATTGCACTGTTTTGACTCTGCAGTGGTATCCCACAGTACTTTTATATTGTATCTCCTTCACCAGACAACTAGGCTAGAGCTAGTAGGTCTTCCTGGTAACTACATTCCCCGAATCAACAGGATTCCCATTTGCTATACACTTCTTCCATTTATTTAAATCTTTTTGCAGCACATGAGCACAATATTTTAAAAGTCATTTTGATCCCCTATTTAGGCTTACAGTTTGATTCTGAATTATGTTCAGTATCTTTCTTTATACACCTGAGAATTTTGATTTTGAAACAAAAAGTAGTTTGCACAACTTATACTCACCATGCTGAGGTTCAGTCTTTTATCCACAAAACCTCCCATATCCTTCGGAACAGTGCTTAGCAATGAATGAGATATTGAGCTGTAAAGGAGGATATTTTTGGCTTGATGTGTGGGTATATTCATGCATGACTCCCCCTCACCTGCTAAAATTAGAATATATCCCATAGATTGCAGCAACTGTAGCATCATTAAAATAGTAGAACATGCTTTTCTTCATGAGATTTTTCTAAAATCGAGTTGGCAGCTTTCAGAGCAGAGACTGTCTTTTTTTTTTATTTGGTTGTACAGCTCCTGGCACAAAGGGGCTGATCCTTGAGACTCAGGTGCTAACACAGTACAGATAATTAAAGAATTAAAGACACAAAAGAAGCCACTCCACATAAATACCGTGTGATTTTTCTCCCCATAGGTTTATGGACATAAAGGGATGTAGCAATAGTGACCTATTCATTGTGGGATTGTGCCTTGAGGAAAATGGGGAATTGCTGTCTGTATTAATCCCAGTGGCCTCTTGTCCCATGCTGTCACATTTTCTTGAAAGTAGGACCACATTCAGGAAAGGAGGCATTGGCAGCATGGCTTCTGATGGAGCCAGCTTGCCACCTGGGACAAAGGGACTCAGGGAGTAGCAAGAAGAGGCTGTCACTCTTCAGAATACCCAAGAATCTTGGAGCATCAACAGGAAAGGGCTTCTCTCTGTGAACCAGTCTGCTTGAGTTTTCCAAGCAACTTTAGCCCTCCTGGATTTTTCTGCAAAAGGGTATACTATGCAAGCAGTTTGACCTACTTTCCAGCTCTACTTTAGCCAAGCCTCCATTTTTAGACCTTTAGTTAACTGGCCCTGAATAAAGTGCAAATTCTAACAGACTTCTAATGACCTGATTTTTACAAACAATTAATTGTGAATGCAAAATTATGCCTAAAGTCAATTTCTGAAAATATGGTCCTAAATATATGCATGCTATATTAGGTACAGAAGTCACTTCACCAGCCACTGATACACCCCTCCCTGCACCTTTGGTGCAGAAAAACAGTATTACTGCATTCTGTAAAACAGCTATGTACCCTGTTAGGACAGAAAGGGCTTGACAAGAAGCATACTTTACTGCCAGGTGCCTAAAAGCACCACTGAACTGGTTTTAAAAATCTGATTGAGAAAGAAGAATAGGAATGACAGGATGGTATTAGATTCCATCACCACCCCAAAAAATTGTTTGAGTTGACTCATGTTTGTCTAAATTATTAATTGGTCTGTGTGACCTATATTTTTTGCTTATTGACATTGAGTCTGCTTTGCTGTTTCTTTGTATACTCAAAATTTGGCATTTTTGACTTCCTCCATTTATCTACAAAGCACATGGACAGATTTATTATTGGAATAGGGAGAGGTTTCTTGACTCTAATATAGATGTGCAAGTCATATAGAAATAGCAAATTCTTTTATTGTGTTTGTTGCATGAAAGTACAAGGAGAAGCTAATGCAAAACATGAGGGATATCTGGGACTGAGGAATCTGGTAGGAACATGCAGCATACTTTGATTTTTTTTCTTCTTTCATAATCTTTTTCTTTCGATTACCTAGCATCTAGAACAAGAGAAACACGAATTAAGGCGACGGTTTGAGAACAGAGAAGGGGAATGGGAAGGAAGGGTGTCCGAGTTGGAGAGCGACGTGAAACAGCTGCAGGATGAGTTGGAGAAGCAGCAGCTTCACCTTCGTGAAGCAGATCGAGAGAAAACACGAGCCATCCAGGAACTATCTGAACAGAACCAAAGACTCTTGGATCAGCTCAGCAAGGTGAGGCCTTCTAGCAGGGGCAAGCTAAGGGGCAGGGGACGTGGAAGTCCCCACATCATTAGTCAAATCTGTCATTCAGAAAAGTCTTGAACTCGTCTGTAATCAACCTTTTACATAAATGAGTGAGATCTTTCACTTAAAAAAAAAAATCAATCTATTCCATGTCTCTGGTCAAACTACATCAGTGCCCCTAAGATGATGTACTGTCCTTAAACTGCACTTCATACCCTGAAAATGGGCTCTTCAGGGTGATCCACAACACAATCACGTATTGTTAGTTGTGCAAATAAGGCTGTTTTCTATTTAGAATATGGATATTTTTCATCCAACTTTTTTCCCTCTCCAGGAACTTAAATCCAACTTCTAAACAGCTATCAGCTTCAAGTGTCATGAATATTTTACTATATGCAGGACAAGACTAATCTACTGTCAATTTAATGATGACACCAAAGGTCCAATTCTGCCTCCAGGTATCCAAGTGTGACAGTTACTGAACTAAATGGTATCTGTACTGTTAGAACTGAGGGCAGAATTGGTCACCCAAAGACCATGCGCTCCCTGAGGCGAATTCTGTCTCTGGGTAAACATACAAAACCCTACTATCATCATTGGGGTTGCATAATTTTTACTAAAGGCATCATTTATCCCACTGCATGAAGGATTGAAAATTGAAAACTAGGATGAGGAATCTGGATTGAATGCATACCTTCAGTAATTTAAAGAAGGGTGATTAAGGTTGTCAGGCCCAAAAACTAACCTGTCTTAGAAAATTTAAGATTCTGTATCTTTTGTCCTCCTTTATTACATGGTACTCCCAGAGAACCAATAGAAATCTAGCAGTCTGTATGGTAGTACCCTTGCAAGAATGTCTCATATAAGTGTGGTGAATTACTCCAGCATATCAAGTGCAGTACTTGGAACAGTGCAGTGCACTGTGTAGATTCAGGCTAAAGATCCAGAACTGGGGCCAGTAGGGAAGCAGCAGCTCAAAATGTAGGCTTGGGCCAGGATTTCATTATCTAGAGCGGATAGGAACACACTACTTGGTAAAGGGAAAAATAAGGCCTGAGCCACAGCGCTGGCAGCAGGAGAACATCAGAGTAGCTGGACACAGGGGCTCTGGCTGCAGCTGGGCATTTACTTTGTCTTTTTGTGGATGTAGCTTCTGTAAGGTCTCAGTATGAGAGAAAACATGAGCTTGTGGTTAAAGCATTGGATTGCAACTTGGGAAATTTATAGGTTTTGTTCCTAGCTTTGCCACAGATTCTGTGTGGCATTGGGAAAGTCATTTAATCAGTTTTATTTCCCCATCTGTGGTTTTTATTTTTAATGGGTATAATAATCCTTCCCAAGCTCCTTGGGTGCAGAGGAGAATTTCATTAATGTTTGTGAAGCACTCTCATAACACACTGTTAGGGCTATACTCGTATCTAGTATCTGCTCTTTGTAGCTCATACGCTGACAATTCTGTCAAGGAGAGGTATGAATCTGTGGCTGAGATCTTCATCTAGGACTAGACAGACATTCTGGAGGTTAGGTTTGATATTGCAGGGGATAGAGGCTTAGGACTTCACACGAGTCAGGCTGTGAACTTAGTCCCAGTGAGATTTCTGGCAGCTTTAGGACCCCTTTTCCACTGCCATGCTCTTTTCACAGCCAGTCATTAAGACCATTACATAAAGGATTGTAGCTTGCAGGCATCATAACAAGCTGAAAGACAAACCTTTTCCTTGGGCTTTGGGCCACACTGTATTATAATTATATAGCAATTATAGCATAGGAACACCTAGAAGCCTCCACTAAGTCAGGGCCACATTGCACTAAGCACTATGCAAACATAGCGTTCCTTTCCTAAAGAGTCAGTGTTCCACCACCATCCAAGTCCTAACCAATCTTTCTGGTCCTTTAAATCCCTGCTACTTCCAGAGATCTATGCTCTGTATCCCTCCTTACCCATTTCTACAGAACCTTTGTGTCTTCCAAAGACACTTGAAGAGGAAGGGCCACTCATCTCTTTAGAATTTAACTCTTGGTGCTGAACTTCACATATGCAGTGAAAATCAGCCCCCTTCTTAGAGATAGATTTATGGGTAGAACTTTCTGGGTGAACTTCAGATACTAGTAAGCAATGTAGTTCTCAGCATTTCAGTTTGGCACTTGTGCATTAGTTCCTGACATTTAATATACATCTTATACCATCATCGTCTTTTGTTAAGTTCTTACTGGGATGAAGCCATGGGAGTCTTGATAAATTGCAGTTGAAATGGCAGGGTCTAATAGTTTGAAATAAGATTGGATAAGATAAGAAACAATTTCTGTTTTTTAAAATCAAAGCCTGATTAGTACATAAATGAGTGACTACCTAAGAAGGTTTAGTGTTCTACATTTGTTGTTCCTCTATAATGTAACTTATTCTGAAGACAGATACACTATATGGTATCTGACCTGTTAGAAGTGCTTTGCAGTGTTATGTAAGTGACCTGTTTTTGATTCCTGTTCATGTTATTTCCTAGGCTTGCAGTGAATATAACAACAACAACAACAAAAACAAACACTAGCCTGCAGCCATAGTACTACGGGCTCTCATGAGCTAAGCAAGCTTAGGTCTGGTCAACTGGAAGATACCCATTGAAAATAGATTGTAGGAAGAGGTGTGCCTTTGCAATCTTGAGCACAGGTACTATATAAAAGTCTTACTGCAGTGCTGGTTGTAGGTTTTCACATGCCTTTTTATTAGGGTGACCAGATAGCAAATGTGAAAAATCAGAATGGGGTGAGGGGTAACAGGAGCCCCTATTAAACAAGCCCAAAATATGAGGAGCATTGCAATACAAAATAGTACATATTTATGTACATCTACAGATATAGGAATTATAGATTTCATTTACTAAATAGCATCTTATTGCTAAGCATTACATTATTTTGTTTTGCTTTTTATCCTGAGATTTCAACATTAACTGAACCTCACATTGGCTGTGAAGGAGCTAAAGGACATAGGAAGGATAGTCTTGTGGCTAAAACACAGGACTACAAGTCAGAAGATCTGTTGCTAGTTTTGCTGTAGACTTTTTTGCTCTCTGTACATCGGTTTTCCCACATCTGTAAAAGGGAAGATATAATCTTTCCTCAATGGGAAGATGAGAGGATAAATTAATGTTTGTAAAAGTGATTTGAGATCTTCAGATGAGAAAGTTCTACTAATAAGTTATTATATTACAGGCACTTAACCTGCCTTTGAAATGCAGCTCCTTGGGAGAGGCAGTAGCTGTTTATAACAAAACAGAGCAACACTACTCGGCTATTGAAAATGAGAAATGAAAAAGAATATTGTATCTATTTGAAATTCATGGAGAATTTAGGTGGGCAATATTGAAATCCTAATGAAAGACTATTGTGATATATACACAAAAAAAGTAACAGAGTCCTGTGGCACCTTAAAGACTAACTGAAGTATTAGAGCATAAGCTTTCGTGGGCTAATACCCACTTCGTCGGATGACCGCATGCCTCCGATGAAGTGGGTATTAACCCACGAAAGCTTATGCTCTAATACTTTAGTTAGTCTTTAAGGTGCCACAGGACTCTGTTACTTCTGCAATCCCAGACTAACATGGCTACCCCTCTGATTCATAAAAAAAAGTGAAAGTTTCAGGTCTCCTCAGCAACCTTACCTCTGAGTTTCCTGATTTATGATTAAAATCTTAGCTGTATGTTGGATTAATTCACACATACCAAGTATTGTAATAAGTCTGGTATAGGCTCCAACATGAGGTAAAGGAGAATATCTGTAAGCAGTAAAATGTCTGACATAGTCCATTAGTTCTGTTTCTGCCTAAATGCAGGAGAGTGGTTTGCATAACTATGACTTAAACAGCCAAACATAATGAATTTCTAAGTGTGAAATGTGGGAGACAGAGGATGGTCCTGTGGTTAAGGCATAGGCTCATTACATCCAAGTTCAGGTCCACCATGGGGTCTCTCTGTGACCTTGGGCAAGGTGCTTAATCTTTCTCAGTTCCATATTTGTGTAAGGGGGATAATGCTCCCTTTCTATCTTGTCTATTTAGACTGTAGGCTTTCTGAAACAGGGACTGTCTTCTTCTGTGTATTTAAAGCAAACAGCACTCTGAGACCCGGCTCTCTGTTTAGGCCTAATTGCTTCTGTAATATAAATAATAAAGGATCTTCTGCTTAGAAGTAGAGAAAGTACTAGCTTCTTCCTCTGTCAGGAAGTGATTGAAGGAATCTTTTGTGTTGTTTCTGAAATAGGTTTTAGCAGATGGCTTTCCCACATACTTCCTGCTATCAAGCAATGGACTGCTGTAGCCTGTTGCTACATCTACAGTTTGGATGCGGATGTATCATTCTTAGTTTAGTTAAGCTTCTTTTACAGTACACAGAGCATTAAGAAGTAATTTAACAGCATCAATCTCCAGTAGTTTTTGCAGTGAAAATCTGTTCTCTGTGGCAGGAAGAAGCATGTATTATCATGTATTGCTGGAATAGCTTTCAGTGTTTAGAGAAAGTGAAGTGTTAAGTTGCCTTGGTTTCCTTCTAGGATAGTTCTTCAGTAGAATCACTCTAGCTTTTATATTCTGACAACATCTGCTGCTGACATGGTCTTATAGTGAATGAGTATTTCAATCAATCCCTCTAGGGTAGAGAGAAAAAACTTGGGGAAAGATCAGCCAGCCTGCTTCATATTCAAATAATTTTTAAGTGAAAATTGTGCATACACTGTCTGTCCAGAAAGGCAGTGGTGTTCATAGTGATATGCAGATAAGTTTTAAGGTTATAACCTGCTTTAATGACACTAAGATCACTGTAGATCTCTCCCCAGTGGTGTGTTTAACAAAGGCTTGCTGCTGGTTACATGGGCAGGGAGGTCATTATCTAAACCTCTAGACCAGTGGTTAGCAACTTTTCAGAAATGGTGTGCCAAGTCTTCTTTTATTCACTCTAATTTAAGGTTTTGCATGCTGGTAATACATTTAATGTTTTTAGAAGGTGTCTTTCTACATGTCTTTAATATATACACATACAATAGTTGAAAGTAAATAAGGTTTTTAACATGCTTAAGAAGCTTCATTTAAAATTAAATTAAAATGCAGATCCCCCCCAGACTGGTGGCCAGGATCCAGGCAATGTGTGTGCCACTGAAAGTCAGCTTGTGTGCTGCCTTTGGCACACATGGCGTAGGTTGCCTACCCCTGCTCTAGACTGCTTGGAACTACAAGTTTGAATTCCAGGAGGGTCAGGTTAGCCCTCTATTTTGAAATAAATAACTAAATTCAGTAAATTGTATAGGATGCATTTCAGCTCAGACCTTTAAAGTGATGTCCTGTCCATTCTGGGCATTTGGGATGCCATGGCCCTTGATGTGAATTTATGGTTTTGTTCTAGTTTTCTTAATCAAAATGTTGCTGACAAAAATGGAGGCAAGGCACAAGTGATTTTCTTCTCTAGGAGTTCCTATGGGCACATCTTTTAACTCCATTGAAATATTTGTGCGGGGGGGAAAATATACCATGTCAGAGTGGAGAAATTTTTATAACAAATTTAACAGGGGGGAAGGAGCAGTCCTCCCTGGCAGGTGTGCACAGATAGCTACTCCCTTCATTCTAGCAGTGGATGAATTTCAGGGATATTGCATGTACGTATTGAGGTTGGGTGAAGTGTTTCAGGATGAAAGGTGTTACGTTACTGGAAGGTGCTATTATTTTCATGATAATCACTCAGCCAATACTGCACTCTACCTTGTGGCAAAGGAGAGGGCGATCGGTAGATTTTACAGGATGAAGCTCTAAGGGAGGACGTTCAGTGCTTGCTGATTGTAGTAGGTGTGTTTTCCATCCTCATCCCTCCCCTGGACACCATCAGGATGGTGGGGAATGGTGGTGTTTTCCCATCTGATTCCTACAGCAAGGAATTATGGGAATTGATGTCATCCCAGCTTTTGCCTGGGGATGATCAATCTCACTCTATGCTGCCTATTTGCCATTTCCAGAGCTGCTCAGCAGCCCCATCACCAGTTGCTAGGCTACAGCATATTACATTGTCCCAGACTGGTGATGTTGCCATGGGGACAAGGTTGTTATTCCACTTGAGTCTGCTGTGGTCAGGCTGCAAGTGCATGGAAAACGCAGTTGTGACGTCTAAGCTGGTCAGTCAGGAACTGTCTGACATCCCTCTTAAATGAATAGCTGCAGGGAAGTGGCACACTCCTATCTCCACAATTAGACATGATGCATTTTGTAGGGCTGCATGTGAAAACAAGTTCTTAATTTGCTTTAGACTTCCAAAAATTGTCATGGAGATTTACCAGTCCCAGAACAAAAGCCCCTACCTTACTGTGGCAGGTGATGAAGATTGTATTCACTTGTCAAAATTTGCTTGCTCCAAGCAAGTGGCAGAGTAGGGTGACCAGCTGTGAGTAAAATTTTGCAAGGCTCACCTTACTGAAATACATTGATAAAATGTATTTTTCCCCACCTGCAGTGAATGATAGAAGTTGCATAGGATGAGCTAGCTTTCAGATTTCTACACCCCCACCCCCAGACACATCTGGAAAATAAGCCCTTTCTGGAATCTGACCTGCTACCAAAACTGAACTGGGCTTTGACCTGAAATCATTTCCCACTGGCCTTCTCATTCCAAACAAATTCAGCAGTTCTAATTTGAATCCACGTCTACTTTTAACGTTTACAGTGATTGTCTTGTGGAGCATCTTTAAAAATATTGTTCCTTATTCACACTTGCAGCTGTAAATCTGCTCCAGCAGATTCTAAAGACTGTGACATAGTATTGGAGTCCACCCGTTGCAATTCTAGCTGAAACCATGTTTGCAAAACTCAGAATTTTGCAAATATATCTAGGGAAGAGCCTACTTAAAGCATTTGACCTCTTAAAAGAACCTGTGTGTTTAAGCTAAGCATATATTGGAGTAAAGACCTTTTAAATGGCTAGTTTACTAAGTCATTATTTTAAAAATAAAACTTACTACACAAAAGTTCAAAAGAATGAGGTCTCCTTTCTTTTGGCTTTATTAAACGATCACACTTAGTGTTCTAGATACTTGTGAATCATAAGTTGTCTTGCATGAAGACCAAACCTTTAATATGGTTTGTGTAGAATCATGTTTAGCAGTGTGTCATACAGCTTATTTGAAACACTCTTATAGGATTAACGTGTGCTTCTTACGGGGGCTTCTTGCAGACCTTTGATACGGGTTCTGCAGCTATAACTACAGAATTGGATTGAGCTCAGTTAGACCAACATGTTGGTAACATTAATTGTGGCACAGAAAGACAAGATGGTTGCTGGATAAAACTGCCAGCATACGCTTGCCTGAAAGTGCAAGGTGCTGTCACTTTTGAGTGGTGCTATTTGGGAGTGGGTGGGTTGCGAGGCTAATTTTTCTTTAAGTGTTACTGGTTTGGCAGTCTGACAGGTTTCTATTGTGCATCTGAAAGATGAATTGCATGCAGAAGAAGATGGGGTGGGAAAGGAGCCTGACACACAGATTTCAATAGAACAAAATGAAATGCACGGGCATACATGCCACTTGCATGGATAGTGGTAGCTTATGAGTAGAATTTGAACATAGAAAATTGAATTTAAAGCAATGACAAAACCGACCTGATGCAATTTCTTCATGGGATGAGAGCTCACAACCCAGCCAGAGGAAAATATTGCAAAGGCAGTTTTGCTCACCTCCATGTGGAAGAAGTGCTGAGACATGAGCTTCATTTACTAACTCTGGTGGGAGTTGCATCCAGCCCTCTTTGATGGATAAGAGGATTGCCATGATGCAAGGTCCAGAGAAGGGGGATGGAAGAGATCAAAACTGGGAGGCAAACTCCCGTGGGAGCAAAATTTTAACTCTTTGGTAACTTCTTCCTAAAATACTCTAATTGCCCATCTTCAATGTTTAAATGAAAAACATTTAAGAAGGAATTCTTTTGGATTCAGTAATTCTATCTTGTGACTTACCTATATCTGTGCAAAAGAAAAAACTGTTTATGCATCTGGCACAGGAATTTTCTCCACTAATATACAGGCACCTAAAATGTGCTAGTCACATCTGAACTTGCCCTTCATATTGCAATTAGTGGATCCATTTGGAAGATCACTAACGGTAGTACTGTAGTTTGCTCTGAAGCAGGTGTTGAGAGAGTCAATCACTGGTTGCTCTTAGCTTCCTAGTCCTACATCCCTTCCTGCCTTATCACAATCACTTTCATCAAAGTTCTCCAAAACCTCTTCTGAACACTCAATCTTCTCTGCATTTTTCTCTTGCCCCTCGGAGGCTTTTCTCTCCCTGGTATGTCCAAAACCACTTCTGTTTTCCCCTCCCAAAATGGCTACTTTCAGAGTTTAACAATCAACCCCAGGCTAACATAATTAACCTTACCTAACTGATTTGTTTATCCATAAGCAGACACAAAACCATGTTCTCTACTCTCATTTACTTTGGTGTGCCCTGGCTGAGTCACTGAGGTTGACCTCCAACTTCAGTGATGCAATTGAGGGGAGAGTTTGGCCCCATGAGTCAGTCATTTTATTTGGGGAAGTTTTCCCAGAATGAATCTGCTTCCATAATTCATATCCATTTTTGCAGGTTATTAGGGGCAGCCACTTTCAGTTTTTGTTTAGCACTCCATTTAGTTTAAGTTGTTCGCCTATTCTTTTCCAAAATGCACCACCACCTAAGGATGGTAGCCCACAAAACTCAGATGGGAATAATAGCACTTCCCTATCTCACAAGATAATATATTAAAGGTTGTGAGGTGCTCAGATACTTTGGTAGTAGGAACATTACTCATCCAATGAGGGCCTTATAAGTACCGGATACATTTTGTCATAGATTAGAATCTTATATACATCCTAGTGCAACAGCAATAAGATGATGCTTGGGCAGATCAAGAGGAAGTATTGGTTTCAAACAATTTTAATTCTTCTCTTGATCTCCTGGAGATGTACAATACACAGATTATTTAGCCTATAAACACTGAGAAAAGGCCATGAATAAGCCATTTTGAAGCTTCAGTTTAGAAAACTGAGTGACCCATCATCCTTCCTGAGCAGTGTAACTTGACAGAGTATTCGAGAATTAATGGAAGAATGTAATACAAAGATGATTTAATCTATAGACTGATGTCCATCATTATTGCAGTGAGAAATTACATGGACAACTTGGCCTAGATTTGTGATTGAGTTAGTATCAGGATTAAAGAACACAGAGAAGTTAACACATCTTGCTGGATTTTTACCTACAAACTATTAATGACACTCTTGCCTTTCAATCTAAGATTAGAAAAGCAGGTGCATAGCTTCAGGGCACATCTCAAGGCATGCTGGCCAATCCAGGAGGAAGATTTTGTTTTTGTTTAACTTTTACATCAAAGTTAGTGGCAGGGTGCAATGAAGAGATCCTATAGACTAAGACAGACATCTCTTAATGGAGAGAAAGAAATATTATTTTATATATATATATATAATATATATATATACACACACATATATATATACACATACACACACACACATATATACACACACACACATTGTGATAAGTTCAATATTCTTTGGACCAGCAGAATCAGTCTAAAAGTGCCATGAAAAAGAAAGGACATTGCAGTTGTGTCCTTTTGTTTCAGAACATACAAATAGGGGTCTAAAAGATATTGGATATAAATCACACAACTCTATTCCTTTAGAAGGACATATGCTTTGGAAATATTTTGTCCAGCCAAGCTGAGAGTAAGGTATGCAGGCATAAAGCATCTCTTTCCTGGGATGTAAAGTGAATGGAAACTCAGGGAAAGGTTCCAAGGCAGATTGCCATTTTAGGAACATTTTTCTTGTCGCATCATGTAAATGAGTCAGAAGTAAAAGGAAGCTGATATAGAGGGTTCCTCCAGCTCTTGAGCAATATTATAAGCAGTTATTCTAAAAATTACAAGCTGATTCTCTTTAACACAGTGTTTGTTTATTAAGTAGCTTTCATTGACCTTTTATAAAGGTGCAGAGTGTTACTACATTTACTGCAGTGAATAGTGTCAAATTGCCTTTGTCTAGAAAAATGTAGATTTCTATTGACCATTGTACTTCATGAGCTAAGTGTGTGTTCCTTGCTTCCTGTCACACTATCATTTGTCTTCTCTCTCTTAGCATAGATGGCCAAAAATAAGTTAGCTACATGATTCTGATTTAAATACCAGATTAGCTGTCCTTGGGTTTATTGATTTGAGATATTAGCTTATGGTGGCTGGTTACTAAAGAAGAGGATTGTCACGGCGGTACCATCTTAGACCTCTTAGAAAGAGTGGTGAGATTTAAAAAAAAAAAAAAACACACCAAAACAACCCACACCCCCCACACCCCACCCCCAAAGTACTGAGCCACTGTGGCATTAGGGAGCTCTGCACTGTTCAAGGTAACGCTTCTCAAGAAAGGCTAAACCAGTGGTTAGGTCACTAACCTAGGACTTGAGAGACCTAGGTTCAAGTCCTTACTTTGCCACTGACTTCCTATATGACCATGGGTGAGTCATTTAGTCTCTTGTGCCACTGTTCCCCATTTGTAAAGTGGGGATAATAGCACCATCCTGCCTCAAGGGAGTGCTGAAAGAATAATACATTAAAGACTGTGAGGTGCTCAGATCAGCTGACAATGGGGACATATGTAGTTTAAGTAGATCTTTTGAAAAAGATGCAAAAGACATTCTGCCTGCTTGTTGTTTTGAAGATGCTTCTAGACCCATTAAGGTATACTGCTAGACTCTCCATATGCAACTCTGGCTCATTTTCCTCCTCCTGTTTCAGAGCAAAAACGATCCGTCTTTAGGGCATTTGTATCTGAAGTAATGGGTGCCCATAAAGCCTACACCAGAGATGCTGAAACATGTTGTGGCTAAGAGGATGCATGCACACAAAAGGAAAATTATGTTTTTCAACCTTTAAAAACTAACTTTTAGGCACACGGGTTGAGATTAAATATCAAAGTTAAAAATTCAGATAACCTGCCTCAAGACACTTCACTCCTGCCTCCACATTGTAGATCAGATTCTGTGTCTCTTCACAAAAGGTGATGCTTCCAAGGGAGGCACCTTCAGAACAGACAGTTATTGGACATGAATTCCAAAGAGGTGAATGGAAAAGGACTTGTTTTATAGGATGTGAAAGAAGAATTGAGGGATAGATAGGAACTCTGCTCAGCAGTCAGCTGAGTCCAGTGACACTGCCTTGTGTTTAAACTATGTAAAGCTGACTTTGGGTCTAGCCCCCTTGTTTGAACCCCCTTAAAATGGAAGGGGTGAGGGGACAGCTGTAGATAGTGGCACAGATTAGCAGCTGCTGCTATGAGCCTTCGGAAAAGCTCTTCCTAACCCAAGTACAGGGGATAAACCAGCTGATTTACTTTGAAGCCTCCCACAATAGAAGGTGTTATCCAGCCCATCAGCTCCTCACTGCTTCTTACTGAGATTAATAGTGACAGAGAGATTGTTTGTAATGGACCAGCTGCTAGTGACACATTCTTCTTCTCCCTCCCACCCCCATTCCAGAAGAATAATTTGTATCACCTCTTAAACCTGGGGAATCCACTCCCTATTTCTTTCCTGCTTTATAATCCATACTCAAGGACCTCTATCATGGGCTTTGGAAAACTAAACTGGGCTAATGTTGAGGAAAACAAGTGAATTCTTTGTTGCTCACCAGCATTTCTCCTTAATCAGCCAGAGGGGTTGCATTTGCCAGACATGATGCATTCTTGTCTTGTCAGAGGCTGAAAGCTGTCTCCCTAGGCACTGCCACCCACTACCAGCCAGGGGATTGGCTCACTTCATAGCCATCATGAGCTTTATGCTAGTAGAGACTGTTCAAGGCAGGAGAGTGGGTAGCTTAGTTTGACTGGACACACTCACATGCAAGCCACCCACTATAAAAAAAGTTAACTCCTCCCACATACCTGGGTGAAAAAATTGCAAAGTTAGTGCCCAGAGCTGCCCATCTCACAGGTGCAAGGGAGAAATATAGTAGCTGATAACCTCTCTAGGAAGCAGTTTCCAAACCAACATTCATATGCAGCCCCCACCCCAAAAAACCTTCCTTGAAACACTGGCAACGCTTTCTTATAATATATGCAGGTACATATGGTAGATGGATTTTAAAAAATCCATGTCAGTGCTATGCCTGATTTAATTGAGCTGTGTGCATATGTTCACACACACACACTCGGTACAATAGAAAGAGCAGACAGATGGTCACTGATCTCAGGACACTGATGCTTTACCCCCTTCTCCCTCAAGCTGCACCCCCGCCAATGGTTAAGGCAATGAAGGGCAAATTGGAAATGACAGGGCTAGGTTCCCCACAACTAGCTACTCTTTTACACAGCAGATCAGGGACTTTGGGCTCAACCTGAAACATCACTTCCAAAATTCATAATGGAGGAGAGAAATCAAAGTAAAAGCTGTTCACATCTTCTATTTGTAGTACATTTAGACCAGCATCATCAGGCAACTATCCATAAATACCCTTCTCGCGTCTCTTGTCACACTAAGATTATGCCTCATCTGACAGTTACCATGGACACAAGTGTAATACAAGCAAGGATTAGCCCCAGTGAGCCTTATAACCTGGTGTAAATTCCTGCTGGGTGAAGTTACTGGAAAAGAAGAGCATTGACCAGGCATAAGGAGAAGCATGTGTCTCTCCCCTTCTGACAGGGCAGGAAGCCATGCCTCCTCACAGTTTCTCAAGCAAGGGGCAGCTCCCAGATGGTGAGTCCACCCGCTGATTAATCCAAGTAGCAGATAGTCCCTCTACCCAATCCCTCAGTCAGAGCAGCAAGCAGTTAGCAGGCATTGCCAACAATCAGCCCAGGCCTTAATTAGTCTTTCCACCCTATTTCCTCAGGGCAGTTCACAGTTTTAGTGCAGGCCTAGTCCATGTGCTACAGCCCAGCAGTTCAGGGCAAAGAATTAGCTCTCAACTGGGAACAGCAAATGCACCAGGTACTCTACCTTTAGCAGGTGCCAGACCAATTCAGGCCTCCCAGCAAGGAGGTGGCCACACTGCACAGGTGGTGTGCCAGGGTAGGGGGACACAGACCCTGCCACTTCACTGCATCCCAGCCCAAGGCCTTATTAGTGACAGGATAGTTCACCACTAGGTCAGCAGGAATCCACCCACAACACACTGGTCCATTCACAATAGCTCCATAACCATAACCTATTCAGCATCCCTGGGCTCCTTCCTACCCTCCCCAGTTCAGGGCACCTGGGTTCTGGGGTCATCCTCAGTCTCTCTGGGGTAAACAGCCAATAGCAACCACAAAACTTCATCAGCATTACTTGTCTCCAGCAATTCAGGTAATTCTTCTGGTTGAACAACCACCTCCTTCAGCTCTGTACCCCAGCAGCAAAAAAAAGGAGACATGCTACTCTTCTGAAAGCCCTCTCCTTAGTGAGGTAGGAGGCTGGCCTTTTATAGTCCAGCTTCCTGTCCCGCCTCCTCTGTTTCCAGCAGGGCAGCTGCAGGTGGCCTGGTTCTGCCCACCAGAGGGCAATCTTGGGTCTTTTCCCTCCTGACAGGGCAGGAAGCCACGTTTCCTCGTTATACCAGCTTATGCTAAAAAGTGCTACAGTGAGATTATTACTACCACCAACTCCAGAGCTCCTCTGTAAACTTGATGAAAGAGGGGAAAGCCAGTATTCTGGTTCCTAAAACTAGGGTTTCTACCAGCCCTCCAAGTTAACAGGCTCAAGCTGTGTGGATCTTCTTAGTGCCTCACAACTTGACTGGTAAAAGTGTATTTTGAATCAGTACTTTACAAAAGGCTTGTGCTGAAAAGTTGGACTTCAATATCTTTATCTCGTTTGTGCCAATGGGTATCATGCTGGCAAGTTCCAAAGCCCCATAACAAGGGCTTAAGGAATGTATGCTGCCCTTCTCCCCCCATAACCTGTTAATTTCTGGATACTGTTCCATCTGGGTTTGGATCATTCCTCAGTAATGTGCGTACAGGAGCAGCCTTAACTGATACTATTTCCGTAAAGTCCTTTGGGGACCTTACACCAATGGAAGCTCAGGCATAGCAGAGTTCCACTCCACAACAAGCCCTTCCTGATGTGTCCCCGCCTTTCCCTTACACCAAAGAGGAGTGGCTGGCACAGAAGATGACAGAACTGCCTCTGCCAGCTTTGCACTAGTAGAGAGTTCCTCTGCATAGGAGGATTTCTTCATTGGCTATGGCAGCCAATTTCAAGGCCACGAAGAGATGCATAATAAGCCGAGCCAAATGACTTTAACAGACCAGTGAATCCAGCCCACAGTACGCTTTCCACGCACCTCCAGTATACATACTGCAGGTTAACATTGCTAAGATATGACGTTCTTGATTTTTTCTTATTGGGAAAACAGCTTAGTAAGCAAACCCATAATTAAAATATTATATAAGCATCTCAGCCTTTATTAAATACATAATGTGACAGCAAACATGGCTTGTGGTGCACAAGTATTTAAACTAGTTGTCTCCTCTACACAATTTGTTCCCCTTTTGTTCAGTATTATTTGTGTCTTCATTTGTAATGTCTCAGTTTGGAGATATTCACTATAATTTGACATGACTACAAACTCTTTGAACAAGGACAAGTGAAGGAACATGTTGGTTTCATCAAAAATACTTTCCCTTGGCAATGTTAAAAGATTTATAATTTAAGCACCAGTTGAAGAGTTCCTGTGTAGCTTTGTTCACACATGGGAATTTGATGCTGGATTGACATTGTTGGAAATGGCTATCCTATGTTTAGCAGTAGAATGGACAGTAGCAGTGCAAGTTTCCCTTACTCCTCCAACACTGTTTTACCACCATTCATAAATCCAGACCTGAATGGACTAGTTTTAAGTCTGAGAGTATGTTGTTCAGTTTGTGTAGCCTAATCAGTTGCTCTCTGCTGACATTACCAACAACGTTGGACAATTTATATTAGAATCGTGTGAACACTTGGCCACTGGACTGAGACCACCAAACATTTCATATATGGCATAAAACAGCCAGACAATAACTTTTTATTATTGGTTACCATTTGACCTGACCTAGAAGTGAAAGACTCTTTAAACCATTGTCTGTTGCTGCTTTTTGGCGCTTTGTGTTTCAAACCATTTTAAAATAAGTGGACATCCCTCAAGATAACTGGGGGGTGCTCAACTTCACCAGACATGCACATCTTCCTAAGTGGCATTTGTGCCTTTGTCCACCTTTTCTGGACATACTTAGTATGCTTGACAATAGAGAAGTGCATTTCTGACTTGTCCCTGGGCAGGAGATGGCTGTATTGCAACAACAGGAATCAATGAAGCTTTTGCTTGTTCTGTGGTTAAACTATATTTCTGGGGGGTTCAGTTTTAGGAGGGTTCAGATCCAGCTAATCATATCCAAGAAATGTATATTGGAAGGTCCCTCATTCATAGGGAAGGACCTCTTTGGCACTTCCTGCACTGAATGGTTTAAACGTTAAGTCCAAGCACAAGAGTAGCAACGTGCTATTCATGTTCTGATTTTGGTAGAGTTGCTGCAGACAGCCTTAGAGTTTGCTGGGATTCATTGCCTGGACTCCAGGCCATCATAGCAATGAAATCATCTTCTACGAATAGCCTAACTAATCCCAGCCAGCTGCTTGCTGTCTCCAACTACTGCCCTAGAGTGACCTGCTGGAACATTCCAGGGAAAAGCGGGTGGTGGAAAATCTTGTAATGCTACCCTCTCTCTCCAATAAAGTCTCATGGTCCCTTAACCTGTCCATCTGTTTCTCTAATCTGTAAAATGGCCATAACACCTAGTCTGCCTCCCAGCTGAGAGGGAATTAAAGTAGGACAACACTTTACATTTTCAAAGTGCTGTTGTATGGTCACTTTATTTTCAGGGAGATTTTATTCTAACCTCACGTATCTTGACCCTGAGAACAGACACAATGTTCTCACTTCTTACTTCTAAGCTATCCACTCTGGGTGGAGCAGGGGGAAAGAAAGAAAGATGGGGTTTGGTATTCTTCAGGGGAAAGCTGTGATCTTCATGGGTTCAAAGGTACATAGTTGAAGGAAGAGGCCAGGGAATAAGGAGCAGGGGGGATTGAATAGATCAGAGTTCTGAGGGTGGGCAGTCAGGGGGGCAGGAAGTTGGAGGGGGTCAGATGGCAGGCTGTTTGGGGAAGTATATAGCCTTCCCTATCCGGCCCTCCATACAATTTGCAACCCCAATGTGGCCCTTGGGCCAAAAAGTTTGTCCATACCTGATCTACTCAGTATCTATCTTCCTATTGTATGGTTAATATAACTTTCCCTTCTCTTGCTCCTCAGCTCCCAAGATGAGGAGTGTCATGTTAAAACCTAGATAAACAAAATAGACCATATATTTGACCTGGTGCAGACACTTTCCACCGGTCTGGTGGCACAACAGGACTGTAAAGCTACCATGGTGAGGGTCATCCCCAGCCTGGGGGAAGCCTTGCGTGTTCTTAAGTTGGTGTAGGTGTCTGTCTACACTGTCATGCCTATGAGGTAGGGGGCATCCCTGGAGCATGCTATGTGAAAGCAATCCTCAGCCATTAATGGCAATGTATGCTAAAGCAGCTCTGAAACTTGCACTAGGGGCCAAACCAGGTCTGACTGTGCCAGAAAATGCAAAAGGAGCATAAAGCTACCTTTCTACCTCCACCTCAGGTCCTTCATTGAATGGGGCTTAGCTGTACTGAGCCCCCAAAAGTGGGTGTGGTGCTGTTCCTTTAAAATTAAAGAGAATGAAAACAGATGGAA
This sequence comes from Dermatemys mawii, assembly GCA_007922305.1. NCBI lineage: Eukaryota > Metazoa > Chordata > Testudines > Dermatemydidae > Dermatemys > Dermatemys mawii. Next base: position 3,534,967 of record ML677361.1, read on the forward strand.
TTATGGCACCTGAGGTTCCCATGACAATCTCCCCCAAGAGCAAATTTCTGAGCTAGTAAGGGAGAGGACTCCAGGTTTGCCCCGAGCCAGAAAAACCATCCAGGCAGTGGTCCAGAACAAGGTGGCTGACATGTAATGTGATGTAAACATCATATTGATAAGTGTGACGCATCACTTCACACTCCAAAAATCAGCTGTGCTAGAACACAGACACACTTAACTGTGTCAAGCAACTACACACTGGTGTTTTTATGTTTACTTTCACTCCCTTCCACAAGGCTTTGCTAATGACAGCATCAATGAAAACTCTCACCTGAGTGGCACTCACAGGGTCTCTCTACACTTTGCACTGGGAGTATAATTCCCAGGGTGAGGAGAGATTCCCATGCAAGCTCTGATTGAGATAGGGTGCTAAAAATTCTGTAGCTTATAGGCACATACTTGAGGTGGCTAGCCCTCTCCTCGCTTGCAGCCCCACAGCTACCCTCTGTTTTTAGTACACTAGCTCAATCAGACCTCAAGCTGGGAGTTACACCCCCAGCTCAAAGGATAGATGTATCCTGAGGTCCCCAACTCAGGACAAAGAATCCAAGTAGTCCAATATAAATCCTATTCCTCAGTCTGATCATGCCAGGAAGCTGTCTTGCTCAGGGACTGGAGCACATGCTATCAGATCTTCATCTGCTGGGAAAGGACAGCATGTTAGCAACAATGTAGTGATGGAGAGCATCCTTTTTGAAGGGACAAATAGGGTGACATAAGACAGAGACACCTCTCTGTATAATCTCCACTGGGCTTGGGTTGATGATATTCTTAATCTGAGATCTGGACAGTGTCCTCAGCTTCCTGTCTACCCCACTGACTTGGAGTTGCCTTGATTGGAATGACTTCACCGCTGATAATTACACAGAAAGCTAGAGTGCAGGTGACGGTTATGCAGCTTTGAGCATTTGTGCCTCTTTTGTCCACTCCAAACTGAAACTGTTTGGTCTGTGACTACTGAAAACACTCAAGATGTCTGAGCTCAGTGTTGTCAAGAAGCAGCAAATCTAGTGCCAAAGATACAAACAGTTAAACACTTACATTTATCCTTCTAGAGCAGATCTCTGCTCCTACTAAACTATTTGGGGGAGGTTTTTACATTCAACAATAACAGAGACTGACCGACATTTTCAAAACCATGGCTGCAGTCATATCTAATTAGGACATTGGTGCCCCAAATTCAGAGTACAAAGCTAGGCACAAAAGTGTCTATGCCTCCAATATACTTTCAGAATATTCTGATTTACACATGCAGTTACACTATCCCCAACCTTTGGCAGTGACATCACCTCAGTAGCTCTTCCTTTTCTCCTGACAATTTTATTTCCTTCCCCACCCCTCCAACAAAAACTTCATTTATTAAATTATTTTTGTGTGACCCAAAAGTGGCTTGTTCCCCCAGCACAGGTGACCACCTATGCAGCATATGAAGGGATGTCCCTAATTTGGTGCCCAACATTCTGTAACCTACATTGAAAAACCTAGTAAAAACCTCTTCAAGCAGTGATCATATACTCTGAAACGTGTGTATGATTTCAGACTGTGAGTAAGAACACTGTGGGATGGTGTGCCTTTCAAATCAGCTTTGTTCTTTTTATTTTTCATACAAATTGTTCTGTTACTTTTCTTATTTTATTTTTGTTATTTCCTAGCACATCTTTTCGTAGGACATAGCTTGAGAGCAGAAACACAGGAAAATATGCCAGAAGCCCATCTTTAAAAATAATTGCTCTAAGAAACTCTGTTTAAAATCCCACTGTGGGAGGACAAGCTTCCAAAAAAGCTTCCATGCTCTTGCCTCCAGCCTCCCACCTCTTCTGAAGAATTTATGCAATTGCTTCTCAGGAAAATTGACCAAACCTGATGAGCTCAAGCCAGACATAGAAACACTAGGGCCAGATTTTCAAACCAGTTCCTCACCCAACTCCTCTCACACTGCCACCTAAATAATTGTGGGTGCTGAGCACTTTGGAAAATCTGGCCCATTAGACTCAAGGGTCTCTCTACATAGCACGCAGGTGCACACACAAAAATCCACAGCAGTGAATCTCTGAGCCCATGTCAACTGATTTGGGCTTATGGGGCTCATGCTGCTAGGCTAAAAGTATCCGTGTAGATGTTCAGGCTTGGCTGGAGCTCAGCCAATGAGATCCTTCCCTCTTCACTGGGTTTCAGAGCCAGGCCTCCAGCCCAAACCCAAATGTCTACACTGCTATTTTTAGCCCTGGTGCACAAGCCCAAGTGAGTTCACCCAGGCTCTGAGACTTGCTGCTGCAAGTCTTTTTTCCTGTGTGGGTGTACCGTAAGTTGTCTAAGTAGCTATTAAGAGAGTCTTCATTATAGAGTAACCTAATACAGTCAAATGCAGCAGCTTTAGCCCCAATTAGTTTATTGTTGCTATTATTTATTTGGTTATGACTTAAATTATGCTATAGAGACACATGGCACTTCAAAAATCAAAAGCCATGTCCCTGCCCTGAACAGCTTACAGTCTTAAGAGTGTGATCCTGTAAACACGTACATCAATGGGACTATGCACCTGTGTAAAATTATTCATTAGTGTAAAATGTTTGCAGTGTTCAGTACTAAGTTAATTCAAGCGCAGGGAGGAGACAACATAGAAAGGACGTTGCGTGGGGAGGATAAAGAAAAAGACATGATGATGCAGCCTCCAGGATCTCCATAATGTACTCACCGTGAGAGTTAAGCATTTAAAAAACTAACCAGTGAAAAACAGAGACATCATAGACCCTGCCCAAGGAGCTTACAATCTAAAACAGACAGACCAATTTTTGATATCATGAAGGAGAACAACAATTTAGGATTGTGTCCTGAGGCTGATGAAAATATAGATGGAAAAGTATTCGTATGCTAGGTTACCTGCATGGAGGAGACAGACGTAATAGACATCTAAAAGCTTTACAGCTGGTTGTCAAACAGCCCAGTTCTATGGTCAGCAATATTTTGGGTTGTTGGGAGAATAAAAAGGACACTGGCTGACCAGGGAGTATTGCTAGTAGGCAAAGGTTTGTCCACCAGCACAGTTAGGAAGCATGACAATGCTTTTCTTCAAAGGAGAGACAGTTTCGGGGTGTGTGTGTGGCTTTTTAATGTGAACCTACAATTGTACTGTACTGGTATGGGTACTACTGCACTTTTCATGTGATGGAAACAGAACTGTTTTTAGGATAGTCACCTTTTAGTGGCTGGCCTACAAAAACATTCTCTCCTCATGTGACTGTCAGTGGGCAGAGATTCCCCGTTAGCCCAAAGAGGAGTTTGTCTATTTATTGAGTACATCGTCCCGAACTGGATTCCCTTGGCCCAAGTGTGAATTTTAAGCTTATGACCATGGCTTGTTATGTATGTGGCCAAAAAAATTTTTTATTGTGCGAGTTAAAATGAAACTTCTGCTGCTAAAGTGAACTTTTACAGTGATTGGGGTGGCGGCTTTGTTCACTATTCAGCAACAGATTGCTCAAGCCTGGGGAAAATTTCATCAGCTCTGGGGCTTCAAGGTTTAAGGGAGGGGGGAAAAAAAACTCTTGAGAAGCTAACAAAATCAGCATGAGTGTCAGCTGAACATTTAGTCTAGAACTGAACTGTGATGTGAATGACAGGACAGAAATTGAGCCTAATGAATGGTTGGCTTAGTAACCCTTAGATCAGATGTAAATCTGTCCCAGAGAGTCATATGTAGAGTTTAAAGCCAGAAGGGACCATCAGATCATCAAGTCTGACCTATATAGCACAAGCCACCAACATTACCCAGCACCTGCCTGCTAAACCCAACAAACAAAATTAGACCAAAGTATTACAGTCCACAGAAGACTTAACTATTATGTGCCATAGGCAGAGAACAGGACGGACAGACATGCACCAGTGCCTGAGGCAGGGAATTGATTAAGTGAGATATACCCAGATAATCCTGGTATGTGACCTGCATCGCATACTGCAGAGGAGGGAAAAATAAAACCAAGGTCATACCACAGTTTGGCTTGGGGGAAAATTCCTTCCCAGTCCTTTGTTTAGATATACTGATTTGTTCTGCAAACTAAGAAAAAGTTATTTTCTTCCTTCCCTTTTCTGTTTTAGAAACTGCTCTCTCTCCAGCTGGGAGTGAGGTGAGGAGTTTTTTCAGATGTTACTTGACGGTTTCTTAAAAGTTATGGGCTAAGTTTTCTAAAACAACCTCTGAACTTATGTTTGCACTTCTTGGCACACATCTATTTGCAGATGAAAATAATATACTTTTGACACCTACCTATTCAGTTTGCAAGCACAGACATATTAGCACCTACAGTTCAGATAGACAGAGGTCAACAATCTGTTCGCAGGCACAAATTTCAACACTGTAAAAACGCTTTTGAAAGCTTGGGCCATCTAATGGATTTCTTTTGTTTTCTGATTCATGCATATTAAGATCTAGAACAGAGTTTACCTTAAACATAGAAATTGCAGCTCTGCACTTTATGCGTGAAAAATGTTAGAATTCATTTCCCATCCTTCACAACTCTGCCTTGGTTGTCACACATTAAATATGCCCCAAATAACTCTCGTGTGTTCTCCCTTTTATTATTTATGTTAAAGAAATGGATGTGAAATCATTTTAAGCTTCCAGCAGTCCTGCATTTTGGGCCTCTCATTGTGACCCATTTTTAGGCATAGGCACATTTTGAGAGAGAGAACAGAAGTCATATTTTTTAATCCGGATGGCCAGTCTCTCAGCTAGACTTCAGCCTAAGATACTTCCTTCAGTACTGACTTTGAGAAAAGAGGCTGGATTCCCCTGGGTTCCAACTGCCAGCTAGGAGCCTCTCTGAAGAAGTATCCCAGTGTGGGCACACTGATATCTATTCCTCATTTAAAAATAAATACTCTTGAAGATATTTGGAAGTTCCTATGTCTTCAGGGTACATCAACACAGCAATAAAAGACCCACAGCGCAGCTTTTGGGCTCACGGGACTCAGGCTCCAGGGCTAAAAATATCAGTGGAGCTGTTCAGTGCAGGAGGGTCTCAGGACCCAGGCTCCAGCCCAAATATCTCCACTGCTGTTTTTAGCCCTGGAGCCTAAATCCCACGAGCCTGAGTTGGTTAACCTGGGTTCTGAGACTCACAGCCATGAGGTTTTTTTATTGCAGTGTAAGGGTACCCTAAAAAGGAGTTAAATGTTGTGTATTTCCGTTAGAGTATCTTTTGGTCTATGCTCATGATTTATTTGTGGTTCTGCCATAAGGAATGTCTTTGACTTTTGGATTTTACACTAGGGAGGCCACATATAGGCTGATTTTTGCCACAGTCCATATTAAGAATTCAAAGCACACCCCTCTGAGGAAACAGTAGTTATTTGTAGAAGCTTTAAATGTTAAAATACCACTTGCCCTGGAGTTTGAAATATTAGGTGTATGATAGTCTCCTTTCCCAGATTTCCTGTTCCTTGGAAAGGTACTGATTTGCCTTTCTTGTTAGATAAAGGCTCACTTTTCCACAGTATCGAACACTGCACACTGATCTTTTAACAATGACCTTGACCTCTATTGACTTGTGTATCATTCAGGTAATTCATTTAAAGTCAGGGCCAGATGATAAAACTGAGGAAATTTGGGATCTGTCTGACATCCTTGCAGTAAGATATAATAAACTTTCTATCTAGGGACCCAAAGCTTTTTACAAACAATTGGTGCCAAATTGTGGTCCCATTGACTTCATTGAAATTAGACCTGACCTTTAATGAATTAAAGTCTCTCCACCCTCCTGTGAGGTTGGTGGCATCCATTCTCATTTTGCAGATAGAGTTATGAGGTGTGGAAAAATTAGATGACTTGCGCAAGGTCATATATGAAAACTGACAACACTGTAAAGACAAATAATCTTTAATATAGTTCAGGTATAACAGTAGTAGAGTCTTATTCCTTTCTAATAACCAGGAATAAGTTTGCTGCCATTGAGCCCCATGTTTTGATTTTCATTTTAGTAGATTGGGAGCATCTAGAGTCTTAGAGCAAAACTCAACTCTGATTCATACTGCAGAACTGTATCTCATTTTCTGCATTTCTTTCATGAGTGGAACATATGCATGCAGAACAAGAGCCAAATATGCAATACTGTGCACTAATTAGTTTTGGATGTCCTCCAAATGCTTTGTTTCTTATATTTTTATTTCTCTCTCTCTCTCTATTTAGACTTCTAATGTCAACCTGTTGTAGGTCCAAAACGGGGGTGTTGATTTCAATAGGAGAAGAATTTGGGCCTTTAATGCATAGTTTTTAGCTCTTAAGCTAAATTGAATGATTGACTTATTTCCCTTTCCATTTAAACCTAATTACAACAGGGAGTCTGGGCTTCAGACTAGAGTTGCCAACTTTCTGATCACACAAAACCGAACACACTAGCCCAGCCCCTTCCCTGAGGCCCCGCCCCTCACTCACTACAGTCCCCCTCCCTCAGTGACTCACTCTCCTCCACCCACACTCACTTTCACTAGGCTGGGGATTGCAGTGCGGGAGGGAGTGATGGTTCTAACTGGTGGTGTGGGCTCCATGGCAGAGCTAGAAATGAGGGGGCTCCGGACTGGAGCAAGGATTTGGAGTGCAGGCGGGGACTCCAGGCTTTGGGATTCAGAATGTGGGAGGGGCTGCAGATTGAGGCAGGGGGTTGAAGGGCTGAGAGGTTTGGGCTGGGGATGCAGGCTCTGGGGTGCAGGAAGGGACTCTGGGTTTGGGAGGTTTAAGGCTGGGGTGAAGGAGGGTGCATGGGCTCTAAGTTGGTGTGTGGGTCCGAGGGATTCAGAGTTCAGGAGAGTGCTGCGAGTTGAGGCATGGGTTTGGGATGTGGAGGGGGTGAGGGCTCTAGTCTGGGAATTCTGGCTTTGGGGAGGGGTCAGGGATGAGGGTTTCAGGGAGTGGGAGGAGGCTCTGGGATGGGAGCAGGGATGAGGGTTTGGAGAGCAGAAGAGGACTCCAGGTTGGGGGGGCTCAGGTCTGGGACAGGGGATTGGGGCATGGGCTTACCTGTGGCGGCTCCTGGTCAGCGGTGCAGTGGAGGTGCTAAGGCAGGCTTCCTGCCTGTCCTGGCACCATGGACCGCATTGGTGCCCTGGAAGCAGCCAGGGGGTCCGGCTCCTAGGCGGAGGTTCACAGGCGGGTCTGCACACTGCTCTCCTCCACAGGTCTGTCCCCCTCCCCCCAGCTCCCATTGGCTGGCAATGAGGAACCAGTGTTCAGGGCAGGGTCAGCACGTAGAGCCCCGTTACCCGCACCGCCCTCACCCCCGTCTCCCCTCTCGCATAGGAGCCGGACCTGCTGGCCACTTCCAGGGCGCAGCACAGTGTCAGAACATGTAGGGACTACCCTCCCTTAGCCAGCCAGCATCACCTATCCGACTTTTAATGGCCCAGTTGGCGATGCTGACCAGAGCCGCCAGGTTCCCTTTTTTACCAGGTGTTCTGGTCGAAAACCAGACATCTGGTCACCCTACTTTAGACACCCCCTATGATATACATACAATAATTTGTTAAGATGTTTTCATTTAACTAATCAGAAAACATTCCATAAGGAGACAATAGTTGGTTATTACCTGTTTTTCTCAAATCTTCTTGTGTCAGTTTATACTCCACTTGTGTGCCTGCTGTAAAGTTCACAATCCTGGAAGATAAATTAACCTATGGTAATAAATATGGGCCTACCCACAAAATTATTCAAATAGCAATGCTCAATGCACAAGACAAAGGCTGCTGCTTTACATCTGTTTTCTGAGAGTTCAGTTTAAAAATGCAGAGATTCGCCTTGCAAACTGGTCCTTGCATGTCTGTCACCTTTACAGAGAAAATTATGAATGCTTTATAGTGTCCAAAGGAAAGGTGAAAGGCCTGGGAAGATCAAACACTATTTGTTTTTAATTCCCCTCTTATTACTGATTTCTTAACCCATCCATTCCCCAGTGCTCTAGTATTTAGCGGCACAGGAAAAATCCATCATTACTATTAAAAAGGGCATATACAAGAGCATATGAGCAAGTACTGATATGTTGTATTTCATTGTAGTTGCATTTGTTGTTTTTAAACCTATATGAATGAATACGAGGGCCAAGAACTAACCCTGGTGGGACCCCACTAGAAACACTACAACCAGATGATTATTACATTTTGAGACCTATCTTTTAGCCAGCTTTTAATCTGTTTAATGTGTGTCACCTTAATTTTGTATTTCTCTAGTTTCTTAATCAAAATATCATCTGGTACTAACTCAAATGCCTTACAGAAGTCTAAGAATATTATATCAACACTATTACCTTTATCAATCAAACTTGTAATCTCATCAAAAAGGTACCGAGTTTGACACAATCTATTTTCCATAAACTCCCTAGACATTAGTTGTATTACCCTTCTTTAATTCTTTATTTAGAGAGTACAGTATCAGCCATTCCATTCACTTCTTTCCATATTTTTTTTTTTATAGCTGCTTTCACTTCTGCCTAAGCTAGGTTGGATTTTTAATCAGTATAATCATCTTTCTTGATTGTGTCTTTTTGGGCATCTAATTAAATGTTCTTAAACAGATCCTAAATTATCATTCTCAATTTTCAGTTTAATTTCCTTCTTCCACCTGATTTCACAAATAATTGTTTTCAGATTTGTGAAAATGACCCCTTTAAATCATCACATTCAACTATATTACTGTTTTGGACTTTATTCTGTTTGCACATAACAAATGTAATCAAGTCATGATCACTTGTACATAAACATCCACTAGTGATCAGTTCTGTGATCAATTCCTCTTTATCTGTCATGATGAGGTTTAATATAGTATTCCCCCACACTGGATGCAGCACTTTTTCAGTTAGGAAATTGTCAGCTATAGTTCTTAGAAATTCCAAAGACATTTTAGTACTGGCAGCCTGACGTGCCCAGCATCTCTCACTCAAATTGAAGTCCCCCATGATAAGACAGCTTCCCCATACACACCTTGTATCTAGCTGCTTTAAAAGCCAGTTATATTCCATTTAATAATGGACCAACAACATTGTTAGGATTCCTTTTCTTGGTAATATACTTAACTCCATCTTATTGTCCTTGTTTCTGTTGGCCGTAGAGTTCACCTTGTGTTCTTCTGCTGCATAGTCACAGCCTGCCCATTCTCATGTGCCTCCAGATATATAGAATGAGGCCTGGTTCTCTTGTCTCTGGTGGTTACAAAGTACTTACCTTTCAAGACCCACATTCATGGTTCCTCCGCCATCCCCTTTAAAAATGTAGATACTGCAGGTACCTTAAAGCCATGGTGGCAGTGCATTAAACTGCTGCCCTGTAAGTGTTAATGATCCATGAGCAGTGGGAGAGGAAAGGAGAGCTCTTGAACTCAGCTACTGGCAAATTAATAAAGGAGTAACTCAGTCACTTTCCTAATTTTTTTCATTTTGCCATTAATAAAGAGCTGTCTCTCCTATTATACATGATTTAGTAAGCTAACACTTGCCTTGAATAGTCTTAATTACATTTATATTGTCTCCCTTATAAAAGTACATTAGGTAGAGATGCTGGCTTCTTACAGTCTTGCTAGCCTTCTATGTAGGACTTATTTTTAGAAATGAATCTTTGAACATTTGATCCAAAATTTCCCCAAACATTAGGAAAGTTTCTTCATCTAAGCCTGGCAGCTCTCAAATTCCAATATGAAAACTCTTGGGATTATTTTATCTCATAAACCACATTCTTCTGCCACACTATCTGCTTGGTTTTATTTCTCAGAAGTTAAAAAGAAAAACCCAGAGACATTCATTAGGGCTCCAGTAAAAATGATCTAGTAAAAAAAGGAAGTCTTTAATTAAAGACTTGAGGGCAAAATCATAGAAATATAAGTCTGGAATGGACCTCAGTAGGTCACCTAGAACTGTCCCCTCACTGAGGCAGGACTAAGTATAATGTAGACCATCCCTGACAGGTGTTTGTCTAACCTGTTCTTAAAAGCCTGCAGTGACAGAGATTTCACAACCTCCCTATTGTTCCAGTGCTTAGCTACTTTTACAGTTAGGAAGTTTTTCCTAATGTTTGACCTAACCCAATTTAAACCCATTATTTCTTGTCTTGTTCTTGTGGTTAAGAAAATCAATTTATCACCTCCTCTTTATAACAATATTTTACATACTCGAAGACTTATGTCCCCCCTCAGTTTTCTCTTCTCGAGATGAAACAAACCCAGTTTTTTCACTCTTTTCCCATAGGTCAGGTTTTCTAGACCTTTAATCATTTTTGTTGCTGTTCTCTGGACTTTCTCCAATTTGTCCACATCTTTCCCACAGTGTGATGGCTCAGAACTAGACACAGTACTCCAACTGAGGTCTTATCAGTGCTGAATAGAGTGGAAGAATTACTTCTTGTGTTTTGCTTACAACAGTCCTGCTAACAGAGCTCAGAATTATGCCGCTCCTCAGTGGCAGTGCCAGGCGGGGAAACCCCCAAACCCAAGCCCATTCTGCAACTGCAGTGCTGAGTGGGTGTCCCCCCGCTCCACCCAGCTGCCCCTAACCCCATCCTCAACAGAAGTCCCCGGGCAGGGGAAGACCCAGCACCTCCACTCATCCCCAGCAGAAGCCACAAGGAGGCAGGAGAAGCCACCATGCCTGACCCCGCTCTCCGGCAGAAGTGCCGGGCGGGTGAGATGGGAGAAGCCTCAACTCCCTGACCTTCATCCCCTGAGGATGCACTGGAGATAGCGGGGGAAAACTCCAGCACCCGGACCCCAGCTGCAGCCCTAGGACTGGAGGAACTCTCTCCCACCACTGCACATCCCGGGGCCATGGCGTGGAGACAGAGCTTCTTCGGTCTTGGGGCCACATTGGTGGGGTGGGCAGAAAGGAGCAAAAGGGTTGCAGTGGGCGGGGGACCATGGGTGGAACATGGGCAGGCCCTGTCCTCAGAGAAGGGGCAGAAAGGGGTGGGGTTGAGAGCAGGACTGCAGGCAGAAGGGGTGGAAGAGGTGTGGGGCCGCAGACAGAAAGGATGGGGGAGGCTCCCCCACTTACTCTGGGGACACTAGGGCCCTAGGAAACCTTAATCCACCTCTGAGGGAAAAGGTAGAGCAAAGACAAGATCACTGAGAACACTAAAGGTAAATGGACACATTAAAATCAGACATTGTTAAATGTTAGGCAGAACATGAGCTGAGAAATTTTGGGACTTTATAAATTAAAATATTTAGGTTTTCTGATTCTACTTATTGTTTAACTGAAACTTGTGTTGGTCTGTTACCTTTAGAGCATTTGATTCGATTGACATTTTTCTTATCAAATAATTTAAATGTAGGAAGAAAATTCAGTCCTTTTAAATCCGTATCCGGAGGAGTGACTTTGGCAGCAGCATTAATAACCTCCAGAACCGAGCTAGCATGAAAATTCAGCAGTGACAAATGGATCTCAATACAGGGCAACCAGCTGAAAAATGATCTTCTTGGATCTGTGAATGCTGAAAAATCTGGGAATGTAAAAATAAAGTATTTGATTAGCTAAAGGTAACTCTAGATTGGAACCATTTTTCTCCATGCTGTTGAGGAGAGAAAGAAACATGATGTGGTCACTTTTTTTTCATCTCTACCGGGCTACTGGTTGGTGACTGTTTCCCACGTGTTATGTGGCTAAGGAAGATATTATTTTACTCACCTCCATGAGATGACCTCAACCAGGTGAATCAAGCTAAAACTACAACTTGCCATGTTTACATTAAGATTTTGTGTGTTAGCTATCACATTGTACAAGTACACCTGTTTTTACTAGTGTAGACATGCCCCAAGATAACAGCAAGTTTGTGTTCTCCCTTATCACAAAGTAGTAAAAAAAATTTCGGCAGGTGATTTAAAACTATTTTTCAGTCTTGTGAGCTATGTTAATATAGTAATCACATTAACCCCAAAAATCCAATGTGGCATGTATCAGTCTGTGTCTCTGTTGTGTAAGTGATGGATTATGTTGCACTGATGGTTCAGCCAAACATACCAGCCAGTTTGAGGCCTTAGCGGATAAATAGTCTACTCTGCCTTCCTTTGAAAATGTAAAAGGTAACAGTGGTACAGAGGACAATTTACCACTGAGCAGATAATCGGAGTGGATATGCTTTTCTTTTCTACTTCCAAGATTACCACAAAGCTAAAAGAATCATGAAGTCCTGGTGGAAATTGTTCTGGGATGGGTGGAAGGGAAAGCAAACTGTGTTAGTAATATTTGCAGTACAGCACACTCCCCTTTAAATTGTAGCCACTGAAATCACACAATCCCATGAACCACTTTTCTCACCTCCTTCCTTGAAATGTAAAATTTAGTCAACCACAACCCCACTTTAGTCATAATTAGCTGCTAAAGTAGAACATTTCGTCCATCAGGTCTTTCAGCAAGACAACTTGTCTTCTGTTTTGAGAAAAACAAAAATTGTTGCCATTTTCTATGTAGATTTAGGTCTAAACCATCATTCAAATAATATTCCATATTAAATTTTTAAAAAGTAATAAAAGATTCCTGGTTGTGTGGACATCTGCTAGCTGAATGGCACAGAGATTTGTTTCTCACTAACAAAAATCACTTGTAGGAAATCAGACATCATTTTCTAGGAAACAGCATGGCGAGGGGACAAATGCCAAAACATTTTTGATTGCAGTTCACATTTTTACAAGTTCATGATGTAAAGATAATTAAAATTCATGGACTTCTGAGGTCTCTAATGGGTCTACTCACAAGCTCTTTCTCTCTTACCTGAATTGCTTTTTGCTGCATTATTTCTTCTTCTCTGTATTAGTGCCAGGTTATTTGTATATTTCATCATCCTACAGCTAGATGAGGCTCTGCAAGATCAAGTCCTCTATATATCTTCTGAAACAATGTTGGCCATGGAGTTCCAAGTGTTTGCATAACTTGGGTATGGGTACCTGCATACACAGACACAAAACCATGTCTTGAGTCAGCTGATATCCACAGAGAATCAGACTCAGTTAATGTTGGATTATCTCAATTCACAACTTGAGTTCACATTGCTTAATACTAGTGTTGGCCCTCAGATAATATCGTCATAAGATATTGGTCTTTTAAAGCCCCGTCCTATGCAGCACCAACTGGACTTTAGTCTCTTCAATTCCTTTTGACATCAGTGAAAGCTGAGTGCGTCATACTCACAGAAAAATACCTTTAAAGCATCCTTCATCTGAGGAGGATGGTTGTCTTCTGTGTGTACAGTGTTTCTGGTTGAAGTATTCCAAAGCATCTTTACAAGGCTAATTAATCATGCAAAACCTGCAATTAATTGACCCTGTCTAGGGTTAATCTGATAACTGATCGAGATGCTGAGAACATTGCATCTGCTTCTTAGGAATATCTTCCATATCACTATGTTTTTATTGTAGTGGATACATGCTGCACCTGTAAAAACAATGGTTAAAAAAAGACATTAAAATGGGGAATTTGTAGTGTCCTTCAGAAGTGACAATTGAAGCAAGAGCCAGAAATATAATATATTGGCATAGGGTAGAATGGAAGCTATAAATCAGTTAGTAACCCACAACAGAGCCTTTTTTATTAACAGATATAGGCAAGACCTTTAGGCGCTGTGGTTCTTATTAATAGGGGCTAGGGAGTGGCTTCTTTGTATTAGGTTTGACATACAGGGAGGCAGGAAATCCTGAGAGAACCAATTAAACTATCTTTTTCTGGTTTACCACCATTTTTTCCCAACCTGGAAAAAGAGTCAGACTTTAAGGTCAGAAGGGACCCTTATGATCATCTAGTCTGACCTCCTACATAACGCAGGCCACAGAATTTCACCCACCCACCCACTCCCATAATAAACCGCTAACCTAGGAAGTCCTCAAATCATGGTTTAAAGACTTCAAGGTGCAGAGAATCCTCCAGCGAGTGACCCATACCCCGTGCTGCAGAGGAAGGCAAAAAAACCCAGGGGCTCTGCCATTCTGCCCTGGAGGAAAATTCCTTCCTAACCCCAAATATGGCAATCAGCTAAACCCTGAGCATGCGGACAAGACTCACCAGCCAGACACCCAGGAAAGAATTCTATGTAGTAATTCAGATTCAACCCCATCTAAGATCCTATCATTGGTCATATTTACTGCTAATAGTCAAAGATCAATTAAATGCCAAAATTAGGCTATCCCATCATACCATCCCCTCCATAAACTTATCAAGCTTAGTCTGGAAGCCAGATATGTCTTTTGCTCTATTTCCTTGTCTATGATTTTAGTAGGCTATGCAAATTCAGGGATCGTTTGGAACTTCTGAGTGGCAGTAGGGCTGTTCTGTGGCTATTACTGCAACGGGAAGTCTGCAGTAGTCGCTGAGGAATGGCTGGCAGAATGTTCTAGAACTACTCTCAAGCCTCATCACACCAACTTGGGAGCCATCTTTGCTGACAAAACCAAAGGGAAGAGCATAACAAACCCCATTCAGAGATGCACCTGGAGCATCTGCCCCTTTTTCAGGCCATAGGCCTAAGGCAAGAATTATTAGAACCAAACCAGTAGAAAGGGGGCCCCGGGCTTAGAGTTGGGTGCTGGAGATCACTTTAAATCTTTTAATGAAACATCATGATTGACCCAGAGAGATCAACTTCCTGCTACTCTCATTGTCAGGCTATTCCTCTCCTCGTGCCATATACAAATAGATGCAAATGAGATAGCATTAGTAGATCAAATTTGAGACTCACCACAAACCCCTGGATGCTGTAGGAGTAGAGCCAAGTGAAATGGAGGAAAGCTGTGGACCATGTTCTTTGGTTGTCCCCATCCTTGAGATGCTTGATAAATTGCAGTGGTTCTAGAAGGCTGTGTGGGATGAATTTTGCACAGATTTATAACCCTGTGCAATTCAAGTGTCTTCAACAACTTTGTATGGGGGGTTAGCCAGCTCACAGAGTGCCTCTCCTTTTCAGAATTTTTGGTGATTCCAAACTTTGTTGGGAAACAACATTAATTTAGGGATTTCTCTTCAGATTTAGAAAATCCACCTTGAGTGGGAGAAGCTAACCACTTTCTGGATTTTTCCCTGCCCCATGTTTTTCATTTAGGGGTAATTGTGTGTGGCCTCCTATTTTCAGGCATCAGAGGTGGAGAGACAACTCTCAATGCAGGTCCATACCCTTCGAGAGGACTTCCGGGAGAAGAACTCATCAACCAGTCAACATATAGTACGACTTGAAAGTCTCCAGGCTGAGGTAAGCATAGTTTTGATTTCAAGAATCAGAGAGGCAGCCGTGTTAGTCTGAAATTGCAGAAGTGAAATGAGTCCTGTGGCACCTTAAAGACTAAACTAAAGTATTGAAGCATAAGCTTTCATGGGCTAATACCCACTTCATCGGATCCATCTGACGAAGTGTGTATTAGCCCACGAAAAGCTTATGCTTCAATACTTTAGTCAGTCTTTAATGTGCCACAGGACTCTTTGAGACTTTTGATTGTGCTGGTTTAAGGTTTGATATATCTCTCAAGGTACTTGGAGGTAGTTTAATCTTATGTAATGAAACCCTCTGAACTGGGTAAGCAAAACCAAATGCCTATTGGCGATAGTTTGTGCCAGCAAGAAAAAGGAATGCTTGCTAGAGGGAAGAAAGGAAGGAGCTAATTAATTTACTTGACCACCTGTGCTTCTCTTAACTGGTGCTCCTTGTTCATACCAACAGGACTCCTGTATATAAGTATCAGAGTTGTCCCCTGCTTTGAAAACAGCCTGAGTTGCTGTACCCAAGTGTGACACGGTGGGTGAAGTAATACCTTTTATTGGACCAACTCGTGTGGGTGAGAGAGACATGCTTTTGATCTTATGCAGAGCTCTTCTTCAGGTCACTTAATCCTATCAGGAAGATGGAAAGCAGGGGAGATAGTGAGGTGGCTCTCTTAGGAGCCAGAATGTGGTTATGTTCAGGCCACCTGAAGAAGAGCTCTGTGTAAACCCAAAAGCGTGTCTCTGTCACCAATAGAAATGTGTCCAATAGAAGATATTACCTCATCCACCTTGTCTCTCTAATATCCTGGGACCAACACAACTATAACAGCACTGCATATACAAAAGTGTGTTAGTCACATAAAGGCCCTTAAGTTTACCCTCTTTAAGGTGGTGATAGTCATACAGGCACAGCTACTGTCATGAAGTAATGTTTTGGAAGAAGCCTGACTCTCTCAGAGCTCAATATAAGACATTCCCTGCCATTCAACTCTGAGTATGGATAATGTTGTGAAGGCAGGAGTATATGCAGGCAGCTGGGAAGCACAGCTCCTCCTTCCTGACTAGTGCAGTGAGAGCACCCATTCTGTTTCCGTTTGTTTTAACCCCTGTCTAAAGGATAATCCTGTCAGGAAGATGTAAAGCAAAGGAGACAGTGAGGGGGATCTTTTAGAGACAAAAGGTAGGTATGTTCCAGTGGGCCACATCCAAACACACACTCCACTTCGAGGAGAGAGCTGTTCTGAATGGCTGAAAAGAAAGCAGAAATCCTCTCCTGCATTTGAGATGTATGTGGAAACATGAGGCCATCCTTTATTCTTATTTTACCTCTGGATATCTTGGCCAGTATGTTGTTCATTTCCTTTTCCTTCTGTGATTTGGGGAGGTTGGGAGATTTGAATATGAAGGACCTGGAGGAGTGGGGAAAAACCCTATTGTACAATCCTACTACTTTTTAACTGATTAGAAGAGTTTCTCTTAAATTTCTGCTTCTCTTCCCCTCCCTACCTCTCCTTTTCCTTTTTCCCTCCTGTCTTCTTCCCCTGGGTGTGGAGCAGCAGGTCCTTGAAGTAAGTACAGATGCTTTGATTGAGTTTTGAATGCATGTCTGTTACCATCACTGTGCATGTCCCACCTGTTAAGGTCCTCCCTGTCCTGCGTTTTTAGCCCATTTTTTCCCCTCACCCCCTTGCCTTGGCCTGAGGTCTGCAGGACAGTTGTGGGGTTGTTATTTTTTCTTAGTTATTCACAAGTTGTTCATTAGTACTTGTTATAAAACTCAGTAATGTAAAATGCAGTCCTTCTGTTTGTGTTTCTTTGTTGCATTCCTTCTCTCCATTACACTGAAGTCATGCTTGTAGGGGAAGACTTCTCAGCAGTCATTACTCATATAAGAATCATGTCCTAATATGTACAGGTGGTGTTCTATAAATAAAGAAATGCAGATGTACAAAATGGACACAATATTCCTTCATCTTTCCAAACACTTGACTACCCTGGACGAATACAGCATTCCTCATTTCTCCAGGACAGCTGACAATCTAGTTAATCTGTGTCCAGACTCCATCTATACACTAGGAACAAAACCCTAAACATAGAGCCTGGAAGGCAGACAGATGGAAGAACATAGAGACAGCCTGGAGGACAATTAGCAACTAACAGAAGTGTACTGGCAAAGACCTAGAGAACAGTAAGGAAGAAGGGATTAGAGGAGAGTCCAGAAGGCAGCCATGAATGGCTAGACCAATATTTGAGATGGTTTAAGGCATCTAGGGCATGTGTTAATGGGGGCTAAGAGTGCATCCAGAACAGGTGGGAGGGCAACCTGGAGAAAACCAGCAGGTTAATCAAGGATCTGCAAAGGAGATTTGAAGAGACCTTTGCGCATATTCCCCAAGCTATCAGAGAGATCTGAAAGGACCTGGGATGCTACTGGGGAGCAGCTAAGAGAGTGGGTATCAGATAGGCCTAGGGAACAAGAGTTGCTGGACCAAGCCATCTAAGATGGTGTAGGAACTGACCAGGGAACAAAGGTCTGAGAGCATAGCTGAAGAACAGCTGATGGTATTGGACTGCATACAAAACATATCCCCAGCAGTCAGGTATCATGGGGTGGGCACTGTAGAAGAACCTGGACAGACAGCTAGATAGGAAAAATTATTTTCTTTCCTTGTTAAATAAACAGTGGCCTTTACTAGTGCTGATTCATCCTTTATACAGCTTCTTGCTAAGTGAATGGACTTGGCACATTGTCCCTCATCACCTGCACTTGCTGCACTGGACAATTGACAGGCTTGAATCTGTTTTAAAACAATAATGGGGGGGCGGGACATCAGCAGTTGCACAAAACCATCAGTCTGTTTTTAAAAGCATAAAATTATATTGTGTTGAGAAATCATCAAACCAAAAAATACAGCAAAGAACAAGGTGCACAGTCACAATGCTAACCTCCCTACCACCCACAAAGGACATAGCAACTCTTGTATACACACACTTACTTCTCCTGGGAATCCCAATAAGTAGCCAAGTAAAAATGCAGGAGGGTTTCTTTCCTGGGATTGCCAACATTTGCTCACACCAGGAACAGAGTCATAATAAAGCTGGGCTGAGTAACTAGCTTTTCACATTTTTGCAAATTTTATGGGGTGTGGGTTAATCCGTAGGAAGGTGGGTAGGGCAAGGCCATGCTTTGCTGTAGCCCTTAGGAAATTCCAAGGTACACCGTGGTTTCTGTTCTCCCCTTCCCTCCCTCTACGTTTGCCTGGCAACGCACATTCCAGCGTCTCAGGAGCTGCACTCCCACTCTGTTTCACAGAGTTTTCTGGTGGGAGGCGTTTTCTTTCAGCTTCTTCTTAAGCTCAGAGTTGCATAAAGAGACACCGTCTCTCTCATACAGGTGCAGACACAGACGCACTCTGGTTCCTGCTGCTTTTCTCTTACCACATTGTGGAAAAAAAATTCCCAGAGCCTGGAACACAACTCGAGCTCTCTTTCCCTTTCAGATTAAGATGCTTACCGATAGGAAGCGGGAACTGGAGTGTCGCCTTAGTGCCATGATGGAGGAAAATGATCTGCTTCAGGGAACCGTGGAGGAACTGCAGGAGCGAGTGCTGGTCCTGGAAAGACAAAGCCATGATAAGGATCTGCAGGTGAGGAGAACAGGCTGGAGAGAGATGCTCAAATGAAAGAGAAAATGGAACTCTCCAAACTAAGAAGGGATAAAGGAGTGGTTTGGGATAGGACCTACAGGTAAGAGAATGGGAATCTGGAGATAGGAGACTAAAGGGAAGAGTAAAATGACTCATGATGACAGAGGAACAACAGATTGGCTAGCACCTAGATATGACCTGCAGAGAATATGAACTCTCACAGAGGAGACTAAAGGGAGAGAAAATGAACTATTAGAACAAGGAATGAGAACATTTAATCAAGGAAAACAGGTACTTCAGTGAAAGATATGGAGGTTGAGGAACCTGGTTGCATTTCTGCTGATTTCTTACTGGGACTAACTCCAATAAGGTCCTCTTACGGTTATTTTGGGCAGAGGTCCAGAGAATGGTAGCCAGCCTCAGATCTGTCACTAATCAAATGGTGCGCAAAACATGCCCAGGGAGTTCTCAGCATCTCTTAGTAAACATTACTCCTGGAACGATGTTGACCAAGTTGCTATGTCAGTGTCATAGGGCCTATTTCTGGGTGGTGAGTGATATTTTATGGTTTCTTTTCTCAATTCACCCTACCCACTGCAGGTTTGTGGCTGTAACATCTATTTTATTCTTTGGCAATTAGCTCCCTGTATTCTCTGCCAATCTGTGGAATATATGAATATAGGAACTGCTACACAAACAGACTGATAATCCATCTAGCCTGGTATTTTCTGTCTTGGCTGCTCCTTCAGCAGGAAGTGCAAAATCCCCTATAATGCACTTAACCAGAATCCTGTACTACCATAG
Organism: Dermatemys mawii; assembly: GCA_007922305.1. NCBI lineage: Eukaryota > Metazoa > Chordata > Testudines > Dermatemydidae > Dermatemys > Dermatemys mawii. The sequence continues at coordinate 3,554,669 of ML677361.1, forward strand.
TAAATGAGGGAAGGAATTTCTTCCTGAACTCAGGGTCAACAATCCTGGAAACTGAAAGTTTCTCACTCTGCCTTACCACTGTTCCTCAACCCGGGCTTGGAGAAACTCCATCCAGGGAGTTCAGTCTCCACTGACTCATTTGCTCCTTGGCCTCTCTCCTGTGAGGCTGCCATTTTGGGGGCCAGTTAATGTGAGCTGTGATAGTGGGTTTGTGATTTGGACACCCGTCCACCGGGAACTGGACTGAGACTTACCAATTCATTTTATGCAGATGAAAATCATTACAATCTGAGCTCTGCTCAGTAATCTGCCACCAGCCTGGTGTGGATTTGAACTGGTGACCTAGAGGTGAAAGAATCTTTCTGCCATTACTAACACTCTGAACTGTCCATTTCACTAGCCTCTATAATTTTATTCTCATTAATGTAATTTATTCATAGATAAAAGTCAAATCAGATTTTGAAATTTACTAAGCCATGTGCCTCACTTTGCACAAGTTTCATAGACTGATTATACATTGCATTAAAATATTTCCTTTATTCATTTCTTTTCCCCCTTTTTAAATTTCATCAGATGCCTTCTAGTTCTCTTGTAATGGGCTAGAGTTAAGTAGGAGCTCCCAACTGCTTTTTTGTAATAGAGTATTTATAAAAATATTCTCTATCAGAACTCTTCTCCCTTCCAAACTACATACTCCTAGTCTTTTCTCATATCGCCAAATCTGGACCCCGCCCACACCACACCATGCCTCTTACTAATTTTGTTGCTCTCCACTGGACCTTTTCTGCTGTCTTTCTCAAGACGAGGGAACCATTGCAGAATGCGCTATTCAAGGTGAGGACTTACCATCGTTGTGCCATAGTGTTTTTTTCATACGTCTCTCTAGCCCCTACTTAGTACAGACTAGCATTTTCGCTTTTTTAAACACTGCCATACACTAAGCCATCTGCAATGATGTCTAGATCTTTTTCCTTAGAAGCTATCACTAATTCAGAACCTGCCAGTGTAGACAGATGGATTAAACTCTTCCTTTTAATGTACATCACCTCCTGTGTCCACTGAATTTCTGTCTGCCTATTATTTGTGTAGAAAGTGGTTGCATCCAATACTGGGGTTTACAGCTTTGACTTTGTACCAGCAGTGTAACAAGAGACTGAATATATTTGTGTTACTTTCTGTTTACATCACTTAGCAGTGTATTGTCACATATTTTTTTGTAACTAATTATTTTGTCAGTTGTGTACCCTTTCACTACAGATATGCCCTGATTTAAGTGCCTTGAGGGATATCTGAAACATTCAGATAACTGGAGTTTCAAATTAGTGAATGTTTCTCTGTGAATTTTAGATGCAGTGGATATGTGAATCTTGGTTAATTGTGGCTTGAATGACCAGGGTTTAACTAGATCTTTTTGAAACACAAATGGCTGTGTAATTTTCTTTAATTCAGTTGTTGATGTGTTGTCTAATTACCTAATGTTTCCTTAGCATCTTCTGGAATTCTTCTTAATATATCTTAGCCTTAACTAACCTTTAGTAATTTTGAGTCTTCATCATATTTTAGATCCCAACCCATGTCTCGTTTTAGCTGAGAGTAAAGTTTTGTCTTAGACTGTTAAGCTTCAGAAATTAAACAAGCCAGCAAAGACCGTTCCTCCCACATGCATGGAAACGCTCTTTTCAGGCCTCCCACCAAGGTCCTTCGTGATCTGAGAGATTCATCTAGTCCTCAGTCATATTCACTAGTTTTATTTTTTCCTTTGATTTCCTTTGGAAGCTGCATCAAAGTCAGCTGGAGCTCCAGGAGGTGCGACTGTCCTGTCGGCAGCTCCAGGGAAAGGTAGAAGAGCTTAGTGAAGAGAGAAGTCTCCAAAGTTTCAACACAACCAGCACATCCCTGCTATCGGAGATTGAGCAGAGCATGGAGGCAGAAGAGCTGGAACAAGAGAGAGAACAAGTATGATCATTCCTGCCCCCTGGGGAAGTGTATCAACCTTTGCAAATGTGCACCATATGAATGCACGTGCGTAAACATGTTCACGGCTAACAGCTGGAAAGCATGGCAGACCAGTGCAAATGGCAATGAATCACACCACACATTCCACAAAGCTGCTATTGATATCAGTAAAGAAGCCCCCAGTCACAGCCTATTGCAAACCACACCATAGTCATCCAACACTTCTTTCCATCTGCTATAGCACTGCATTACTACATGTGCACATGCTGTGTGAACTTACCTAGGGGTACAGAACCACACCAGTAAGGAGAGAGAGAATGTTAGCAGCAATGCAGCCTCTTATTGTAAAGTGTACTTAAAATCCATGTGAGTGTGTGCACACATGAAAAGAGGAAGGGCCGCACAAGTCCTGGCTGTTCAAGGAGACAGTGGGCATGCCCGTGAACATGGCACTGGGCTGTAAGTCAGGAAATCTGGGTTCTCTCTCAGTCTCCTGTTCTGACTTAGCATGTATCATCATGCAAACCAAGTAACCTCTCTGTGTTCATTTCGCTATATATGGAATTCAGGTAAAGATACTTTGAGACCTCTAGATGAAAAGCACTAGATAAGTACTTGCTTTTCATTAAGATTATAACTAGGATAGGATGCATTAAAGGACTTGTGATATGTGAGGCATGGTCACATCCTGGAAGTCTACAAGCGATAGAATCTCATGGGTCTCTGAAGCCATGGACTAATATAGTGCTGTCTTGTTCCAGATGAGACTGCAGCTCTGGGAGGCCTATTGCCAAGTCAGATATCTCTGCTCTCATCTCAGAGGAAATGACAGTGCAGACTCTGCAGTCTCCACAGACTCCTCCATGGATGAGTCTTCAGAAACCTCATCCGCCAAAGATGTCCCCGCTGGCAGTCTACGTGCAGGTCTCAATGAGCTGAAGAGGCTCATACAAAGTGTTCTGGATGGCACGGACACCCCGGTAGGTAGCTGGGCACAGAGAAAGATTTTTGGTGTCAGTGTTGGTGCTAGGCAAGGAAGAATCTGGTATGAATGGGTTATTTTAGATCCTTAATTCTGTGGGCTTACAGAATTCTTTTGTGACCTTGAAGATGGGACATCAGGGCACACAACCCATTTCCAGCAATCTCACATATCACAAGTTGGCCAGTATTCAGACATGCCAATCCAAGGGATTTAATCTTATGACCTCAAAAGGTATCAAGATTCTGTTCAGATACTCATCCAAATCTCTCTAGTCTGGAAATCACTCTGGAAAACTCATGAGATCAGGGTTTCTTGCAAGAGTTCTAGTTAATGTTAGTTTCAGACAGTTTGAAAATATTGCAGATTTTCTCATGGTATTTTGGTTCTTCAACTTCATTTCTGAGTAAAGTCTCCCAACCCTGTTTTAAATTGCAATGATATAAAGAGATCAGTGAGAGTGAAAACCAAGGTAAGAGTCATCATGAGAATTGGTGTCCCTATAGAGTATAGAGACAAACACTCCTGTGATAAGCCACCAGAGGCGACGCCTATGCATATGATGTGGGGGGGGAGAGAATGTTCTACAGCAGCATAGCACCTGCTGTTTGCCTGAGGATAGAAGCAGATCTCAGAAACTTAATGTAATAGGTGATTGAATGGAATCATGCTAGAGGAGACCTGCAGATCCTCCTTTGGAGCACAGGGACAACGTCCATGACAGAGTAAAGTAGTGGGGAAATGTGTAGCCTTTTACAAAGACTCAAAAGTCACATCCTGACCCTCCATTTTCTTCATCCTCAAGACTTGTGTGCGCCCCACAAGGAAATAGCCAACCTGAAAGCAGCTCCCTTCTGGAGTGGCACATCCAGAAATAAGCCAGCAGGCTATGTGTATCTGCAAACCTAAGACATGAATGGGAACCCTGACCCAACCAGTTTCAAAGCCTGTAGGAGTTGGGATTGAATCGTAAAAGGTTGAGCAAGAATACAAGATTGTATTTGTTCAAGGGAGAATGGAGATAACATGTAAAGGCCTAAACAGAGAAACCTGGTTAGGAATAAGTGTATGAAGAGGTAAATATCAGAGCTGTGTTGTATTCAAAGATGAGAGCAGAGGATTACAGAGTGGGAAGCGTGTCTGTATATCTTTAGTGCTAAGGTAAGTAACCTGTGTGTTCTTTCTATCCAGGCTTAGAGGCTGTGTGTGTGTTCATCTTAGTTGATGTATTTATGACTAACCAGTGTTGTGAACCCTCTGGACGTTGTATAAATATATGTGAACATGTACTGTAACATCAGAGCTCTTGCAGAGTGACATTCCCACTTTCCTCTTACTCTCTTAGAGCTGTCCTTAAATCAATACAAAACTATTGGAACTAACTTATAAATGAAAGCTGAGCAAGATGTTTCTCTCTTGCTGCCAGAGTTCTCGGAGAAGTGATGATGATGCCTTAGAAGAACAGATCAGGCAGACAAGTGAGGACTCAAGAGCCCTGAGGGAGTTAATGGAGGGAGAAAGAGGGAAGTTGAGGCAGAGCCTGGAGGAGCTGCAGAGACTTCACAGCCAGGTGAGCAATCCATGCAGATTCCCAGGACCTTCTGAAATGCATGTTGCTTTGTAAGACAGGATTGTGGCACATTCCCACAGGGCGCTCTGCTTACTTGGAAGAGGTCATCCAGTCGTACCCTGAGAAGACCTGTTGGCAACACCTTTCAGATCCCTGTACGAGTCAGTCTTTGCTCACCGACTGTTCTTCAAGTATATCTCAGTGTGGATCCCTCTGTAGGTGCGCATGTGCGAGATTGGAACTGGAATGGCAGGAGCCATGTGTGCACCCCGTGCTGCCTTATTTGAGAGCATAAAGTTGGGATGGGCACATCCCTGCCTTTGTTCCCTCTTACTGGCCGTGGCAGCAAGACAGAACCCGGCAAGTATCCAATCCACTCATTTTCAGCTCAACTTAAAACACTTCTTCAAAGCCTTCCAGAACTGAGGAAAAGGAAGAGATCTCTCCCCAGCAGCACTCCTGGCCAAACCACTGATGCCCAAATACTGGGAAAAGCCAGATCCAGGATCTGAGCAATGTCAGTGCCTCATCTCACCACTAAATGGTCTTCACCCTTAGCTGCTAGATGAAGTGGTATCCAATGGCAACAGCACCCGCAAAAGAGGACTTTAAAACATTCCAGGAGTTCCTTGTGAGGATTGCAGAGACTTTGGAGATCAAGACACTGGTCCCATAGCCACCCTATTGAGTTCCACTCTTTGCCCTCTGCCTTGATCTTCAGAGATCCTTCTCACAAGAGCCAACTACTAACAGATGTGGCCTCTTTCCTCTGGGGCTGCTAGATGAAGCAGGTTCCTTCAGATCTCAAGGCAAGAGGCTTCTACTCCCAGTATTTCTTCATTCTGAACAAGAAAGCTGGTCTTGGCCCATCCTAGATCCGAGGAAACTCAACAAATACATATGTTGTCTTTGGTTCAACATGCCTCCATCATTCCGTGGTTCTATGTATAAGACCAGTTCATGGCTCTCAACTTATAGGATGTGTACTTCTTATGGGTCAGATGTATGGCTTTGTGGAAGTACCTAAGATTCACAGTGGGGCCCAACCATTACGAATGCAAGGTTCTGCCCTTTGGACTCTCCACAACACCAAGAATATTTACCAAATGCCTAACTGTGGTGGAAGAGCATTTAAGGAGGTAGGAAATCCATGTCTACTCATACCTGGATGACTGGCTGAGGCATGTTCTAATGTGAAATTTCTAAGTCTTCGAATACCTCTTTTCCCTGTTCTCTTATATAGGACTCCTTGTGAACTATGAGACATTGTTTCTCATGCCACTGCAGATGAGTCCAGAGGTGCTTTAATTGACTCCAGATTGGCAAGAGCCTACCTCAGATAGTGCATACATGTCTGAGACTTTTAGACTACATGTCAGTGTCCATGCATATGCCACTTGCCAGACTTCACCTATGGCCCTTACAGTTGTGGCTGATGTCTGTAGACTTCCTGTCCAGACATCACAGGAAGCTGTTCAGTGCCTCAGATCATGCAAGAGTTCTCTTGTTGGCTAGACCTAGTGAACAGAGGAAAAGGCGTGCCATTTTCTGTCCTTTCCCTCCTGATAATGTTTATCACAGATGCTTTAAGGAGAAGTTGGGGTACTCACCTGAACCACCAGCAGATGTAAGGCATGTGGTCTCGGTATAACATTATCCCCTAATATCCAAAATCATGCAGGGTTCAGATTTAACTCTCCCAGGGTTCACCTTGCTGCAATATCTGCTTGTTGCACTCCAGTAAACTCATAACTGGTCTTCGCATGCCCAACAGTATCAAAATTCTTCAAAGGCCTCCCTTACAGGATTGGCCTTCCAGTCAAAGATCCAACTCCCATCTGGGATCTTAATGCCATCCTTCTGAAGCTTGTGGCTCTCCCCTCTGAATCACTATCAGAGTGCTTTGTACACCACCTTAACATCAAAACTGTCTTCTTTCTTGTGGCCATTATCTCAGCACAGAGAGTTAATGAACTCTGAGCCCTTATGGCCAGACTACCTTACACACCCTTCCATAGGGACAAGGTGGTACTGATACTACAGTGGTCTCAGAATTCCACCTAAATCAATGGATTGCTTAACTAGCCTTCTTCCCAAAGCCATGCTTGGTGCCAGGAGAAAGGAAGCTGCCTACTTAGACCTCTCTGGTGCTTTGTTCTATTCCCTCACCAGGAGCAAGGCTTTCAGGCCATACCCAGCACATCAAAAGGCTAAGCTATATCACACAGGATCTACCTGCTAGTAAATGTCTGGCAAGTATCTCCCTCCAGACATCAAAGCACACGTCTCCAGAGTGCAGCCAGTATCTTTCACCTGCTTCAGGAACATGGTGGTCTCTGAAATCTATAAGGCTACACAGAGCAACCCGTTAACTTCATGCTTTTGATAAGGCAGCCTGGTTGCATGCCAAATTCAGGAGAATGGTACTTCAATCACTGTTTGAGCAATACAGCTGAAACCCTTCACTCCCACCATTCAAGGAGGGTACTGGTGGCCAGTCACCTACAGTGGGATCTACACTGACAACCTTGAAGAAGAAAGACTAAGTCAATGTTCTATAGTAACTGTGGTTCTTCAGGATACTGTCAATGCAGATCCCACAACCCATCCTCTGTCACCACTTTTCAGAGTCCTCAGCAACACAGGAAGTGAGTGGGGTCAGAGCCACCCCACTCTTTATGCCCCGATACGGGAGCATGAGGCAGCACAGAGTGAATATGCTGCCCAGTGAACACTGCTGTTCAAAAATAAACCCACTCACTGATCAGGCCCACGCATATCTAGAGTGGATCTGCACAGACTACTTAAAGAACCAGTTTCCATAGGGTAACTACCTACATGGGAGAAACAATCAGAAAATGTTGTTTAATGCTGAAGAAAATTGCCAGATAGGAGAATGACTGCTCCATTTTATTCCCACCAAGCGATGTATTTTCTCCTATACACCCCTCTGTACATCTACAGCTACCAATATCATTACAGGACAGTGCCTTCTAACAAACTTTTGGATATGTAGAACAGGCACATTTACAGGGCTTGCCATGCAGTGCAATCTGCAAACAAAGAAATCAATCCATTCTTATAGACTGTCCCATGCTGAAAGACTGTTCAAACCTCTGCTTGGAAGCTCATCTGCTTTAGGTGGATGAAAGTGTTTGGGCTCCCCAGCCACTTGCTCTGAACTGTGTTCCTCTCCTTATGGATGGGGAAGGGAGGGGAGGCGGGAGAACACTAATGCAGTATCTTACAGCTCATTTAGAACTTCTGACCACTGCCACCTGGAGGAAGGTATTGGGGCTGAATAGCCCTCCCCTTCCTGGGAATAAGCGTGGTGGTTTTCCCAATCAGGGCCAGTTGAACAAACATAAATGAGGAGCTTTCCCCTGGTATGAATGATTAATACACAGAAATATCTTTGAAGGGTTCCTTAGTGCTTGTGTGGCAATCTCATAGGGAACAGCTCTTTCATTCTTAAGAATATGCTAACCCAGAGAAGATTCAAGTTAAAGCCAGAGCCTTTCCTAGGGATGAAAGAGGTGCTCCCAGCAATACTTCAGATAGTTTCTTATAGTTAATTCCATTACAACCCTCACCTCTCAAAGCTTGGAGTTAATTGTCACACACTGCTCGCCGTTGGTGAGGCCATGGCTGGAGTACTGTGTCCGGTTCTGAGTGCCACACTAAGAAAGATATAGATAAAATGGGGGAGAGTCCACAGGAGAGCAGCAAAAATGATAGGTAGGACAAGAATTAGTCAGTTTAATCTGCAGCCAGGGAGATTTAGGTTAGACATTAGGAAAAAATTCTAACTAAGGGTAGTTAAGCTCTGAAATAGTCTTCCATGGGAGGTTGTGAAATCCCCACCAGTGGTCGTTTTTGAGACCAGGTCAGACAAACACCCATCAGGGATTGTCTAAGTTTACTTGGTTCTGCCTCAGCGCACAGAGTGGACTAGATGACCTCTTGAGGTACCTTCCAGCCCTACATTTCTATTCTTTACTGGGACACAGAGTCCAAAGGTGTATAGGACTTCAGCCTAGTAAACATCTCACCCTCTCCTTCAGCCTCCCAGAAAGACTTGCCAGCCAGTACTGTATTTTCACATGGCATCACAACTCCATCTTCAAAAGCAGTTTTTCTGTGTACATTCATCTCCCACAATCTGCCCTTGCCCAGAAGCAGATATATGGCAGAAACTTCCAATGACAGTAGAAAAGTATCGATGTGGTGGATAACTTCTTAGCTGTCTTCCCACCACCAGTGCGGTTTAGCGAAGGGTAGTTTGTTGCATCTCAGAACGATTTCCAAGGTGGTAGTGCAGTGTGTTGGTAATGGAATTCCTGCATACATCAGACCAAGAGACCAAATGCCCGTGAAAGATTGCAGAGCTGCCACAGAGCGAGTCCCTTGTGATTTCATACACTATTAATTCACTTTGGCCTGGGATAAAGGGTAAAGAGATTCTCAGATTATTAAATATTTTACATGTATTTTAAAGTCTAATTAAAATTCTGGTGAGTGCCAGTAACTCCTTCCTTAGAGCTGAGTGGCCTTTTTCATATCATCACTCTTGTATGGGTTTGTTTTTAACTGCTCACTGCTTCTAAAGAAAAAAGACAGTTTAAAAAAAATAAAAATAGGATTTTTTTAAAACTTATTGTGAAGGAGTGTGGGGCACTTGAAAATGTATGAACCCAAGTGATGTCAAGGAAAGATCAGAGACCAGAGTGCAGGCTGAAAGGATATTGGATCAATAGAGGAGTCCCTTGGTGAGGATGTAACATTTTGACAGTGAACCTACAAGTGGCTGTAATGCAACTGAGAGAGCAGGATCACGACCCATCTCTTATGGTGGATCACAGGGGCTGCAGTGGAGTATTTAAAACTGGCCATTAACATTATCCATGGTGATCATTAAATGTAATGGAGTGGAGTCATTGGCATCTGAGGGCTGTTTGATGGCCCATGTCAAGTGAGCTGTAAAGCTTAGTTCTTGCAAGTAGGAGCCACCACTTCAGTTATCACCATTGTTGGCAGCCTCTGTAAAGGCAAAGGTTTGATGGGCCTGGAGACTGGAAACTCTCACCCTTACAAGGTGGTTCATTCAGATTCGAGCTGAGTCCAGTGGTAGCCAGACACTGCTCATGTTAAGTGCTCTGTGATTAGAGGACTTCTCTCTTCAAGGCTACTAGTCAGGCACCTTCCACCCGTACTAATAACTCAGAGGAGAAATGTTTGACAGTGCCCTTCCTGTTCCTGACAGGTGACGCTGCTGAGTGTGGAAATGACTGCACTGAAAGAGGAGAGGGACAGGCTCCGAGGATCAGCTGAAGATAAGGAGACAAATGAGCAGCTTCTGAAGGCCATCAGGGATCGAGATGAGGCCATTGCCAAGTAACTAGAATTCTATCGAAGAAGAGAAGAGTTTGGGGGTTGTGGTCTCAGAATTTACCCACCAGTTTGTTCAAAGCAGACACTTTGGGGGTAGCTTTGTTGCCAGGCTGCTGCCAGTAAATTGGTAGAATACCAGAGCCACATGCGGCTCCTTGCATAGGCACCAACTCCGAGACTGGAGCTACAGGTGCCAACTTTCCAGTGTACCAGTGGGGTACTCACTGCTCAACCCCTGACTCTGCCACAGGTCCTGCCCCCACTCCACCCCTTCACACACCCTCCCCTGAGCCTGCCATGCCCTCACTTCTCCCCCTACCCTTCCGAACCTCCTGCATGCCACAAAAAAGCTGATCAGGAGGTGTGGGGTGGGAAGGGGAAGCGCCAATCGGCAGAGCTACCAGTGGGGAGGAGGCACTGAGATCGGGGGGCAGCTGGTAGGGGGATACTGTTGTATTACTGTGGCTCTTTGGCAATGTACATTGGTAAAGTCTGACTCCTTCTCAGGCTCAGGTTGGCCACCCCTGTGGTAGATCTTCCCACTTCTGAGTGCTGACGAGTCCTTCTAAGTGCCTGTGAGCGGGGTCCTGATCCCAAGAAGTTCCTGGAACCAGCAGTTCTGCTCTCATTTAAAAGAGACACAAAAATTCTATTTTTAGCAACTTTGGGGGACAGATCTTTTAAATCAAGCCAAGGGATGGCTATTGCCTCATTTGGGAAGGGAATACAAATATTGGAACTGGTCCCTTCCTCCTCCTCCTCTTCTCTTTTGCTCTTCCAGCCTCCCTTCCAGTTCCTCTGTGTATCTCTGCTACTGTACCTTCTCTTACCTGTTCCATAGCTCCTCCAGCCCCCGGCCTCTTCCATTTTGCTCTGGTGTCTCTGTGAATCTCTGTTATTGCAATCCTCTGGCCCTTCAATTGTGCTTCTCCTCTATCCTTTTCCTCTGCCCTTAGCCTCTGTGCTCTACCTCCTCTCTGTTCTCCCTTTCTCCTGCTTTACTTTCTGTGTGCAACCCTGTTACTGCATCCCTCTGTCCTTCCCCACCCATGACTTCAAGCCAGTCTTTTATGCTACGTTTTTTCATTTTTTTTTCCTCCCTAGTCTGCCCCTTCTCTCCCCATCTTTGCCAGCTCAGTTTTAGGCAGCCTGAGGGAGGAACATGAAGTTCAGGACACCAGGCTCTGGAGGAAGGGGAAAAAGGGCAAAGGCACTTGTATTCTGCTTACTCTAGACCAGAGGAGACTCCCTAACCTCCGGTGAAGTGAGATAGGACAGAACACAATGCAGCCCACTTCCTTAGGGCAATGCCTAATCTTTGCTGGGTTGGCAAGAGGAGCAGGGTGCATAAAATCATGCCTGTATATGAGGAGGGCGGGCAGATAAGCAGTCATACACAATGGCTCCATTTTTTTAAAACTACATGATTAATCTAGTGTTTTTTACAGTGTCCCAAAGGGTACCAAATCCCTTCAGAATGCCATTGTAACAGCTCCATCTGTTGGCAGAAGTAGGGAATATCCCTGCTACTGATGTTTGGTGCAAAAGGCTTGCTTTGACATTTAATAGCAGTATGAGAGACAGCAGAACTGGCAACCATGGCAACTATGCCACTCGGGGGATGCATAAACTCCACTGTTAATATCTAGCAGTGATGGGCTGCTTTACAATAGAAGAATATTTTTCTGAAACACTTAGACCTTGGGCCTTTCACTGGAGATCTGCAGATTTTTTTTCTGTTCAGGTGACCGTAGTAGTTCACAGGGGACAAGCCATTCATATTTATGGTGTGTGGAACTGGGTGTGAGAGATATTACTGGAGAGAGAGTATACAGTAACTGTGACTGCAGACAAGGGAGGGATGGTGCTTTAGGTGAGAGTGTTTGTGCATGCATATGCAGATGTAAAAGACAGCAAAAGGCACATCCCAAGCTCCAGGGTGACATCCCCTGCCAAACTTCAAAACCCTGCTCCAAAGGCTGGACATATTGGACCATCTCAGTGGAGCAGATGAAAAAATTATTAACATGGACAAAAATTATTTCCCTCTTATCTCAAGCCATTTTTGCTGAAACTTTCCAAAACAATTCAGCCTCAGGCAGACACCCAGCATGAAAAATTTCAGCCCGAACATTTAATTTGGCAAAGTTATAAGCAACTGAGAACAGTGTTTTAATGGGAGGTGTTGAGCATCATTAAGCATAGGTGATACTACCAGCTCTGCCTAGGACATAAAAACTAATTCTCAGGCTACTCTTCTGCAGAAAAGCAGGGGAAAGTTGTTATTGCAGGGTAGCGGATGAATCAGTTATGGTTAATACAAATATCAGAACAAACTTGCATCTAAAATTAGCAGCCAGGCTATTCCCTACTAGTTTACATTATTTCTTGGGTGTATGAGGCAAAGGAAATGCTTGAATAAAGACTTACAAATGTAAACTGCTTGGGCCAGAGTCTTAACACTGGAAGCCTACATAGCAATTTTTCATAGTATGTCCCACTTTCCATTCCCCCTCTACAGAGAAGTATTCACCATATGATAAGGACTCTGCTCACCTGTGGCTTACTGAACTGGTCCCTTCTACAGGATTCATTTCCTTTTCATTGTCCCAGTAGAAGCCGGAGCTAGTCACCTACTGAATATTCAGAGTCCTTTGGCAGATCTGTTTCCAGGTTCCATATCCTGATTTTGTTGAATGGAAATCAGTGAATACCAGTGATGTGGTTCTGAAGACCTGCAGGAATTGATCTAGATAAAATTGAATTGTGCTCTGAGATTGTCCATGTCTCTCTCTCTCTCTCCTCCCCAGGAAGAATGCAGTGGAGATGGAACTAGCCAAGTGCAAGATGGACATGATGTCTCTGAACAGTCAGCTGCTGGATGCTATTCAACAGAAACTGAACCTGTCACAGCAGCTTGAGGCATGGCAGGTAGGTGATGCCCAACATCAGTGCAAAGTGGAGCACTGGTGAGAAGCACTTACAGATCATTGGCTCAAGGCGAGGGGTCTACTGGTTGAGGAAGGGAAAGTTCTACAGGTTGACTCATTCTTGTCTGTAAGCTCATGTCACACTTGAAGCTGGAATATATCTGGAATACAAAAGTAGTTGTTTCTCATGTAATAACACACTAGTGTGAAGGACACAAGCCACAGACCCACTGAGAACCCCAGGGTTAAAGCAGGGAAGTGATCTCTGGACTTGGACCCTTGCAGACAGTGGCTGTTACAGTGTACTATAAAGAAACAACTATTTAATATGGGGATAGAGCAACTAAAGGACCAACTCTCATTTCACAGCTGCACATACCCTTGGTGATAGGTACACCTCTTTTTCAAAACTCAGCTCCTTCTTTCTAACAGCTGTGACCTGGCTCGGTCTCTGGGATGTGGTTGTGTAAAAGTTTTGTTGTACAGGGACAAAGGTTCCTTACTCTAGATTTCCTATATCCATAGAGCAGAGGCATTGACCATCTCAGATCAGATTACTCACTGAGTAACATGCTGACTGAAAACATTCACATGTAGCAGGACTAAATCTTCTAAAAACTTCAATCAGTCTCCTGTACCTCCTTTTCAGATTGTGAACAGAGGCAATGAAGCCATTACTGGTCATTTGGGCTCTACCATTTCAGGAAATCTAGCTGAATGGAAAGGTGAAAACTCAGTCCCATTCCAAATTATAGGTAAAATGTCTAACCTGGGTTCTTCCAGTTTGGGAGCCACTAGTACCAAAGTCATGCAAAGCCAGGGATCACTTGAGAGAAATAGTTAGTAATTTGGACAAATAATATGGAGGGAGGGATGTGTGAAAAAGATACAAACCAACGGAAGGAGAGACAAAGAGCAAGGCAGAGAGAGAGAAACTGATCGACCCCTGGTTTGTTGTAGCTTGTAACAGAATGCGTAAGATGATGACTGCCCTGACTGTCAAACCTGACCAGTAGACACCTCTCCCATGCAACCTTTCTCCTATTTCAACTCCATTGTGTTTTCGTTTCTCTTTTTTCTCCTGCTTACAGTTTGCTTCCTCAGGGCTTTTTACTATCTGGCTCCTTTGGTTTCTGATCTAGTGGCCTCTCTCAGTTCCCGTAACAACAGCTTTAGTCGTACACCCCTCCTGCCTTTGAGGTGAGCTCCCACGCTCCATCCCACCCACCTCATTCACGCTCCCATCACATCCAACTCCAGTGTTGTTTCATTCTCTGCTGAAGGAAAGTGTCTGTCTCAGACTACACTAGCCTCTGTTCCATTCACTACTTTCATTACACATGGCATCCTCCATGACCATTTCCACACAGTAAAAGGTGCCCACTGGAATTCACTGTCTCCTGTAGCGGTTTCCTTTTAACACCTGTTTTTCTCTCCAAAGCTAGGGTAGTATGATTCTGTATCCACTGAAGCTAGTGGGAGTCTTGTCATTGACTTAAACAGGAGCAAGAACAGGTCTATATGGGTAACATTTTACCTTCACTTACACCTGCATAACCCATTGACTTCAGTGAGGTTGCACAGGTAAACTGATGGCAAATGTCTCTTGGCATGTGCACAAATCTTATTAAACAGATGAGATGAGCTGTTCCTTTCTGAGGATGCGAACAACTTTATGGATGGAAAGGTAGGGTCTATTTTAGGGAAGCTAAGAGAGTGTCTGGGAAATAGTATTTTCGGAAGAATATGTTGTCATTTGTGTCCAGTCCTGAAGTCCTTCTGCTTTGCAAACTTCACTGGCTGTGTGTGTGTGTGTTCACTGGCTGTGAACAAGAAAACATAGCAGGTGATTACCATTTTAAATCATCAGAATTATTGTAACGCCTGGTGTAACTCCATCAATTTCAGGACTTACAACAGGCATGAATTTGGCCTATAAAACGGAGTTAATTTTGTTGAATAATAATGAACAGGAACAAACAGCCTTTGAAACGTTTTGTAAAACCAAAACATCGCTTCAGAATAAGGGTTTTAAAGTTAAAGCAAAACCTTTTACATCGTAGGGCCAACTTTGCTCTCAGTTATGCCAAGTAAACCCAGAACTGCTTCCATAGAGACTTACAGTCGGGTAACTGAGCAGAATTTGGCCCTTAGACATGTAAAACCTTTCGCCAAGAAAAGCCACTGCAGGCACTGCACTCTGTCTTCCTGATCAGAACGTATATAACTAGCTTTCCATGCCACTACAACACTTATACATCTTACACTGAAGCAGTCATTTGGAAGCCAGTCCAAAGTTAGTAACAGCTGGGCAAGGACTCAGACTGTAATGCCATAACACTACCCACTCAGACTATGTCTACACTACAAAGCTTATGCTGGTGTAGCAGTGTTGACATAGCCCCTTAGTGTAGACACAGCCTACACCAACAGGAATTTTTCTGCCAGTGTAGGAACGTGCCCTTTCCAAACACCATTACGTGTGCTCACAGAAGTACTCTTCTGTTGGCATATGATGGGAGTTTAGTCAGCATTCATTCCCCTGACTGACACAGCTCTGCTGATGTAAGTTTTAAGTGTAGACCAAGCCTGAGAATGAGGGAAACTGCTTTTCCTCTCGCTCTAGGCTGAGAACACACATCACACTCCACCAATTAGATATACAAAACTTAGAAGATACGTTAAGAAAAACCCAAACTTAATTAGTTTAAAAAACCCTATTCCTATTCCATGGATGTTACCAGGGAATCTTGCCTAGATGGGATGACAGAGTAGATAACTTACCTCTGTTTTTAGTAGGGGAGGATGCTGGATTGATAACTCTTGCAACTGAAAACTTCTGGCTATTCACAGAGCGGGTAGCACAGGCTTGGACAGAGCAAACTCCCAGACGCTGCCCGGCCAATGCATCCCAATCCTGCCCTAGGGGAATCCTCTCTAAGGTCGAAAGGAGTTCAGTCTCTATGATCCATTCAGTCTTTGTCATCTCTAAAATGGCCACGGTGGTGGTTGGTTTAGAGCTGGGGTATCTACCCAGTAAGGCCTGAACTGAGACTTATTTTACATAGGTCACCAAACGGGCTCTAAACAACAACAGCTACTGACCTGGGAGAAAAAAAATTGCTGCTTTTCACTGAGAAGCCCCCTAGATACAGACCCAAACTCACAAAGACCAACGGCTTGTCTACACTGGCACTTTACAGCGCTGCAACTTTCTTGCTCAAGGGTGTGAAATTCCCTCATCCCCCAAGCGATGGAAGTTTCAACTCTGTAAATTACAAGTGTAGACAGTACACCAGTGCTGGGACCCGCACCCCTCGTGGAGGTGTGTTTTTTATAGCACTGGGAGACCTCTCGTTACACAGCCACGTTAAAGCTGAAGACATGCCCTATGTCAAGTGAACTTGAACTCCCCACACTAGTAGATAGGAGTCTTTCAAAAGCTACATGGAAAAACTGGACTACTCAAAGTGTCCCTGCCTCCGGTAAGGACCATTCTCCAATTGTGCAGTCATTTAAATTTGTGCTAAGCGACTATTAAGATCCACCACCACTGTGAGTGGAGAGTTCTGATTGGGTAGTGCTTTGTACCCACTTTTCATGCATGTGACTACAAAAGGTGGAAGGCACTAGGAATCTGGCCTGGTGTGCCCATATGAGAAATTCTTGCTGCTAATAGCTAAAAATGCATTCAGTGTCATTCACATGCCTAGAAAAGTAGTTGAAATAAAATCTGGGGCTTTTTTTTTAATTTGTAGTCTTATCTTTTAACTGCTGAAAGTACAACAGATACCAAAGGCTGCAGATAAGGCTATATGCACATCACTGGTTTCTACTGGAACTTGGACTGATGTTGTCAACCACACAGTTACCATATGTAGTACTTTGCTAAATTGTAGTTTTACAAACAGGCATTTTCTATTTTCTATTTCATAGTATATAATGTCAAACAGCAGAAATACAGTGGGACCAATCCTGCTCCCATTGACTTTAATGGGAGCAGAATGCGGCCCACAATAGGTTATAGCAAAGATGGAACTCCACATTTAAAATATTATACATAAATATACTGCAGTAAGTTTTTGCCAAGGCTTCTGATTTACTGAACCAGAAAAGATGATTAGAAATAGATGTTTTTAAAAAAAAAAGAGTCAGTCATTCATGTCTGGTAACCATCTAATATAAATGTAATTTAAGTACTTTGGGAGTGGCTCTGGGTTTTTTTCCCACAACCCCAAGTATTTTTAGAAAATTAAATTAACTCTAGCTGTGTTTAATTTATAATTGTATCTTGGTGCTAGTGAGGTGTCCAAACTACTACATTTTTGCTCTGTTAGTCTCTATTTTAACCAACAGGCCCTCGACAAAAAGAGCCATAGATCATAGCTTCCTAGAGCTGGGGATATCTTATTCACAGTATGTATATTTATACAGATACATGCATGCAACCAAGATAAACCATTCTCATCTCAGCTTGGGTATGGAAACAGCAGATCTTAGTGGAATTAAATGTTCCAGTTGGTCTTTTATTTATACATCGCTGCATGGGAGAACCCAGGATGTGCCACTGAACACATCATAGGAAAATGAGATTGGTGACAATAAGTGCCATTTCTTACACTTATGGGTCACTAGATAGTTTCACTGATTTTACCTGCACCTACTATCGTCTGAATGAGGAGCAGCAGTGGTGCTCCCAAAAGCGAATGGGAAAAAATTTAGATGATGAAACTGAAAGGGGTTTTTGTGTTGCTTATTCAAATAGAGATGTAACAGCTCTCCTTTAACTTTCACTATTGAAGAAGAGACACCTGGATGTTGGAAACCTGCATGAAACCCCAGTAGAGGAGGAGAAGCCCACCACACCTGAGCTGAAAGAACCTGGGGTCTGATTCTCTGGTGCCTTCCACCATGTGAAGTCTTTTACTCCCCTGCAAGCTGGCTCTCAGATGTTACAGCTGCAAGAGGGAGAGCAGAACTCTGCTATAGTAACATGTTACAGCCACTTTGCACAGGTGTAAGTGACTCCACCAGGTGAAAGGCAGCAAAGAACCAGCCTCATGAGCTCTAAGCCATCCATATGCAGCTGGCCAACGATGCTGTGGTGAACAACTGTCACGACTACACTAGGCAAATGCCATTTATCACGTGTAGATGAGAGCTAGTCAATGGAATAGATTGTTTGGCTAATAGTGCATCTGACTAGGTGTGATGGTTAGCATTGATAAGCGCTTGCGCTTTCCCTGAGGCTTGTCTCTAGCAATGGGATATTATTGTCCTGGTGCAGTATGCTATTCCATAGACATAACGCCCAAAACAATGCATGTTATTGTCAGAGTCTACTCTAAAAATGGAGGCTCCACTCAGCCAATCAGAATACACAGTATCAAATTATCCTTGTATACTTTGGTTTACTGAATGAAACTGATACATCACTGCTCCGTTCACCCAGTTTCTCCACTCCCTCCACTCTGTGTATCCCTTGCTGAAAACTACTAGGAGCCACAGATTCCTGAGTTCTAATGCTGGCTCAGGCATGGCCTCTCTGAGAGCCAGGGCAAGACACTGAACTTCTAACCTCCAACCCACCTCTCATTGTCTAGTCAGCCCTCTCGAGACATAATGTCTCCTGGACAGTCTTTGAAAGGGCTCTCTGTCCAGCATCCCCATTTTTATCCTTTGCTCTGCATTATATATAATGATACCCCACAATTAAATGAGGGCATAGATCTACCAGTGAAATGGCCAAGTACCTTCCTCATCTGCATGGGGGAAAAATGCCCTTTGAAAAGCTGGGTGTATAAACCCAAAGACTGTTAAGCTGCTGGAATCAGTTTTAACTAATAATGAAAGTTCATCTTGCCCTAATTTAAAAAACTCTGAACTCTTCCATCTAGCCTTCCTTCAGGCCCCCTAACAGCCCTGTCACTCTTCCTGCTACTTCCAGCTCACGGCATCTGCTTCTTAACGAGCTCAAACAACAGGGCTGGGCTTTAGGCAAGTACATCACAAGGGACATCAGTCCATCCACCTCCAGATATCGGGTGAATAGGCCACAAGTAGCAATTCTCCCCCTTCTCCCACACACCAGGATCTAGGACTACTGATGGCCAGGTGTGTTGTTCGTGTGTTTGGTGGAAGTTAACCATCTGCCTCTAAACCATCAGATACGTAGGGAAAAGGCAGTCTGGTGGAGTAACAGGAACTACAGCGTGTTCTAGCACAGCACATCCTAGGTTAATTTATCTTTCTAAAACTGGCCTAAAAACAGAGTTAGGAAGGGGTGGAGTGGGAATATTTTGGGGTCAGAAGGAATCTAAAATGAACGTTGCTATATTACATACACTAGAATAGTTAGGAAGGCAGGTATTTTCCCTCCTGAAAACAAGCTACTCTCTTCAGGATAAATTATTCAACTTTCCCACTCCTGGTTAGCTAGCAGGCAACCAACCATATTACCTTGTAAAGTGGGACATCACCTCCTATTGTCCTATAAATAATGGGCTTATTTTAAGACACTGTAAAAGTGAATGGGGCCGTGTCTGCAGGCTGTTTACATGATTCTGAGGAACCCAATGCCCTCACTGAATGACGGACAGTGTCCCACATCTCTGGAGCCCTGAACATCCCAAATCAAAGCTGGCACTTGCACCTGCTGTGATGGTGGGTGATGGAGTATGTGCCATCTGTATCTACTGGCATTTGATGGTTGTCCATAGCAACCAAGCTCCATTAGTGTGTTATGCTGCATAGAATGTGCGTGGGTTGGAAATCGTCATCTTCTGGACTCACGCAAGCCTGAGTCTGATTAGTGCCGAATCTTTGTTAAGCTATGTAGCCATCTGGCTAGAAAGTCATTCTGCGTAATCACCACTCAGTGGGCCTCATGTAAACCGTAGGCTTTGACAGCCATGAGGAGTTTTCAGCCGCCACAGCCAGGTGGCTATTCCCTCATTTTGGGATTAGCCCAGCAGAGCCTGAATTCAGGTATGTGGCAAAAATAGGACTTCTGGTCTGAGGGTGCCTAATGCTGGCTGCTGCTGGCAGAGACTATCAGACAGCAGGCTGGAGTGAGAGAGCAGCTATCACAACGCGGAGGCCTCGACCTTGGCAATGCCTGGACACAGTAGGCTGCACAGAGGACAGATGTGAAAGCTCAGCCCTGACTTTTCAGAACGTCATTCCCATGAGTGCTGGGTAGCGGTGTGTGCTTTGTTTTGAATTTAGAACAGACCAACCAATCCCTTCTGGAGGCGGTGGGGCTGAGTCAGCTGAGGGGCAGCAGGAGACAGGCATGAACAGAATACTGCTCTGAGAACAGCAGGCCGCCTCACCATTCGGCCTCCATTTCCGCATCCACGAGCTGTGGATTCTGATTGCACTTGCCTCCAGTGAGGTGTCTGTCTGAGGAACTAGTGTTTGCACAGCTCTTCGAACAGTGGAAGTGCTGTCTTTGTATTGCTATGTTTAACTAGTCAAGAGCCTCACGTTCTATTGACCCCTATGAACATTGCAAAGGTGAACAACCTCAGTGAGAGGCCAAGAGCCTCATCCATTTGGGGTAATCTGACATACTTTAAATTTCACACAAGACGGTAATTCTGATACTGTTTTCTTGTAAAACGTGTACAAGATGGTCTCCTGCTTGTGTACGACATTAGGGCCAATTGCAGCAGAACTGGCTTTGGGGTTATTAAACTTACGGTTTCCCTGTTGTCACGTCATGTCTTGCGGGATGACGTCAGAGTTGGCTATTGACTTGAATCCTTTTGCGTATGGCAATCCTGTTGGTTACAATGCTGTGAAAGTTACTTAAGGGAAGGAAAGTTTCTTATACTTCAAAAGTGCTGGATGTTCCATTAACAAATTATGAACTCCTGCTGATCAGGCAGCTTCCAATGGTCTGTGTCATGCTATCTGAAAACTGTTCAGAAAGACAGACACCGTAATACTCAGTAAGTTGTACTAATGCCTCATAATTCAGCTGTAGCACGCCCCATGACAGTAGTTTCTCTTTGATCATGAAAAGAAGCATTACCTCCTTAGTTCCCTCTTGAAGAGGGTCTCATGCGTGGCCACCTTCACCTTTTCTCTGCCATCTGGCCTGCCTACTCTTCAGTACAAAGCTACTCTAGGTTCAGTACTACAGTCCTGTGCCTTCCTGGCCTCTGCTTCAGTCACATGCCTCATCCGTGCAGCATCTTGGACAGAGAGATGGGAGATGGCAGATAGCCAGCTCTGAAAAGACAAGCCAGGGGACTGGGAGAAGGGTACCAGCAGCCATGCTGCATTTCACAGGCATCAACAAAAACCCTGGAAAACAGCCACTCCTTAAAACTACATTAAACCATGAATGGCCCGATTTCCATTTTAACAATGGCAGGGCAAACGGTAAACATCTTGGCTCTTTAAGAAGGGCTTGGTGGTTGAGGAGCAGAGATGCTGGTGAAGGCCGATGCTGTGTGGCTAAATGAGTCCTTGTACCCTCCACCCTTCCTCCTTTCATCATTACCATTCTAGAATCCCATGTTAGCCGTGTCCACGAGTAAACTCTGCTGACAGCCTGGCTGGGCTTCTGAATGAGCATCGCTTTTCCCTTCTGTTACAGGACGACATGCACAGGGTCATTGACCAGCAGCTGATGGACAAACATCGGAAGGAATGGAGCCAGCCAGCTTATTCCTTCTCCAATGGCTACAGAGCAAAGTGGCGTGCAAGACCCTCCCCCGTGTTCAGGCCGGAGCAGCAGGGGGATGAGCCCATTGGGGCAGAAAGGAACCGTCTCTTTTCCCTTTTCAAGAAAAATTAATGTGACAGGAGAAATCTTTCCAGTTAGTCCTGTGTAGAGCTGGGAAGCTGGGGGCAACTGCCCAGCTTCCTAATGGACCTGAATCTGATCCAAAAGGAAAACCACAAAGGGTGAAGAACTTAACCCTTGAGACTGCACTATTTACAATCCACCTGGTCTGAACAAAATGTTTACATGAATTGGAGATTTGCAGTTTGACAATGGGATACCAACTGAGAGCAGCTTTTCTTATTCCTTAAGCAAAGTGATAAACTTCAGGGTACGTTTTAAGCGCTTTGACACAGGCCGCTCAGTTTCTGCTGTGAAGAATAATCCAATTGTCTTAAACTCATTCTCCCCTGCTGAAAAGGAAATAAGCAACCCCAGGACAAGGCAATACAGGGGACTGACTACTAGTGTCACAGTAAGAGTAGGGAAAAGGAGTGACCTTCATACAACCTCCAGTCCTGGCAGCTGGGCTGTCCTGTCCTCCAGATTACACAGGCTGTAGTTGCACTGGTTCTGGGAATGTAACATGTTTACATAGCTATAGCTTACTCTATGGGGGAAGTCCTTATTGTCCTCAGCTTAAGACTGGAAGTCTTTATTCCCCCTGGTGCTCTCCATAGCTACTCATACTGCATCAGGAATCCAGATCCCTTCCAGCTCAGTTCACTTATAAATCTGCTAATGCTACAAGGTGAATCTAGCTCCCTCTTGGTCAGTTTCAGACCCCGGCGTATTGAGGATTTGATCAGCAGGGAGCCTGAGCACCTACAACTCAACTTGCAGTGAATGGGAGTTGTGAATGTTCAGGACTCATCAGGTACCGCCTCTTCCCTTAGCCTTAGGGCTGGCTTTGGAATTTCAGTGTCGCTCAGCCTTAGGGCCAAAGGCCTTTGCATCTTCCTACTGAAATCAATAGCCAAAAATCGGAGTCGCTTCAATGGGAATAAGGACTGGGCTCCAATGACCTGCCATCTCAAGGTCTGAGCACCTAGAACTGATGGATTTGAATAGGAATGGGTTGTTGTGTCTGAAAATCAGGTCCTAAGTGTAGCTCTTCCACTGCTCAGCATTGCTGCAGTAGCTTTAATTGTAGGGCTGATCTTCAGGGCCAATCCATAGCTCCTGTATATATGTTTTCAGCTATTCAGGCCTTGATGGTAGAAGGTTGGATCCCCTTCTGCTCAGTCTGGCTGTAGACCCTCCCCTTGCAGTTAGAAGGCTGTGATCAACCTGATGTGAGGAGTGTGGACATGCTGCTGCTGTACATAGATGCACGCACTTCGGTGCTAGAAGACCTGCAGTATATATGAGATTATTAGTGGGGCTGGTACCTGCTGCAGGCCATGTTACTACCACTTAGAGCCCTTCCTTTAAAACTACTTTCCCACTCATGAAATAAGCATTTCCCCATTAGAGAAAGCTGACACTGGCATGTTTAAGCAACAGCCTGTCCTAGAAGGGTTTTATGTTGCTGTCACCTTTTCATTTCCCAACTGCCAGTCTCCTACAGGCCTCTCCAAGCTGCATACCCAGCACATGTGTGGGTGAGGAGGGGAAATCTATAAGCATGATGGAGTATATATTATACCATCCTAAGGAAAGGGGTTTAAGTTATGCAATGAAGATGCAGTGACAAGAAAGGTGCCTTTTGTTGCATGTTCGCTGGGAGAGAAGAGTGGGCATGAGTCACAGCTGCTTAGGCCAGTGATTGAAATTCACAGCAAGTCTCTTTGTTTAAGGAAGGAGCTAGTCAATCTCTCTGCAGTATTTTTTTTCAGTGGGAAGGTTGAGAGGGGATGGGAAAGGCAAGCAGCATACTTCGAGCTGATGGTTGGGATATAGTTTCTTTTGGACTTAAAGTGCAACTCCATCTCGGCATTGGGGCTGTTCAGCCCAGAAAATGGGGCGGACTGAGCTTATGAACCAGGGACCAGGTCAGAGGAAACTGGCCTTGTGCTGAGCTGCTGTTGCTCAACTGCAGCAAAACACCAGATAGATACTGGTTTATGCATCAGTGCAATCTCTCACAAAATGTTCCCAAAACATGTAGTTCATGCTGTGCTTTAAGTGTCCTAAATGTTTCATCATCCCTTAAACCAGTGGTGGGCAACGGGCAGCCTGTCAGAGTAATTTGCTGGTGGCAGGCGCAACAGTTTGTTTACATTGACTGTCTGCAGGCATGGTGGTTCACCGTTCCCAGCCAATGGGAGCTGTGGGAAGCAGCGACCAGCACAAACCTATGGCCCATGCCGTTTCCCACAGCTCCCACTGGCCAGGAACAGCGAACTACAGCTATGCCTGCGGACAGTCAGTGTAAACAAGTTGTCTCATGGTCCACCAGCGGATTACCCTGATAGGCTGTGTGAGGCCTATAGGCCACAGGTTGCCACCACTGTCTTAAATGTCATTGAGCACTCACCATCAAAGACAGCTCAGCTGATAGTGGATTAATTCCAGGCTCCTTTCACTGCCTATGAGGGGTTGAACATGCCAGCACCCCCTCCCCCATTCCCCAGGTCAGCAGACACTTACAAATCTATTTGAAAAGGTCACTGGGAGAGGGAACACTAACTAGAGGAAGCCCAGCAGAGTAGATTCCATATCCAAGACAAGCATCAGCGTACAGGGATTATACCACTGCCCAGGAGTTGGATCTGCAGCAGTTAATACCAGTACAAAATATTTTCACTCATCAGTACTTTAGGGGTAGTTCCAGGCAATATGGCAGGGATGAGACATGAGACAGGTAAAACAGTTGCACAGCTAAAGGATGGAGGCTGCACATTTCACACAACTGCACGACAATTACAAAGCAATCTCACTGCCTCCGTGGGAAAACAAGCAAATTTTTTTGCTAGCTAGGGGGAAGCTCCCTTTGGCAAAGTCTACAGGTGGGGCCTACTGTTATATACGAGACTCAAGCATAGTACAGAAAACAAATGCAAATAAACGTAGATGCAAGTCAAGTCACTCGCACTTTACTATCTTAACGCACACCAAGATCAGCAAGGTACCATTAAACAAGAAAACAAGATCAGTCTAAGAAGAGAAACTGAGGAGTGAAGTCTACGGCACAATTTGTGCAGAGCAGCAATAAACTGGGCTGTCAGGCAACAGTGCCTGCACAAGGACTTCAGGTGACGTGAGTAGGCCTTACCCTATCTAGGATTGATGGTAGATTCTGAACATAACAGCAAACCCTCGTTACATTCCCACTTCAACCACCGCAAAGCAAAGATTGTTTTTAACCAAAAGCTTAGACATACAAGGGACATGCCTGCGTAAGACTGTGAAGTGACAGTCCCCACAGACTGAAAGTGAAAAAGCACACAGCAGGGACATACTGAAAGAATGTATCTATAGATATGTACATACCACAGTGCTGTAATTTTTGTACGTAGCAGTATGTAAATAAGTGTATGTTTTTTATAAGATACGTATTATATAAATCTATAAAGGCATATTTTTAGTAAAAACAATTCTCCACAGCTTCTTTTGTAAATAGGTCTCTTCAGAATAAAATGGATCATTTCTACGGTATTGTCTCTGGGCTTTGATCCCTCATTATTCTGTAAACCTAAAGAGCCACCTCACCCTGACTGCACACTCAGTACATCTCACAATCTCAAGCAATTCAGCAATGTGAATAGGGCAGAGAAACAGTCGTAACTCATCTCTTTGGAGTATTCACACCTTCAGCTGCCTGGGAAACTAAGGGAAGGTCTACACTTAAAACACTGATTGGCGCAGTTGCAGCACTTAAGACGCTCCTACACTGACCAGAGAGCTGCTCCCATCAGCACAGTTAATCCACCTCCCCGAGAAGTGGTAGCGATGTCACCAGAAGAAGCTCTCCCGTTAACATTAACACTGTCCATAAGGGGGAGAAACTAAATACCACAGGCAACAAGTTCAGCCGTGGCCAAGAGTCACTCTGGGGTGAATTGGGGGACATTAAGTGGAGGTAGACCCACAATGGAAAAAATTGCAGTGGGGAAAAAAATATCAGACTCTTGTTTTATTAATATTTGTCATCTCTTGACTCCAACAAAGAGCTCCAAACTCTGCTTCCAGCTCTCCCCTGTGTAATTGCAAGTGAAGTCTTCAAAGCTTTACCTTGGGACAGGAATGAAGTGCAAATCACCAATTTTCAACCCATAAAGAAAGATTTAATACACAGTTCCACTAAACAGAGTGAAAAATCCCAGGGCAGTAAGATGACTGAAGGCAGCCATTGCCCCGTGCTAAGCACCCCTTCAGAAAAGCACCACGTATAATAAGAGGAGGATGGAAGCAATCCAGGGAGAGAACCCAGCTCCAGATACTGGACAGCAGAGGAAACAGACCTTCAAAAGGAAGATTTGGCAGCTTGTAACCTTTATTTTTAGTTTTTTAAAATTATTTAAAAAGCATAATTAGAAATTGTCAATACAGAAATAATCCTAGCAAACCAGTTAGACATTCCATTGCTTAACATTAGGAAACTTCACATCAGCACCACTAGAGATGCAGTCCCCATTCCCCTCCCTCTTACAGTTTAATACTCAGTGGCAGCAGCAGGTAGACAGCTGCTCCTCTACAGCCAGTAGAGGCAGCACTAAAAAAATCCCACTTCAAGCCAGGAGGTTGGACTGCAGGATTGGTAAAGCTCACACCTGTGGCCACAAAGACCTGGACTCAATGAGAACTAACCTTTCCACATCAAAATACTCCAGATCAGGTGCACCATTTCCTCACTTTATTGCATCAGTTCCAACAAATTCAGTTTTCCTTTACTTTTGCCTATACCCTTTACCCCTACCCAGAACTACAAACTCTTCAGCACACGAGCCCCATCGGTGTAATTCAGGTCGAGCCCATAGGGTGGTAACTGTGGCACAAGCCAGCCCCATTTCAATAGGAAGGGCTAGAGAAGGTTGACAGAGCTCCTTCCTGGTACATATGCGATATTCCACGTTGGAAGCACAGAGAGTGGATGCCTGGTGTAATTTCTGCTTTCTGCAGAAGCAACCAATGCACGTCTTGTTATTCATGCCATGCTCACTCTATCAGTATCACCCCACTATCCCCCACTCATTTTTACTCTTGGGTTACCATTGAAAAATGGACAGATATGTGCAGGAGAGAGATGGGGGATGGGAAAAAGGCAGCTGCTATACACTCCCAATACTTGCCCCAGTTAAAAAACTGTCACACATTCATGGTTTGCATGAAAAAAAAAAAAAATCTTTAAAGTCAAACTGATCTGTGATGTGATTGTATGATCAGGGCTTTTACCATAAACCACAAGAATCTAAAAAGGCAGGCAAAAATAAATAAGTGATTTCAGTTTAGCCCATCCTGGGTGTGGATGGGATGATTCAAAGCTCATGGATGTTGGTGGGACATGCCCTACCAAACCTAAGGCCAGTGATTCCAGAGGACCACGTGCTAACACCCGAGTGCCGTGTCATCTTCAGGGTCAAGTACGAAGCCCAAACCCCCACCCCTTTCCAGTCAGTATTTCAAGAGAATTTCTTTTTTGCTTAGAGAATCAGTTGACGAACACAGCCCAAAAACATCCTGCTCCTGCTACGACAGTCTCAGCCTCTGAGCAGATCTATTCAGGGACTGATGAACTGAGCCCTTATTTTCCCACAAAAGCCAATGAAGGCCAGGGAATGCTGTTTGTTCAGCATAGGGAGACTGGAGTATATTACCAAAGTAACCCCTACCCAAAACCATCAGCACATAATGCAAGTAATAGCTTTCCATTTCATTACATGTGAGGAAGTTGTTCTCTCTGACAGGAGATTCCTGGGAATGATCCTGCAGCAACAGTCGGATGCAGACACCAACCAAGAGAGCTGGATTCACTTCCACATGTTTCATCTCTCTTGAAAGCAATGCTTTGCCATCAGCATTCACATCTGAATTCAGATCTACTTGTGGACAGGGCAACATGAGGAGCTTTTTTTGGCAGAGGCACACTGTTTTGTTGCTCTCAAGAAGAGTCTGGAGCCTCGCCTGGAACAACCAGCAGACCCAGATGCAGAAGTCACAGGAGTTTAATTTAATTTTTTTTTAAAAAAAAAGTTTAAATCCAAATAAATCTCATTTTTTGCAGGTTTGTTTTTAAATATCTCAATATAAACTGAAGAGCACAGGTACAGCTCGGCTGCACCACAAAGCAAATGTAAAACCCAAGGCCCTAGCCACAAACCTGGAGCATGACAAAGTGAAATCCAGCACCAGCCGCTAGCCCAGGGGGTGGTAAAGTGAAACCCCAGGGTCCAGCAGCAACCCTGGAACCTAGAAAAATGATGCTGAAGGCCCAGTAACAGCCTGGAACTCAAAGTGAAGCCAAAGGCCCCAGGGGCACCAGTTGCCAGCCTGGAGCCCAAACAAAATGAAGCCCAAGACCGCCGCAGCAATTTCTGCCAATCTGGAGCCTACTCAAGTTAAGAACTTTGTATTCTATCTTTAAAAAGATAACTCTGCAGTTCATAATCGGTTGACATTAAGAAGGCATAAGCCAAAGTGACAAGAGGGAGGTGCGGCAGGTTAAAGCAATATACATTATGTACAAACTCTTGGGTTAATCCATCCACTTGGTAGGCAACGTCCTTTCTTGTCTACAAGGCGCACTGGAATGAGCAGGGGAGGAGAGAAGGGGCAAAAGTCCATCCGGTACTTTCTTGGCACTAACATGGTAAGGTGCCAGCGCCTCGTGATAGAAAACATGGAGAAAAATCTTTAAATAACGGCACAAAACTGAGCAAGTCCTCCCAAAGCCTGCCCCAGTGAAGTAGCCCAAGTCTAGGAGGGGCTGATCTGTCAGAGCAGAGTCTCTGCAATGGGGAAATGGCATTAGCAGCACCGCTTCTTCCTTTTACTGTTCTTAGTTAGCTTCACCACGTCATTCTGTTGCTGCTGTTGCTGCTTTGCTAAGTTTTCTTTCTTTGCTCGCAGAACCAGCTCTGTAATGCAATTAAACATCTGCAAGAGAAACACAATCAAGTTCAGACCATCTGGGAGTGCAGGCTGGCTGCTGAGGGGGCACCCTCCAGAGAAGTAGATGAAACATCAAAAGCAGCCCATGATGCTACTAAGACCAGCAAGTCAGATTTCAGCATATTCTCTCTCACACCCCCTCCAAAGGCCAGTGAATTGGGGTCCAGTATCCTCCAGCCCCACATTTCCCTTCCCCACTAAAACCAGTGAGTGAGGGTCTAGCCCAGCAGTGCCACCAAGAACGGCAAGTCAGTGTTTGGCATAATCCTCACATGCCCACAGCGCTACCACAGCCAATGTCTCAGACTCTAGCATTCCCGTCCACTGAGGCTGGCACTTCCAGTGAAAATAAGATCCCTTGGGAAAAAGATCTAATAGGCCGATGCATTTTTATAAATTTCACCATCTAGCTTTAACCTTTATTGCACTGAAGAAAAGTCATCTTATCTGCAGCACCTCTCCGCCTGACCCCCCCCCCCCCCTTCCCACTGCAACGGCTCATCTGCAGTTTGCATACACGGAGGGTTACGCTTCCTCGCCTGGCAGGATGAATGTTGGTATGCAGCCTCCTAACAGTAAAATTTGCATCTCCCTTTAGCAGATGCAATATTTTGCTATTCCTAGCCCGTTACTTCTGAAAAGCAGCCATATTCCTATTTCCTTCAGGGTATTACCTCCTCCACATTAATGTTTTCTTTGGCGCTGGTTTCAAACAGTTGGATCCCCATCTGCCCAGCAAATTTATAGGCATCTTCCGTCTCCACCACTTTCCGCTCTGGGTCATCATTCTTATTTCCCACTAAAAAGGAAAAAAAAAAAAAAGTCAGTGCTGCACCTCCTGTGTGGGCCAGGCTGCCACAGCAAAGGCTTCCCAGAACAAGCAGCAGCAGAGTAGGAGCTTACCCAGTATCCGGCAGACATCATCGCAGTTTTGGTTAATTTCATGTAACCACCGCTTTACATTCACAAAGGATTCTGCACTGGTGACATCATAGACAACAATGACCCCATGCGTCCCTCTGTAATACCTAGGGGGTGGGAAAAGGACACAGATGCCAGTTCAAACTTCAGGCTGCTTGGCCTTATCCCTAACACCTGCCTTTGGAGCGGGCCTCTAGATCATTTACATGTAAATCCTCAAACCTGAACAAGTCCCCATCCCCCTCATCCCACTGGGGGACATTTAATGTTGAACTGTCAGTTCATGCTCTGCCCCTAAACATGCACAGTTCTCTGCTCAGTGGGCCCATATGAACAAGTTTCAGAGCCCCTATATTGATAAACCTGCTCCTATAGGTCCTGTTCGGGGTGCCTGGGACCCAAACAAGGATAAGCATCATCTTCCAGCTGTGGGAGCAGACAATGGCAATCCATCCTCCATTCCCTTCCTATTTCATGTGAATCTTGGTTCCTGCACAAATTAAAGACTGATCAATGGTTGCAGTCAGGAAAGGAATTTTTCAAGCTCCCTTCCATCTCTCCTACATCATTAGGTGCCTCCAGTTCCTCTCTGGCAACAGCACCCCCTATTCCAGCCATAGGCCTTCCAGCAAAGATAGTTAAATCATGCCAAACTGTGCAGTAGTTTTGAGATGTGACAAATGTCATTAGGGACTAACATATGAACAAGTCTAGTTAGTGATCAGATCGCCAGATATAAACTACTCAGAGATCTGTTTTGCTATTTAGCCCCCAGTTACTCCTTTTGCTTTAAAGTCCCATTCTACTCTGAAAAGCAACTGTGTACTGACGGCACCTTCCTACTCAACAGATCTGCTCCATATGTGCATTCAGAATCATTATCTGCTACCTTTAGCGATTAAAAATAAGTGAAATGCAGTCAAAGCTAGTTAGTCCTGCAGAACCATCACAGCTAAGAAAAGAAAACGGATTCAATTTATTTTCGTGCATCAGAATTCTTCTGTTTTTCCAATTTGTTTCACCTGTGCAAACACTGAAAAAACTGGAGCAGTGCAGGCATCAATGAAGACCTTTTATGGCATGCAAAATCTTTGGTACAATGATATGTATGAAGGAAAGAACCTTTAAGTTCAGCTTAATATTCAGATCCCAGTTGAGTTTGCAGGGCTGGCAGTTCGTAAAGAAACTTTTCACTTGTGAATTGAGCAAATTTGCTCTGTAAATCATTGAGACAATTAACACTGATCCCTCCCAATGGTTTGGCATTTTTGTTTTGTTTTTTTAATTGTTAACCACTCCAAGAGTTATTTTACTAGATGCACTTTTCACGTTTACCTGCCTTTCCCCTCCTCCTCCTCCTCTTGTGTCTGACTAGGATTAGCTTTTAGTAATGCAAATGCGGAAGTTCACAGCAGCCCAACGGAGGCACTTCCCTTAGAAATGCGTTTCAAGGCTTCCAGAGACAAATCTCTTATCAGCATTTCCACAAACACTCTTCCTCCCTCTGCTCTTTAGAGATGACAGCTGCAACCAACACTTTGAATCTAGTTCTCCCTTTGATGAATTAATCCTTCCCCAGACAGGAAACACCCCAATCCATATGTGCCCCATGACACTGAGCAAGATCAACTGGGCTACCCTTCAGGCTAGTTCTGATCTCTATTTTTATCTCTGCCACTGACTCATCGTAACAGCTTGAGCAAATCACTTAACATCTCTGCCTCAGTCTCCTCATCTGTAAGAATAGAATTAATGATACCAGACCTTTGCAACATACTCAGTGCTTCTCAACCGCTGAAGTGCAAAGTATTGCTATCTCTAGAAGGCTTTTCAGCTCTGCTTCTCCCCACTAATTGCTCTGGTTTGGCCTCTGTTTCACATCACCAGGTGGTGGTGGCAACTAGACGCTGTGCAACTTTTTAGCATAGGATCATCACACTTCACAAGTATGAGAGGCCACCATCCAAACCTGTCTGCCTATCTTCTCATCTTCAATTCCTCTTGGCAAGAAATAGCTTAGACCAAGAATATTCAGTCCCAGACTGTTTTGTCTAGAGATGTGCTGTACTTTTAAACCCTTTAACCAGTTCTCTCAACCAATCCTTACATGATTTTGAAGCTTGTTAGGCCAATTCATCTTTTCCTCAAACAGAAAAAATATGAAATTTCCTTTATAACTTAGATTCTTTAGACTACGTAACATCTTTATCCTAAGGAGCTGCAGACTGCATCAGAAATATTTTCCATGTGAAACAGTGATTTGTACTACAAGCTCTGCTCCTGACTGAGGCCTAACATAGGCACAGCACTTCCCGCTTTGTGCTCTCTCAGCCTGCTAACAAACCCAGTACTTGTATCTGGTTTGGTTTTGCTGGAGCTGAGCAATGGACAGATGGTTTACATCTAAATCCTCTTCTTGATTCTGAACTGGAATACTCTTTCACGTAACATATGTTCTTCAGGTTGACCCATTTCTCCCCCGCCCGCCCCCACTATGTTAAATTTGTCTATATCCTAAACTGCAATTTTCTTTATTGTCTAAGATCTCACTCAACATTTGACTAACCTGATGGTTTAATCAATGACT
Organism: Dermatemys mawii; assembly: GCA_007922305.1. Classification (NCBI taxonomy): domain Eukaryota; kingdom Metazoa; phylum Chordata; order Testudines; family Dermatemydidae; genus Dermatemys; species Dermatemys mawii. Next base: position 3,586,796 of record ML677361.1, read on the forward strand.
ACCTTTACTGCCAGATACGAATTCCCTCCCCCACCTTTTTTTTAAAAAAAATTAAAGCTAGTCACCCCGTTTTACATTATCCATGAATCTTATCCAAGGCCTTGTGTCTTAAGTGGTACATTAGACATAACTGATGCAGCCCCTGAGTAAAGCACAGTACTGTCATCATATGATCTCATTTTTATATTGATTTACACTGTGGCCACACTCAGTTTTCCATGTGCTGCACTAAACACACACAACTGCTTTATAGCAATTGCCTGGGGGAAGTTGTTGACTTTGGCAGATGGGTAGGGGACAGACGGGGCTTTTGGCACCCGGGAAGGAGTAGGAGTCAGTTTTGTGTTTTTGACAATTAAGAGGCAGTTGAAGCTTTTGATACCAAGGAGCAGATGCATGTCCTCTCTCCCTCACCCCTTTTTTGGGTAGGATGGAGGCCATTTTAAATTTGAAGGAGGGAGGAATGAAATCCTCATTCCCCATTCCTGAAAATATTGACAACTAGCCACCCCCTGCAACTCAAATTCTTCCAAAACATCCAGCAATGGAGAAGAATAGTAACTTCATGTTTTTCCTAAAAAGAAGTGTCATAAAATAGCTGTTGATGTTTAAAGCATCACCCGTTTTCCAATGTAATGTCCTATTGAGATGAATGGGGTAACCTCCAACCCCTGGTCTACATGGGGCCGGGGGGGCTGTTATCAACCTAACATATGAAACTTCAGCTACACAAATAGCGTAGCTGAAGTCAACGTATTCAGGTCGACTTACCCTCAGCGTCGTCATGGCGCTGAGTCGACTGCGCCTCTCGCTGCAGTGGAGTTCCGGAGTTGATGGAAGACCGCTTAGGGATTGATTTATCATGTCTAGATGAGACATGATAAATCAATCCCCGAAAGATCGATCTTTACCCACCAGTCTGTCAGGTACTGCAGACCTGGCCTAAGTTATTGTTTCAAAATGTCCGCAGACAAAGATTACTGGATCAGTTCACCCTTTGAAGGTTACCTTTCAACCACAAAACTAGAGACTTTAAATGTATGAAAGCTTAAATTCTGGAGCTGCATCATAAGAAATTAAAATAAAAGAATGAGAATCCTGCAGTTCATACAACTACATAAATGCATTATAAACATCACCCTGATCTTTTCTACAAAACCTTGTAGAATCTTAAGCTGTAAGTACATTATTATTGAATCATTACACAACAGTGTAGTAAATCTTCACAAAACTTCAGGACTGGTTGTTTAAACAATGATATCCTTAAATCAACTTGCTACACCTTCCCACTACAGATCTTCTAAGGCTACTCCTATAAAAGGAGGAAACATTTTATAATTAGCATGTGGGACTTGCTACTACAGGATACTATTGAGTCAGAAAGCTTAATATGTTTTTTTAGAAAGGGCTTAGACATTTATCAATAGCACCTGCAGTTACAGTAGTCGGTTTTAAATTACAAGCGGAAGCAGATCTCATCCTTCAGGATTTAAGTGGATCACCACCTAGGATCAGGAAAAAAAAATCTCCCTCTAATTGCTGGTTTTGTATCATACAGTTAGATACAGCCTAGAGATTAACATCTTCCTCTAACATCCAAAACTTGCCACCGTCAAAGACAGGACACCCAACTAGGTAGGCTGTTGGTCTACTCCAACACTGTATTTCCAATCCTGTTATTGTTAGTTCACTGGTTTACAGTTTACATGTTTGCCTTTTCCAGTCCTCTGGAATCTCACTTGACTGCAGTGAATTCTATGTTTGTTAAAGTTCACCATTTCCTTGCTTATTTCTTGTCAGATGCACAAACGTACATCTTCTGCAATCAGAATTTTGTTGACTAAGTACATCTAATCTTTTAATAAGTATATCTGGTGTTTAATACACTATAATTCTGCTTCTGTTGTCTCTGGAAAACTGATCCCTGACATGGACATAACTCCACCCTGTTCTACAAATTCATGTGATAGCTAATCACTCTATAATTACTTCACTCTTTGAGTTAAGCCCACACTATCCTTATTTTAAGGGCACTGGATATAAATTACCAATCCTGTTAAAAACTGTTCTATACCCACAAATATACTTGAGCAGACCAAGCATGGAAAGATGCAGCGCATGCAACTCTTGCATCTTATTCGTGACCTGCAATGTCCTGCAATATGGGATTATCAGGTCAAAGCTAAAATTCTCTTTCGATTCAGAAGAAAGTCAACCCAGCTCTCTAAAGTTAAGTGGCTAGCACACTAGTCACTGCTCCACCTAAACACCAATAACCCCAAGACCCCTGATTATATCATATGCACAGTCTTGATGCCTTTGACATTTTGCTATTTACTGTAGGATTTTTTCCAGTCTGTTTGTTTTTTTATAAAGCCAGCAAAAGTAAAATAATCTCCTGCTCAGCTTCCTTTACATTTCTTAACAGCTTCTGTGTCTTATTCAGCTTCTGTAACTTAAGTATGTTGGGCTTTTATACAGTGATGTCTTGACTGCAGCTTCCTATGGCTTCCCATTTTCAACTACAGACTTGCATTCAGTTCAGTTGCAATTCTAGTCTTCCCAGCAGCACTTCAAACCCATTACTATTACAACAGATGCTCTCAGACTTCAAGCTTGTTTACCATACTTGACTTGACATCTACCTATAGAATATCTTTATCTGCAAAAAAGATTTACTGGTCTAATAGCAATAGCCAAGGATCTCACCTTTTCCCCTTTCAATCCAAACAGTCACTGCTATAGCAACCTAAAGTTTCGACCGTTCTGTTGACAATGTACTGGCACCCTACCCATGCTTTGTTTGGCCAAGCCCTTCTGTACTCTATAACCTGGTAATCTGATCTGCTACTCAATGTCTTGGTCTAAGCAAATCAGTTAATCCCTTGACAATACAATTCTGAATCCACAATCTTCTTGTTTATTATCCATATGGTCCACCCCAGAGGAAGCTGCCTCACGCCTACTGGCCAACTGAAGAGGAAGTAGCAGCATACTCCAGAAGCCACAGCCAGCCCACCTAGCTGGAGAGAAAAGTTTCTCTACTACATACAGAGTGTTGGAGCAGCTTTTTCACTTCTTCCCTAAGTATTTGCCATCGATGTCCCAAAGGGGGCTGAGAAGCAAAAATGTCCATTCCGTTGTGTGCAAAGCTGGATATTTTTATTGTTTGTCCATGGAAGGTTCTGCGGCAGGCTGGTAACTACCCCAAAAACTCTACAATATGGGAAAACGACGGGTTGTTATTCCCCCTCATATTACAATATGTCTTCAGCTCTCTCAAAGAAGTTGTAACAGCAGCAGCATTACATGCATCAGGAAGTCCAAAAACCTTCACATAGAAAACATACTCTATGACTCTCAAAAGTTCTTGTTTTTAAATGATTGTGTGTGGAAGGAAATGCAAAAGGTTTACACATTACATTAGACAGTCACTTCTGCAGCCATTCCTGTCCTCAAAAGTCAGTCTCATTTCCTGGTATTCCCCTTTAATTGCTGGGCATTGTGGTTTTCGGATCTAGCTCGCATCAGTCCCCATAGCCTTATAAACCAAAGCTCATTAACTCAGAGCTGAAGTGTGGCTATGAATTCTGAAAACAGGAAGGTGCCTTGCTGACTCAGCACAATTCAGCCAGAACAAGTGGCTCATATGCACAGCTGATAAGAACTTCAGCAGTGCCTTACTGCCTCCCCCCTCACCACTTCCTTTCTGAAGCTGGCCACAGCATTGAAACAAGAAGTGATGTCATGCATAGAACACTATGAGAGGTAGTGAAGTCTGCAAAGCTTTTATGAAACAAGTCTCCAGCAGTATCAGTGAAGAAATGCAAAGGAAAGGGATGGAACAGAGTTCACCGATTTTTAAACATCTAAACCTCTCCCAAAGGCAGCTAACCCCATTATGCTTTTTATTTTGGGGTAGTTACCTGATATCTTATATGAAAAATGACCTGCCTAAGGTAATTGACAGAAGCCAAAGGAGAAGTCAGTTGCGAATGACTAATCAAATGAAGGAGGAGGGGAGATATGATTGCCCTCTATAAACACAGAGGATAAATACCAGGAAGGGAGAGAGTTATTTAAGTTAAGTGCCAATGCTGACGCAAGAACAAATGGATATAAACTGGCTATCAACAAGTTTAGGCTTGAAATGAGACAAAGCTTTCTAACCATCCAGGAGTAAAGTTCTGAAACAGCTTTCAAAGGGAAGCAATGGAGGCAAAAAAATCTAACTGGCTTCAAGACTGAGCTTGGTAAGTTTTGTGGCGGGAATGGTAGGATATGACTGCCTACAATGGCATGGGGCTTATCTGAAACTGCTAATAGTAAATATCCTCAACTGCCAGAGATGGGACACTAGATGGGGAGGGATCTGAGTTACCTGGGAAAGAATTCTCTGTTGTGTCTGGCTGGTGGGTCTCGCCCATATGCTCAGGATCCAACTGTTCATCACATGTGGGGTCAAAAAGGAATTTTCACTTGGGTTAGATTGGCAGAGACCCTGGAGGTTTTTCACCATCCTCCGCAGCATGGGGCATGGGCCACTTGCAGGTTTAAACTAGAGTAAATGGTGGATTCTTGGTAACTTTAAGTGTTTAAATCATGATTTGAGGATTTCAAGAACTCAGCCAGTGATTATGAGTCTATTACAGAAGTGGGTGAGCAAGGTTCTGTGGCCTGCAATGTGAAGGAGGACAAGACTAGATGATCACAATGGTCCTTTCTGGCCTTAAAGTATATGAGAAAACAGGCACTTGGGTCCTCGCAGTACAAATTTCTTTTATACAGAAAGGAAACAAAGGATCCATTTCCAAATGTCTTCCTTCCTCTTCCTCCACCACCACCCTGAGCAGCCCCAAATCCATTGTAACCAGTTATAGCAAAAACATTTCATTCTCCTGAGCTCTCAGTGCTGCAGCTGCAGCTCAGGGTGTGGTTTCTTCAGGAACAGGAAAAGCACTGCAGTTGTTCAAAGGACAATGAGCATGAACTGACCTCAGACCAATAAGGTCAACCTTCTATTGGTGTCCATTTCAACAGTGCACTTGTACTTTACTCTAACCATCAGAATGTCCCTTCACCATTAGCAATTCCAAAAAGAATCCATGTTCTTGACATTGAATTCTTAAACCTCAAACTCCTCATTAAAACTACAAAACTGATAGCGAGGATTAATACTTTGGACTTCTGTAGCACATTTTCCAGAAGGTGAGAGGCTAGATTAACTGATGTATAAAAAAAAAAAGAGAGAGAGAAACATTCCCAGTTTTACAGTTGGAAAACTAGAGGCAGAGGAATTAAGAGACTTGCCCAAGATCATACAGAAAATATGTTGCATAGCCAAGAATCCAGGAGTCCTGCCTCCTGATCCTGTGCTTTAACCATAAATCCTTCATCCCTAATTGTCATGGGAGAGCTTGGAAAAGAATGCCCACAAACACAGAGAGACCACATACTTGAGAAACTCCTGTGTTATAATCGCCAAGCTTCATTCCAAGAAGCCCATAATATCTAAGCTTGGAGCCACATTCAAAGGAGCCCAACTATACTCACGTTGATGTGATAGTCCGGAAACGTTCTTGTCCAGCTGTGTCCCATATCTGTAGCTTCACCTTCTCTCCATTAATTTCAACTGTCCGGATTTTAAAATCCACTCCAATTGTGGTAATGTAGCTGCCTACAGAGAGGAAGTGTGTATGCAAGTGAGAATATCAAATCTTGTTCCCTTTAAACTTATCGACATTCAGTAGGACACATGTCTAGGCTGCAGCTAAGGACTCTTTCACTTTGCCCAATCTGTTAGGACTCCTTTTAGACAGGTAGCTCAAGCCACATTGTTATTTGTATAATAATTATTCATGACTCCAGGCTCTTTTCCACCACTTATGCTAAAAATCAAATCCAGTGGCAAAAAAATCCATTTCAAGAAATCTATTCCAACTAGCTATGCCAGTAGTTGAGAATAAGCAGCAAATTCATGAAGAGAGGAGTAACAAATACAAATATTTTACTTTTGAGAGCTTGCAGGGCAAAATTTATCTTAACTGCTAGTGGAATTGCTCTTCCTTTCAACTACAATCTATTCTCCTCCTGATAACTCTGAATCATGTTACAAAGAATTCAGTTATGATTATTTAACTATAGTACTCCATCAATCCTAAACCCACAGGATCAATGGAAGGTTTTACCAAGGGCAGAAGTTTGCACGGTGCAACTGACATTTAAAAATTGGAACTCTTCCACAGGATTCACACTGACCTAGAAACCATTGGATTTTCACAATCAAAATGCAAGGATTTTGTGTGGGCGTGCCAAGAGAAATAGAGCTGGGAAGATAACAGATTTTTAATATGGCTAGGGGTGCCAGGTTAAATGAACTCTCAGGATGAGAGTTCTCTAGCAATGGGGGGACAGCCCTCAGCCAATTCACAACTGGAGAAAAGAACACTCACCTGAGAAAGTATTATCTGCGAAGCGTAACAGCAAACTGCTTTTGCCAACACCTGAGAGAGAAAAAAATGCTGATTTCTGTTGGAACAGAAGTAACAGATGGTGGTATTTTGTCTTTCACTGTATTTTCTGAAACCCATTTAATTCCTTCTTCTGGAAGATAATCTAATTCTATTTGTTCCTGACTAAAGCCTCAGAGGAGAAAACTGGCATGAAAAGAACTGCAGGTCAGATCTCAAGTGATCCACTGCAATTCCCCCAACTTTCAGTTCCTGGACCAATAATGCTACAGAAGGCCCCCCCAGTAGATATTCTAAAAAAATCCCATCTCTGATCTTTTGTGCCATTCCTGAGAACCACTGCCTATCTCCCATTCAGTCACGTACACTTGAACCCAGAATGAAATTTGGCCACTTGGACCTTGAGATAAGGGTCTGGTGCTGCCAAGTTGGGGTTAGAATGGGCATTATTTAATGGAAGACAACAAGCACTAATACAGCCAAGGTAAACTAGTGCAATTGCTCAAGAAGGTTGGTAACCATTGTTCTATATTGTCATTTATATATATTGTCACTTTATTCTAACAGGAAGCAGCAAGAATTCCATACTGCAGAATCATTCTGAAATTGCACCCTTTCCATGAGATGCTTCATGTAACAATTGTAAATGCTTTGAACGGTACTTCATTCAGATTTTCCTTAAACAATTTGCAGTCACATTTAAGCATTTCCAGTTTCATGGGAACATCTTGCACACACCTGCTTCCAACAAAATCCATCACAAAGAACTGACTCCTTCACAACAAACCCATTGGGTTTTGGCATGAGGAAATTCCAGGTAGTCATTTGTGTTGCTTTTTAGAAGAGACCCGTAGCTCCAGTTTGCTCACCTGATCACAATAACTGACCAATGTAATTTCCTCTAATTTAAAATTAGGGTCTATCAGGTCAGTGCTTACTCGTGTTAAGTTCCCTGTTCACTGAGAAGCTGGTTAACACAGTCACTATTAACAAATCTGCAAGGATTTCTGTAGGAGCTCTGTCGAGTCATCGTATCTTCACAGTCTTTTCAGATTCTTCCAACCTCCCATAACACTAAACTGACTATCTTCCCCTCCATCTCAAAAATCCATGTCTCATAGGCCAAGAGCAAAAGCCTAGCCAGCACTTGCCTGAACATCAAGAGGAGAAAAGGTAGCCTCTCACAGAAGACTGCTATACAGAAGGCAATACTGACAAATTACAGTAGCAGATGCTGAATACCCCTAAGCTCCGAGAAAGTGGTTGATAGCAGTTGCCCAAACTTTAGAGAGGGCTGCACTAGCAACACACCAAGAGCCCAAAGGCTTCATATAATTTATATAATAAACACTGTTGCAACCACTGTCAACTTGCAAAAAAGATGCAGCTTTCTGACTCTACAAATCCCAGTGAGCAGCATGACAGCTCGATCCAAGTGGCTTCAACACCACATGTTGAGTCCTATAGTCTTATCAGATTGCATCTCTATATTTAACACAAAACCAGCAGCAAACTGTAGAACTCCATGGGGAGCATATGACTTGCATGTTTCTCAAGATGATCTACTGGAGTGGTGGACAATGTCTAGACCAAGGGCAATCACCCAAAGGCTTGTAAAGAGAAGCCAAGCCTCCGAGATTCAGGAAATTCTAGCTGTTCCCCAGATGACCGATCTCACTGAACGAACATTGCCTATATGAGCAGTGTGCTTTATACAGAGAAACCACACTCCCCATGGCCCCCACCTCCTATGCATGTACATTTTATGTTCAAGGAAGGGAGGGGGGAGAGAGAGAGAGAGACAGACAGTCAGTAGAGCTTCTTCCACTCATGTGAAAGTAAGAATTCAAAAGCATTGCCTTGCCTACTAATTTTGTGACATCTAGTAGTGCATAAATTTGCCTATAACTGCTCTCAAAACAAACCCAGCTGTAGCAGAATGAAAGAACAGACATAGGCATAGAAGTAGAAAGTGATAGACTATCTGTATATTTCATTTTTAAAATTTTTGGTGCAACTTGGACAGCTAAGACTACAATCATCTTTTCAAAATTACCTGTTTTAAACATGAAAACCTACTGCCCTCCAAACTGTCACAATTCCATATTCAGAAAACAGATGAAATGTAAAAAATCCATCCAACAATATTTCCTAACACTAGGCTTTTCTGTAAGGATCAATAAATGATGCAAATGAAATGTTTCTGGAAAATGGGACAAAGCCTTGCTCTCGGGATTAGAGAGAAAAAATTAACAATCAATACTTGTAGGCCTACAGTGGATTTACCTGTTAGAACCCCAAGCTGCAGGCATCCAGACCTCTCACAATCAGGTCATGCACAGTTTCTCACACTGGACGCTCTCCAGTGATTTGCCCAAATTAAGAAATGCCAGCAAAAGGATTTAACTGATCAAAAGAAAAATCTTCCTCTTTAACATAGGGCTCTCTCCAAATAACCAATCTTGTCTAAATTGTTTGAAACCTACTGGCAGGCAAGGAAGACAGTATTTAAACTCTACTCTAGTAAAGAAATCAGTATGATACCACATGTGCCCTCTTCTCCTGGAGTTTTAGAATCATTTCCCTTATTTAAAATAGGTACTCTGTAAACACTAGTCCTATCTTTCTTGTGGCCACAGGAGCAACAACGAGGGGGCCACAGAGTAATATCCACTTAACCATTTTTGATAGGGAGTTACAAGCCTATTGAGATGACAGTTCCTAGGATCATGCAGTGTTCCATTTTTATCCAAATGGCCATGCCACATTGCCTGCTGGCACCTGCTGTCCTTACAGGTCACACCTCTGTTAAAAGAGGGGGGGTGGATGCCATATACTCCATTTTATTTAAATTAAGTTTCAGGATCTTGAAGGATTATGACTATGGAACTTGACTGGGTGAAGTTTGAGGACCCTTATATAGAAGTAGAAATCCCCCACCCGCATTTCTGGTGCATTTCAAAATAGATCAACTGACACGATGGACCCTAAATTCAATTATTTACTCTTCAAAAGTGTTTCAAGCTCTGCAAAGCCTTTTAAAATCAAAGGTCAGACATTTTCTCTATCTTCAACCAACAGGTTAAGTATTTGAGGCATCCATGACTAGTAAATGGAACATATACATCCAACACATACTCCTCCATTTTAAAGATCTAAACAAGACCCAAAGCTTATTTCTAAGTTTATGAACACACACACACACACACACACACACAGCTTCAATAGGGCATATATTGATAAATACTAAGGAAAAACTTTATTTTAAACGTTAAAAGCATAGGAATTGACATATTGGAAACAACAGACCTTAGGGCATTCTGAGCCCAGACCAAACTCTCTAGACTGTACTTAACTGTAAGTGAAATTATGAGGGAATTCCTTCCTGATCCCAGCTAGACAAGAGCATATGCCCTGAAAACATGAGGTCTGTTGCCCTCGTAAAGTCTATCCTGGCTAGTGTAAACGCTGATGTTATCCTTAAGAATACATGTGTCTCACCTGTGGCACGTGCAGCCACAGGGTGTTGAGGCAAATAGTTTAACAAGATTCATAAAAAGGATTAAACGGATACTCTGTAAAACCAAAGGAGAAAACCGTTTCATTCGAGCTGCAGCAGGCCTCTTCGCGGGCCGGTGGTGAAAGAGGATTAGCCCTTTAGGGCAAGGCTGCAGCAGCCCACCACGAAAGCTGGCTGAGGGAGGGTGTGTTTTCACTCACACTGCTGGATAAGAAGCCACCACTACCGGGCCGGCAGGATTAGGAGGTGGCAGCCACTCAGCCTACAGAAGTTTCTGCAGGGAGCCTTTTACTCAGTGAGTATCGCCCTCCTACTCGCTGTCCCACCACGCATGAAGCCCGGTCAGCCAGTCACAAACCAGAACAACCCTCCCACCCCAGCCCCCAACCCAGACCCCCACTGCCCTCCACGGGCAGCCCAGGCCGTGCGCCCGCCCAGCGGCATCGTCCGCTGCACAGACCAGACCAGACCAGACCGCGCCCCCCTCCGCCGCGAGGCACCACAGGCCGCGAGGCCCCCACTCAGACGCCGCCAAGCTCGCTCCCCCCGTCAGGGGCTCCTGCCCCGGGGAGAGGCCCGGCCCAGCCGCCCCCTAGGCCCGGCCTCGCTCCCCTCCTCACCGCTGTCGCCGATGATGAGCAGCTTGAAGAGGTGATCGTAGTCTCTGGCCATGGCCGGTGGGGAGCGGAAGCTCCGGGCGGCGGGAGAGGTGGGGTCTCCTCAGGCGGCGGTGGCGGCTCCGGGCCGGATCCACTTCCCGAACAAACAGCCGGAACTGACAGCGGCGGCAGCAACACCCCGAGTGTTCGCACTGCGCACGCGCACCACCTCAGCCGCGCTCCGCAACTGGAGACCGCCAGCCGCTTGGTTACCCCCACTGCACATGCGCAATGCCTCGCCGTCCTCGGCCTCCGGGATGAACGCTCACTTCCTCCCTCTACCTGGGCGCTTACGCCCGTGTCACTCCGAGGCTAGCGCCCTCAAGGACGCAGGCGCTCTCTGACCGTGACGCCGCTGTGTTCCGGCGCATGTGCAATGAGAGGCTCAAGTCTCTCCAGTAGTTTTGGCGCCCGTTTCACAGTTAGGAGGCAGTGCCCCGCCCCCCGTGTTCCCTCTCCCACTGTCTTCCTCAGACAGGCCCCAGCCTTTGGGACCTGCTGTGCCAGGGCCCTAGCCCCCCTTTGCCTTAGAGCAGGGACCGACCGCACAGGGCAAGGCCTGATGCATGGGCTGCCCAATGACAGGTTGCCCAGGGCAAGGCCCTTGGCTCCCAGCTGCCTCACCCAGCCACCTTCACCAGCCTTGAGACAGGGCTCCAGAGAGGCTAAGAAATGGGGGGATTTTTAAAACCCCCAAACCCTGGCGTCTATTTCCCATCTGACTTCTGAGCCTTGGGGGGGGATCCCTGGCAGCTCTGGAATGAAGTTCTCATTCTTAATAGAAAGATGTGTCCCTGTGCGGTTGAGACAACGCCTGACTCCTGCATAGCTCTGCCACTGCCTGCAACTACCTCATTTCCCATAGACTGCAATAGACAGCTGAAATCCGTTGAGCATGAAGAAGCCCCCCTCTGCAATAATCCAATATGCAGGTGGAGCCCATGGACTGCTGCTCTTTTTGCTAAACAGGTGTAGCCTATGGTAAAATGCAAGGCCATGCCTACTCTTAGATGGAGATATGGTCCAATAAGGCTGACAGCTGTCATTTTTTTGTATGCAGGTGCACCCTCTGAAGCTGTATGACCAGCCATCCATTTTCCCTGGCGAGGTATACAAGACAGGGTTCCATTTGTCCTGCAGCCACTTTTTGTCAGAGATGCAGGTCACTGGGGTATTCTGTCTTTTCTGCTAGTGTAACTCACAATGAGGCTTCTGTATGAGCACAATTGTAGTGACTGTTGCACTTGGAAAGTAAGATTCACAGATGGCCTAAAACTTTCAGGTAGAGCTAGGACAGAAGGCTGACACAGCCTAACACTTTTAAAAATATTTTTAAAAATTATTACAAATATTGCTCTAACAGTATTTTACCAAGTTACTTTCCTGTAGAGATATTGTTCTTGTTGGTGTTAGAGACAAAACAAGTGTTAATGGTGGATTCCTTGTAACTTGAAGTCTTCAGATCGTGATTTGAGGACTTCAGTAACTCAGCCAGAGGTTAGGGGTCTATTATGGGAGTGGATGGGTGAGATTCTGTGGCCTGCAATGTGCAAGAGAACAGACTAGATGATCATGATGGTCCTTTCAGACCTTAAGGACTGTGAGTCTGTGTGTTGGCTTAGCATTTATTCAGGATTTTTTTCACTTATAGATTTTTAGGCATACACTGCAAAGATGCACTAGCAGGAGGAAGAGAAGAAACAGCTACAACCAATGTCCGAAGTACTGCACGTGTCTTCAAAGTAATTACAGGAATGTCAAATTTTGTTTAGAGCAGATTCAAGCCAAAATATTGTCACAAGATAGTATTTCAATAAACTGAGCTGATTTAACCATATGTTTACAATTTATTAACCCTCACAAGTTCCTTTCTTAAGTATACTATTTAAAATTTGAACAAGTATAATTAACACAGAAAAAAAAAAACCTCAGTGACACATGGTTTGTAAGTGTCTACAGCTTGGCAAGAGATAGAGGACCTGGCAAACAAGGAGAATTAAACTGAAAAATGATATGACTCATAACATTTGTGAGAAACAGAATATAGTTGAATCAATCTACTACTTGTGTCACTTAGGGAACAGGATCGTATTACCTTTGAGGGTTTTTTGTAGTAGGACTATACCACACTTAATGGCCTAAAATAAACATCATCTGGTTCGTAGAGGTGCTGAGCACCTGCAGTTCCCATTGATTTCAGTGTCTCTGAAATCATCAATAAGCTGTTTCTACAAATTACATTTACTGAAAATATAGCTGTTTCTATGCTTGCTTGCTCCTCAAAATGTTCACTTGAGGAGTTTAAATTTCTTCTATCACACTAGTATGAGGCAGCTCAGATCATGAAGGATCAGAATCTTGTTGCTTTTATTATACATTGCACCTTTAGGTTATTTTCCTATCACCTATATGAGACAGGTATTATAATGGTACTGCCAATATTTTTCTATTTGTATGCAGTTAATCAGTTATTCCTGAAAGGACTATTGGATTAACCATGCCCATCAAGGACCAGAAAGGCAGCTCCAGTGGTGAAGGTTTTTGGCACATAAAAAGAGCTCCCACTGTATATTTCCTTTTAGCAGTGTCATCAGTGCTTGTGATTATAAATTACAAATCTTGCACTATTTGGAGTTTTTCTTAAAGCCCCAGTTCCCAGAGTCTTGAGACTTTCAGCTTTTATTTTTTTAAATTAAATTTCAAGACCTCATGGTTGTGAAGAAAAACTTGAAAACATGACCAACATACACTCCAAATGCTCAAACACCAAGAGGCAAATAAAGCCTCCCAAATATATTTATTTTTAATATCCCAGAGCCTGCCTCATGATTTTGAATGCTTGGGGCTTGTTAATTCCATTACTATTGCAACACGAACATTTCACAACAGTATCAGTTTTACAAAACAGCTTTTCCATAAAATGAGATTCAATTATTTAGAAATCCAAACATTTGAAGGTTTCACACTATTGGCATTTTTTTTCTTTTTTCTATTGAAGAAAGATTTAGTATCTTGCAAATTTAAAGATCTCTCCCGTACATTCCAAATTTTTTCACTTGACACTATACAAGGTGAAAAGTATAGACAGTGGCTTTAAAAATTAATATTTAATTCAGTCAATAAAAATTGTATCCCTTAACTTACAAGCTACAACTCAGTGAGAATATTCATAGCTATCCCTTCATTGACCATCTCCAGCTTTTACTCATATGCCAACAGTAATTTTTAAATTGTAAGTATAATTTTCTTTTAGTTGGTTTTTGCAAGTGGAGACTAATTTATAAGTCATGAAGAGGAAGTGTGCAGGGTTTGTGTGTAGGACCAGTGCCCTCAATTACTGAATGACCTAACAACCCTTCTAAAGGGAATCTACTGCATTCTCCTCCCTTTTCTGCCTGTCTGCTATAATGACATAGGTGCACTTTCAGTACATCCGTTGAACATTTTGCTGTCTGCTGTTTTGTACCTTTTGGATGATTTTAACTTTTTAAAGTCTGTTTCATAAGTGCATAACATCTAACAAAATACAACTCCATGCATAATGGGTGAAATTCACTCTAATGCAGTGAACCTGCAAAACACCTTATTACGTAGGCCCTTCACAGCACCAGGGTGAATTTCACCCTTTGATGACTATGTTAATGTTTAGTCAAGTCCATTAATTTCTGTTCATTCAAGAAACATACAATTCACCCACTTTTACCAAAACAAAGTAGAAACATGATATAGAATAAAGTCACTATAGGCAAGTCAGATAATTATATAGCATACATCTCATCCTGCAGGATCACAAATCATATTATGGACACTTGAGAGTGTAAGATCATTTTGTCAGATCTTGAAACAATACACCCTTGAACAGAAAAACCCAACCTCCAAAAAGGCCACCCTACAGGATACTTCTATTTTAGTATGTTTTTAATTCCTGATTAAGTTTTAGTATTGGTATGGCCCAGACCATCAAGTCCTTTCCTACTTTCTCACATCATCATGGCAGCTACAGAAGATCAGGATTAATAACCCCATGGGATTACCCCAGATTGTATGCTTAGATAAACAACATCAATGTATGGGACTAAACACACTTCTCCCTTCATCCTGATTTGAGCCCATAAATTTAATTGCTTTTGGAGGAGCCAAAGCAGTCTCATTAGTGCTCTGCATTTCTTAGGCTTTGCCAGTTATTTATCTGATAAACAGATATGGTGTTGTTTAACAATCTTAGAGAACACAAAAATCTCACTTTACCTTCCAAAAATACCTCAGCTTCCTGCTACCAGAGCTCTCTCATGTCTCTCTGTATATGGGGCCAATAGTATTGGTGAACTATGAAACCTTGAAGTGGATCTCGCCAGATAAATAACTCTCTGAGATCAACAGAGCTCACTGAGTAGAAAAATGATAAAAAAAAAAATATCAATTTTGTTAAGACTAACACTAATCTTAATTCACTACAAATGTTAGAGGTCACAGAAGTGGAGACATGTTATGTTCAACAGTTGGGCAGCTGAAGGTGGTATACTCAAGATGTCATTGACCAATAGAATTGTGGGAGTTAGGGAACGTAGTTACTGAGATGGAATCAATATTTCAGGGTTTTTTAAACAGTGTTAGTCTTGCCTTGGTTGCAAATTCCCAAGCTTGTTTCAATTCTGGAATTTTGTTCCCTGCAATGTTATGTACACTAAAAAATTAGTACTCCAAATGTCTCTTGACAAAATGGATCAAAAAGTAAACATATAATGGGAGAACTTTTCCCATATACTTGGCATAAGATGTGTCTACATTTAGACAACATACTTTTGTAGAAAAAAGTGCTTTCATCATCAGGATTAAATTCAAAGCCTTTATTAAACGTTCCATCTTCAAACAATCTGCATTTAATCCCCCTTTTGCATTTGAAATTTCTAAGGCTATTTTAAATAGTAGTTTTACAGGGATTTTCAGGCTTCAGAACCATCACAAGCCGCAAGCTAGTACACGAAAACATTACGTTTTAAACTTTCACAGATTTCTATTTCCTCTGCACAAGATCTGTGGAAAAGACCAGTGTTAGCTCCTTTAACTAGAGCTTTTACACATTTCTGAGAAGGAAATGGGTTTCACACACAGGCTTGATGCTCAAGACTCACCTCACAATCAGCTACAATTAACTGATGCTGATTGGTATGACTGTCTCTTGCACATTCAGTTTCAAAAAGGGGACCAAATTTTCAATTTTTAGCGAATGTAGGTCTAATTAAGGCTATTCTGGTATATTTTTGATATTAAAATACTCTCTGGGAGCCCTTTTCATAAGCTCCCATCAGAATTAACATTTTCAAAAATGAAAACATTTAACATTGGTTTTTGAGTTGAAATGCTGATGCAGCCGTTGGTTCAGTGTTTTCTTTTCTTCGGGATCTTAAATATCACGTCAATATAGTGTCATCGATCTGTTCAACTGAATCAGCCTGGCTGGCAAGCTTCTTCAGAGATCTCCTGCAGCTCTCATTCAGCAGCTCCAGACTGGCAGCATCTAGGATCTTGGAGACAGACTTTGGAAAGAAGAAGAAGATATACCAATAAAAGCATTCACTCCTAGTGCTAAATTAGCCCTTGTCTATTTTATTCTATGCCAAGAAAAGCATTAAAATATTATGTATCTTACAGGGCATGTGACAGAACATAAAAGAAAAACGCTGGCTAAATTTATACCCAGATTTACAGCTGTATTGAAGAAAACTCTTGTAATTCTTCTCCAAACAGATCCAATGAATAAAATTCAGTTATGAGTCAAACATAAAAATCTTGCTTTTCATACGTAGCTGATCTGTCTAGCTTTTTTCATTCAGGGGTCTACCTCTTTATAATTAAACAGGTGTGCATTTTTAATTTTTTTTACCTTTGGGAGTAGAGTTGAGAGTTTAACAATATCCCTGATATGGAGAGCAAGATTCAGGGTTACAGACTAAATAAAATCTGATTTGGAAATAACCACAAAAATATGTGGCAATGTTGGCTAAGTCTAATATGAACAGATGAGAATACCACTGAACACAAAGTCCTCTGCAATTGTATAATTTAAGAAAGAACAAAAAAGTGCTCTGGGAAACTACAGGCCCGTTAATTTGACCTCAATTGTATGCCAGGTCTTCGAACAAATTCAGAAAGAGGAATTCGTTAAGGAGATACAGGTAAATGGAAATTAGGATAAAATACAACATGGTTTTACTAAAGGTAAATTGTGCCAGATTACCCTGATCTCTTTCTTTGATAAGATAACCAATTTTCTAGACAAAGGAAAAACAGTACATCTAATTTATCTGGATTTCAGTAAGGCATTTGATACAGATCCACATGAGAAATTATTAGTTAAATTGGAGAAGATGAAGATTAAAACAAGAATTAAAAGGTAGGCAAGGAACTGGTTAAAGAGAAGACTATACCGGGTCATGCTGAACGGTGAACTGTCAGACTGCAGGGAGGTAGGTTACTAGTGGAGATTCTCAGGGATCAGTATTGGGACCAATATTATTTCACATTTTCATTAATGACCTTGGCACAAAAAGTTGGAGTGTACTAATAAATTTGCTGATGACAAAAAGTTGGGACGTATTGTCAATACAGAGGATGACTAGAATATTATACAAGAAGATTTGGATGACTGAAAACTGGAGTAATGGAATTGGGATTAAATTTAATAGTGCAAAGTCATGCATTTAGGGGCCAACAAGAATGGAAGAAGAATTTGATGCTAACCCAAGAAACATTCCCCATTCTGCCTCTGCTCCATCCATCATTTGTAATATTTTATACTGCAAGAGACTCATTTATATATTCAAAGATAAAAGGCTTCACCCACCACAATATTTAAGGTTACTTGTATGCAAGACAACAAGATATGGCCTTCCACTAAGTACCAAAGTGTTTCTTGTTCATACCTGGAGCACTTCTTCACCCTCTCTCATCTTCAGGAGGTTAACTATGGCTTGATCACTGTAGGCCCTCACACTGGTGTTTTTGTCTTTTGTATTGTCCAGAAGTGCTTTGAGAATTGGTTTAATTGTTTGGGGATCCATCGATGGGAGGGGATTTTTATTCGCCCACCAGATCATCTTTTCTGCAATTAACTTGATGTCACTAGATGGATTCTGGAGACACTGAATGAGACACAAAGACATCCTTAATTTCAGATACAGCACAGGCAATTTTCAGAGTGCCAGTTTACCTTTTTGATAGGGAAACTACATTAAAGAATACAAGACTAGTAGAACTGCAGATTCTCCTCATTCCCCCCACAGTACAGTTCTGTTTTTCATTATCTATCAACAAGTTTAAGCAAACTGTTAAATGAGAATAAGTCAGGATTGTAACTTGACAACAATACACCTTTTTAAAAGGAAAGCTTTGCAGCTTGTGGTTGTCTGCAGGTCACATGGTTTCCCTGCAGCTACTTCAGGAAACAACAATGACCACTAGCACAGCAGCAGTTGAGAGTTTTAGTGTTTCCATTGAGTGTCCTCTTTTTGGTCGTTTTCATTTTCCACTAAAAGCCTGGGACAGGCTGAAACCTGACATGTCAGAGCAGTGGCTATGGGACACCTTTGGCTTGTTTAAATGAGTTTTACAACCTTTAACTTTGAATATGAACTTGGCCCTTCTGTTCTTTTTAACCTTCACCAATTTATGATTTATTGTGCACCACACTGCTTTTATCACAATATTCTTATGTATTAACAGCACATTTATACCACAGTACACGGTAATGTGTCATACAAATTAAATGTAAGGGCTACAAATGTTGGACGTCTAATACTTTCTGATATGCTTTCACATAATAGGAGCGGCTCTGAAGCCACTGTGGTCTATATCATGAGTAGGGCCCTACCAAATTCACAGCCATGAAACCATGAAATCATGGACCATGAAATCTGTTCTTTCCCTGTGAAAATTGGCCTTTTGTGTGCTTTTACCCTGTACTAAACAGATGTTATGGGGGAGACCAGCATTTCTCAAATTGGAGGTCCTGACCCTAAAGAGAGTTGCAGGGGGAGTCACAAGGTTTTTTGTTACTATCTATTTAATTTCAGTGACTAACATGGAGAAAAGACATCTGTTAGCATCCCAGGCCTCTTTAAAAAGAAAAGAGGCGTGAGCTGCAAAATGTGGGAAGTGCTGCACCAAAAGCAGGCCAAGAGAGAGGTGACAGTCTGGATATTTCCAACATAAAAAAAAAGTGGAAGGGCAGAAAGAAGAAATATTAAAAGGGGGGGGGAGGCACTTTCAAGTCTCCTCATACAAGCAAGCTGCAGCAAAAAATTACAAAAGCTCAATTTTTCTTTTACTTATTCCTTTATAAGTCACCATTATTGCAACATATATTATGTACCCGCTATCTTTCTGCGCTAGTAAAAGCACAACCAAGTAGGTTAAGGTTTGAATGTAAAGCCTCTTTTTTTTGTGATGTTAACAGTATTTGAACACACACAGGAGTCTAAAAACTAAAATAATCAAAAAACATTTTGTTTGTACTTTGTTGCAGACAAATGTAGATGCTCAAACCCCTCAGGGTTCACAGATTCAAAATACAAGATGTCCAAGTTTACTGCTTTCACTTTATGTTACAACTAGTACTGAGATTTTATTGACCAAACCATCCACTGGCCAATGACCCTCTGCAGCTGACCCAAATACAGGCCACATTCCATTGGTTAAGGTCATTGTAGATAGTTCAGGTAGCACAAAACTTATATGACACATTCCTGGGCTTACCTTAATAAAGAGGTTGGCAAGTTTGGGAGGCAGAGTTCCTCCTTCTGTTTCTGTGTGGTATTTCATAAGAAAGCCCATTCCTCTGATACCACTAACTGCAATGGGGATCTGCAGCACAAAGAGAACCAGGGCACTTTCATTATTATAATTATTACAGTAGTGTATAGAGGCCTCAATGTGCTCGGTACTGTACATGCGCGGAGTAAGAGCGAGTCCCTGCCTTGACGAGCTTACAGTCTAACAGACAAGACAGATAAATGAAAGGAGGGGAAGCAGAGGCACAGAGAGGTCAAATAACTCGCCCAAGGTCACACATCAAGTCAGTAGAAAAGCAGAGAATAGAAACCATATATCTGGAGTCTCATCACTAAGGATTACACTGCCTCTCAAAGCTAAATATGCACAACTACAGGAACTCCTCACTTAACGTTTCAGAGTAGCAGCAGTGTTAGTCTATATCCGTAAAAAGAACAGGAGTACTTGTGGCACCTTACAAACTAACAAATTTATTACAGCATAAGCTTTTGTAGGCTATAGCCTACTTCACTGGATGCCTGTTCTTTTCATTTAACATTGTAGTTATGTTCCTGAAAAATGCAACTTTAAGTGAAACAATGTTAAGTGAATCCAATTTCCCCATAAGAATTAATGTAAATGTGGGGGGTTCAGTTCCAGGGAAATATTTATATATATTATATATATACATACACACAAACACACACATATATATACACACACACACAGAGTATAAGTTTGAAACAAACAATTTAATACTGGCGCACAGTGATGATGATCATGAAGCTTGGTTGAGGTGGAGGTGTCAGAGGGTAGGATATTTTCCCAGGAAATGCCTTACTGCTAAATGAACTAGCAATTGACTGAGCTCTCAAAGGTTAACACTCACACTCTATAGCAGGAAAGGAGAGAGGGCAGACAGACACACACACCCTGTGTGTAAGATAGAGAGAGACTCCCCTTTAAATATGCAGACTCTTAAGTACACTGCCTTGCTAATTAGATCAGCTTGCAGAAACCAGAGAGCTCCCTCCATACGTACCCCCCCACTCTATGGAAGCTGGGGTAAGTGGGGTGCAGGAGGAGGGGGACACCCTGACATTAGCCCCCCTCTTTCTCCCCTCCCCCACCTCCCACACAGCAAGCAGGAGTCTAGGGGAGCAGCTCCAAGGCAGAGGGCAGGAGCAGCACATGGCAGTGGGGGGAGGAACAGCTGAATTGGTGAGCAGCTGCTGAACAGGGAACTTAGGGGAGCGGGGAGCTGCTGGTCCACCCTGGTTCCAATCACCCACCAGATAGCTGCAACGGGCTGTTCTTCCTGCAAGCAGTGAACAAAGCAAGTGGCTGCCAAATAGCGTTAGAAGGGAGCATTCCACAGCTTTAAACGGGCATGTTCCCTAATTGATCAGCAATGTAACAGAGAAATGACGTTAACCAAGATGACTTTAAGTGAGGAGTTCCTGTATTACTTTATCTTTCGTAAGTATTAATTAGCCACAGCATGATGGTCAGCCTACATACAGACCTTCATAAGATGAAAGAGCCTCTCATTCCCTAATAACGCTAGCCCTAACTTGAGCACTTCTCATAGGAGGATCAGATGGCTGCATGTTCATGCTGAAAACTACTTCAGCAATGTAAACAACGTTTCCTAAAGTAAGTTCAGAGTAAAGAGGAATGAGCTTGTATTTGAAGTGCTTTCCACACATCATCTGGGTTCAGCACATAAAAAAAGGGCAATAGCATGCAATTTAAAATATAGACAATCAGAGACACTTTCACCAACTTGCCCACAATCACACACCAACCACTGCCAGGGACTGTGGAAAATCAGGTGAGAATCAGAATAGTCACAGAGCTCAAGTGCAGAACTGTCTCTCTGTCCCTGGCACATTCTTCAGAGTGTGCTTGAGGGTTGTCCCGGCTTTACCAGGCAGCACTGAGAGTCTGCAAAGCTTTAAACTCTTTACAGTGCAACAGACAGAGCACTTGGGAAACACTCTGGGTGGCCTTCAAAAAGTGCTTACCCTGTCTGCTGTGGCGTTGCTCAGGATCCTCTCCTGAATGCTGTTATAGTATTTGGGGGCACATAGTCTGCTGGGAGCTACCTTTATAGCCACAGACAGTGCAAGGCTCTGTCCATGCCTCACCATCCAATCAATCCCAGAGACATCCGCTGCAAGAGGGAGAGAGCAATATTGAGCCTTGCTACCCAATATACCCGATATAAATGAGTTTTGTCAGGCTGACGTTCATCTCTGTCTGTTTTCATAAAAATAAACACTTCAATACCACCTTGCTTGGAGAGCTCTAGGCAAACATTAACATTAAACCCAACACCTCTATCATGTAAAACCCATTTTGCAGCTATGGAAACTGGAACAAAGCAGTGACTTATTTTAAGGCTACAAAATGAGTCTGTGGCATAGTTAGGATTAAATTTAGCAGTTCCTGGTTCCCAACCCCATGCTCATCCCATTGCCTCCGATGATCTCAATCAGGTATTATTCTCGGACGTGTAACAATTTAAATCTGTGAAGGATCTTGTCATCATTAGTGAAGCTACGTCTCTTCAATGAAATAAATATATTTGCCAGCAGTTCATAGATTCATAGCAACCAATCACTAGATTCCCATTTTAACTCCACAGCGTGGAATGCTATAGTAAAGCCCCAAACCACTAACCATTTCTAGAGAATTAACATTTTTCCCAGAAACCAGGACAATGGAGTTAACTCTCCAAGAGCAGTTAGAAGTCTTAGGGCATTGGTATTCCAAAATCTTTCAGTGTTACAGCCAAATGACACCAAAAATGGCAGCTGTTTCAAAACTTTCTATAAAAATGTATTTTTACAGTACACAGGCTTCTAAGCTTTTTGGTCTGCTGCATCAATCTGTTACGTTAAGACCTCAGCTGTACCTGCTAGTGCCTACAGCTTCTCCATTCAGCTCTGCATGTTCTACGTATCCCCAATTCAACTCTGCATGCTCTCTGGGTAATGTAACATTGGCTGCCTCAAATTACAGGAGTAATCCAAGGCTCCACTGCAGATGAGACTGCACACTAATGAATGGGAGACTAGCAGAGGAATGTATAACAGAGGCCCTAGAATAGAGGCTCAACATTAAGAATCTAGAACAAGACACAAAAGTCTCTGGGACCACAGTGGCTGAAAGTGCTATTCTATAGCACTCAGGGCCTTCTCCTCAGTGTAAGATTTCACAATTAATAAAACTTCAGAACACATTTATAACCATCTGCTAGACATACCCAGTAAGTTTTGCTGCAGAACAGTGCTGAGCTCCTCTTCCGACAGAAAGGCACACAGCTCTGCTAGACAGCCAGCTGACGCCATGCGGGTAGCATCCTAAAAAGGAAAGGAGGGGAAGAAAGGCAGGGATTAGAAGAGTTTGATACACACAGACAATTTCCATTGAGAAGGCCAAGTGACAAAAGAAGGTCAAACAAAAACACAAAGGAAAATGAAGATTCCACAACCAGCTTCGCACCCCCTCCATTTGTTGATTTCAATCAACTCCAAGTTTTCTTGTACACTGCAGTAGAATTTAAAATCAAGCCCACAGTCAAAATGGTCAGCTCAGTGCAGAGTATAGCATTACAGTACTGATGTAAGCATTAAGTTATGCACATGGAAAACACATTTGCTTTCACCTTTGTGATTTAAGAGGGCCTTTTGTGGACATGGAAAGGTTAAATTCTTAATTTACAGGCTGGGAAATGCAGCAGTGGTGCCTGCTTTCCACCTGCAAAATACCCTCTTGCTAGCGAAGATGGCCTGCTTCAAAACATTTAGCACCAATTGTTACTGTAGCTTGCCAAAATGACAAATTTGCCATTGTAGTTCTCCACATATTGATTGGATTGGTCCTGCTTTGAGCAGGGGGTTGGACTAGATGACCTCCTGAGGTCCCTTCTAACTCTGATATTCTATGATATTTACATTGCAATGAGAATTTTTCCATCTCTGACATGCCAGCAACCTGTGTTTTACAGATATAGAATAAGCAGGCAGTCAGTACAGAATGTGAATTTTGATTTTGTGGTGCAATACTGTGTTAGTTCCAGAGTCAGCATAGCAATCTGCCATATGCAGAACATGCCTCTATTAAACTGGATAATTTCGTTGACAGTGAGAATGTAACCCCTCCAAAAAAAGGGAAATGCATTACCACATTGAGGTTATCTATACTGACTGAGATGTTAAGACTTCACATTTGCTTTTACAGCGCAACTGGTATATTTCCTACTTTTGGCTGATAGTAAGTGAATAGTTTTTTGCTGCCTCAACAAATATGTTGGTGAAGAACGGAAAGTCAAACACACAAAGAAGCCAAGGAAACACTAATGTCACAAAATGTAAGAGTTACAATAGAGAGACCAGGGAAGTATCTTATTCTTGGAAAAAATTTCCTTCTCAATCAACATACTATAAGGTGCTGAAGCGATTTCAGTTTTACAGATTCAGTTCAGTTTAGTGAGCACTGCATAGCTTCAGACTGCTTTTATAGAAGCTCTCTTTCCAGTGTATTATTAGTAACTCCTCCAGAAAGTTATTTTAGGAAACAATTCTGTTAGAAAGCTCAGATTTAAATTAAAAAACAAACACACAGTGTACATGAGACATCCCCAATGGGCCCTTTGCAGCAATACCTCCTCATGTCCCAGCATTCCTAGAAGCACTGTGGTGACAGTCTTCCTAATTGTTGCATCCACTTTAGCACCAGCTCCTTGTGTTACAAATCGCAGAGCTTGCAGCATGGTGTCTCTACAGTGAACAACCACAAATTACAATTCAAGACTGCAGTTTTCCCAAACAGAATGTCAACAAAGAACAAGGAGCTGGCTCCCAACAACAGATTCACATACACAATGATTAGCACAAAAGGTAGGTGTGTCTAAATTTGAAGGCGATGGTGCTTCTCTAATGGCAGGAAACCATCAGCAACAAACAATGCCTGCATTGGTTCACATCTGATTGTCATTCTTACTGCTGGGAAGGATCTTTGACCATTCACAAAGAAGAAAAATCTTCTCCAGTAGAAGGTTCATTTCTTAAGGAGCTGGACATTTTAATAGGTGGACTTATTCTAGGAACTAGGAAAAAATACAAAGACTATATGGACTGAAACAAATGCTAAATAGGAAACAAACTATTGGAGTCTTTCATGGCATTTATATAACCTTGGCTTCTGCTCTACAGTCAACTAATCTCTGATGTTAATTGAGTGTTTTTAAAAGTTAAACTTGCCTTTCTTTCCACTATAGCCAAGTAGTTCATGCCCTGCCCGTTTTCCACAGCTTACCTGATGCTGGAATCCCCACTGGAACGGATTCCATTCAACAGCTCAGTAAAAAGAGGATCCACTTTAGTATGGATGGCAATCAATTTACCGAGCGCATCAGCAGCCTTAAGGCGGACAGCCCGGTTTGAATCTTGTAGCGCTTTGGTGAAGGTAGTCTGTAGCTGAGGCAGGAATGGTTTTAGGGCAATCCCAACCTGTACAGGCAGAAATTTAGGTGGTGGGAAGGAATCACATGTACTTAAATGTAAAACGAAAACTAGAAAGGAAAGATCAGAAGAAGTGTGATCTCTTCTAACAGCAGTTAGATAGAATGATAAAATCAGCACTTGTCCATCCAGATAAAGAATCTCCCTAACACACAGCTAAAAATGGGAAAACCATGGAAGGACTGAATTCCGTTGTCAGAAAGCAGAGAATTAAGCACTGAAGGTTTTCACACCCATGACATGAGAATTCTTTGTTACTAAACAGTACACAAAAAACCTGTGCAACTTGATTACGTAGAGAAGTTTAACAGGTCTGGAGAGTTCAGACTTGACAAAAAGAAAAAACAAAGCAGTTTACCAGTGATTTGGAATCTTACCTTGGCCAACAGAAGGCTCAACGTTTCTAGCAAAGCCACCTTAACATTCCAACTGAACCGATCTCCCAAGATCCGAATAAGTGGTCCAGTAATGCTCACGACAGAGGGCTTCAGGGCTTCAGCAGAGGTCAGTTTAATAACCAGTCCTAAGGCTTTTGCAGCTTCCTCTTTCTGCTCCGGGTTCCCAGTTAGCACTCCCTCCCTCAGCACTGGAAGAATAGACGTCACTCCCTGTCACAGGAATCAAACAAGAAAACTAGCACCAACAATGCAGACAATACCTAATCTACCTTCCCCCTACTTCCCACTGGACGTGCAAGCTTGGAAATCTCTTATCCATTTCCTACTGATCTTCATTTCCATTAAAAGTACTTTTGCTCAGTTTGATTTCATGCTGTTATGCCTCACTAAACTGCTTGCTGCTTAGTAAGTTTTAATCCTGGAAGATTTGGCAGAGAAGTCCAGTTTCACACTTCCACCAAAAAGACAACAAATATCACTCGTGCATTACAGAGTTGTCAAATAGTTAGTTACTACAGAAACCCAAACTGGGGTATCAAGTAACAGCAGTAACCTATAGAAAGTCTCTACACCTAAAAGTTTGGAATGCCCCAGTATTACAATATTCTGATAGCTACAAAAATCACATTAACTAGGTTACTGGAAAGACAACAGTATTATTGTGGTAAATCACAGCCCCATACTACACACTTATCACTTACCTTCTTTGGAATACAGAATCCTGGCATGTGTTCTCCTTTGGCCTCATTCCCTACCATACGAATATCCCTATGCAGATCCTCAATGAGGGCAAGCTGATTCCCAGCATCTAATTTCTGTAGGAGTGACACAAAGGGCAAAGACTGTGTAACAGCATTAATCACCACAATTTTTGAATTCCTCTCATGTTTACCCACAAATAATCCACTGTCTATTCCCATTTTCTCTGAATGTCTGGCCTTTCATCCATACTACTACTAGTCTAGTGCAGTCCTTAAAATACTACAATCTTTGCAAAGACCTCATTTTCATGAAAACAGAGTGTTTTCTTGTAGGAGTATTTGACCAAGTCCAATCCCTCCCAGCCTGTATCACTGCAACAACCCTGCCACATATCTCACCTTGGTGATGGAATTGAGAGCATCCCAGCTTTCATTCAGAACCACAGGATTGGTATCATTAAAAAGTCTGATCAAGCCTGAGACCAAGTTCCTGAGATGGGCAGTGCAGTCTGCTTTTGATTTGGAGCAGTAAATGTTTAGAATGACAGCTGCTGCTTGCCTCATTCCCACCTCAGAGCTGCGAGTGGCTTCTAATAGATCTTCAATGATAATTCTCTGCCCGACATCATCTTCCACAGACAGGACGACAGCCTGGCAGTTAGCCATTTCCTAAAAAGTTGGAATGTACTTTATGTTAAGCTTTCAATCAGAATAAAAGTCACACTTCTCAAGGTTTAACGCTGTTTCCCCACAGTCCATTATCCTCCCAGATAAATTATACAATTGTTAATTATTGTTCATGGAAACCAGTTACATCACCTACAGGTCTTCTGTTCTTGTAGTCCATCTAGAATCCAAATCAATTTCTTATTGGTTAGTAACTAATTTTAACAGTAGATTGTCCTATTTAATGACAAATCCAGAGCATAAACTAAGGATGGAACATCATTTTTGAAGGATGGAGAGGAGAGTACATGGTAGATTCTCTCTAAACCTAAGAATTGCCCAAACTTTGCCCAACTCAGAAACTGCATAGGTAGCTTCCCAAGAGCCAAAGGGCTGCACTTAATTTACATAAAATGAGTGTGGTTGAATTTTGCTCCATCTTCAGTGCAGAGGTTTAGAGATCACAGGCCCCAATACGCAATACTTCAGTTTGATCCAAACAGTTCCAAGTTTCGTGTCACCATACTGAAGGGAATGTCAGCTATGGACAACTTTAGATAGCTCCATGCGAATCTCTGTGCTAGGAGACTGAAAGATCAGCTAACAGACATCTAAGAATGGACAATGAATCCATCACTTTAATTTCTAGTTACACCAGGGTAAACAGACAGACAAAAACAAACAACTCTTAGGGACAGAAACACTTTGGACTTTACATATTAGATGTTTTTGAAATCACAAGCAGCTGTGTACAAATAGAACCACGCTCATAGTAAAAGCTGTAAGAAAATAAATAGATATTTTAGTCTCTCGTTTAATGCCCCCGTTTTCTAATGCTACCAACAGATCCCATTAATTAGACACACTGTTGCCCAAACCCATTTAGACTCGGGTAGTCCAAATTTCCCAACCCCTGATATACCACCAGTAAAAACATCAATGACTCAAGGGGCTAATGGATTGAATTAAAATCAACCATCAATTTATCTAAAAACCCTGAAACATTGTTTAAAACTGAACTTAAAAAACCAGTCTTCCTTACTTACCAGAAAATGAACTATGCCACTTACCAGTTGCTCATCAGTGGTGCCCAGCTTCTCTTTCAATGCAGACATCATAGCAGGTAGGATTACACCCAGATGCCGTGTCAGAGCATCGCCTGCCACAGATGAGAGGAATGCTAGCACTCTGGTGTTCACGGGAGGAGAAATTAACTAAAGAAAGCAGAAGAAGCAACAGGATTTTACTCCAGTAAGATTTTTCAGAAGGCGTCTCACATAATACACAGGCATGAACAATTCTTAAACATGGGTACATCATAACCCAAAGTACAATGAGTGCTTCTGGCATGTAATCTGGGCAGAGTTTGAAATTTTGCTCCCAATTTTTGAACATTAGTGCAGACAATATTCGAAGCAAGAAGAAATAAAAACACCTACAAAGTTTAGATTTGTTCCAAAACATACCTTTGGCACCAAGTAAGGCAGCACCACACGGCTCTTAACAGCCATAACTTGCTTAAGACCGTCCAGAGCAAAGTCAGCTGTCTCTTCAGCATCCTACAGAGAGAGTACAAGGAGTTACCCATCTCGCCTGCAAGATTATCTCTGCCACAGTGAACTAGACCTTGTTTCAAGGTGACAATTTTTGGAATAATCATACAACCAGCACCTAGGTAAGTCCTTCCACCTAGAGCTCTCAAAGCCTTGTTCAGATACTGAATCAAGCCACTCAAGAAGAATCTCAACCTAGTAGGCACACAGGTTAAGCGACTTCCCAAATGACAGTGGAGACAAGTAGCAGAGCCAGAAGATTACCCAAATGTTCCAACGCTTGGTCCTACACTTTAGCTACAAGACCATTCCCTTCCCCTCTTGCAGAAGAGATAAATCCAGGGAAGAAATGAAATCATTAGACTTGTGAGACTCCCTAAAGACCTACCATTTCAGACCAACTCCTCCTTCAACCTGTATCAAGAATCTCAAAACTTGTCCTACCGTGAGGTTTTTTAAAACTGTGTTTGGTCACGTCTGAAACACTTACCAGCTGCTTCAACAAAAATGGCAGGATGTCTTCAAGAGCCTGGTATCCAATTGTTGAGTGCAGCTGTTCAAATGTTTTGGCTGCAGCCTCCCTGACTTCTTCCAGAGGATCGCACAGAGCTTTTCTCACTGTAGGAACTAGGGACTCTGAGAAGAACAGCACCTATGAGATATATAGATATAATTACAGGACATCTGTCCATGGCACCTGGAGCATAGCTACACCTGAACACAGCATCTGGGAGCTCAGGACATACACAACAGAAAATAAATTGCTCTTTACTTGAAATTAATTCATGGGAAATTTAGATGGATTAATTTGTGTGAAAATCTGTAATATCCACAATGACCTGGATTAATTTAAAAGGAAGTCTTCAGCTCTTATGCCTCATAATCTGAAGACAGATTGCACTGTTTTAAGACTGCCAATTGCAGACACAGACACACACATATACACACACACACACACACACACTTACTTTCATCTGGACAAATGTTCCAACTAGATACAAGTCCTGAAATTCAGTTCCTTTTTTGGCAGTTCATAAAGCAAGTTTTCCACATCTTCATCCCTTAACTGCAAGGCATGGATTTTATAATATCACATGGGCTAAGAAGTTTTAAAATTTCCCCTCTTGAATTTAACTTACTGCATCCCTGCTGGTAGACTTCATGATCTCACTCAAACCAATGCAGACACCTTGCCTCTCATCACTCTTCTCTGACCTCAAACCCTCTTCCAGGATAGGGATGATTTCTGGAAGGATCTTCTCTCCCAACTTTCGAACAAGATCTCCCAGTGTCCGTGCTGCAACCTGTCCCCAACAATCATACAACAGGGTCACTCTGAACAGTTATCACAAGCAGCTAGTTAGAACTTGTCAACCCCAACTAAACTCGAACATTCCATTCTAACTAGTAAGAGATCTAAGGCAGTGAGCATTATGTACCTCAGTCCAGAGAGTTTCAGATGAATACAGATTGCATCTAGACACAGTATACATCCTAGGTATACACTCATCAACTACAGTCCATACTGCCACTCTAGACATTAAAATCATGTGCATATTTTCACTTCCTTTTAAACTTTTAACAGTACAAACATCTGAAACTCAACACTTCCATTTCTTAGTGCATGAAACTTAGTGGCTGAGGTGATTTTTTTTAAATCTCTATTTGTTGTACTCTTACATGCAATATATTATCCATAAACAAGTGTTCACAACAGAGTTAATGATCAGTGGAGATGGGAACACAACTATGAAAAGAGAGCTTTAAAAAATGTTTACTTCACTGTAGCTGCTCTGACTAAACAGGGACTGTGTAGGGGAGACATACGTGTTTAAGGTAGGTAGGTTAGTGGCAGCTTTGAAGCAGCTTATTCAAAGAGTAACCACATTCATCAAACACCAGTTATGAACGGAGTAACTTCTGTTCGAGTACCACCTCTGCAGGCCCCTTACCGTTCTCTTGTCTGCACAAGTACTGGCCAAGAACCCCAATAGAAGACTAAAGAGGGTTGGCAAAATTTCACGCAGCGTGCGGGGTGTGTTTGAGACCACAATTTTCCAGACGTGCAACGATGCCTGACGAACTACGAGCTGGGTGTCTGATCGGCCCATGTACAGACCTGCCAAAACTCTGTTCCGCCGTTCCACACCAAGAGCAGTAATAATGGCCTGAAATAAATACAAGGAAGCCAGTGAAGCCAACATGCACTTTTTGCCATATGAAACACAGAAGAGGTATTGCCACCATAAAGGTCACCCCACAGGTTTTCCACAAATGGAAACACAGCAACAGACAACAGCACTTACCTTGTTTGACTGGGCTGTTCCAAAGTTGTCATCCTCTGAGGCAGTTTCTGTTGTCATTTTTCCAGTGACTCCTGAGATATGGAACAGAAGATCCCCAAGGAGCTGAACTGAGCTAAACCTGGCAAAGGGAGTAAGATCAGTGTTACGTGCAGAAAAAAGAAAACAAGTGGTACTGGTCCAAACTGACTGTTCTCCTAGACACTACCATGGGAGCAAATGGTGAGGAAGAGAACCAGGTCAGCGTGAATTGTCATACAAGATGCCATGAAGATCATTCCGTCAATTTGAATGAGAAAGAGCACTATAAAGATGATGATAGGAAGTAGGGAATTCCAAACTAAAACCAACAATTAGAGAGTCCCCACGTTAGGGCAGCAAAATGACATAAAAGCCTTGATCTGAACTACGAAGAGGAGCAAAATAGCCTGTGGGTAAAATCATTTGCACATTGTCTATATCCACTGTCTTCTGCGTTGATATGAACACACACTTGGGATGCCACATGACTGCATTCCTCAGTAGCCATTTTATAACACTAATTTTTGGACAGCATTATTAGCTATGACCGGGGTTCTTTCCACTTCATGTTTCCACAGCAGGGGGAATGACTGTTGAGACAGCACTTTGAAAAAAGAAATGCAGAATGCATATGTGAGTGCTAAATATTACCAGAGAAACTGCTGTGAAAAAGCATTTTAAAATTGTGACCTGGCTAAGTGATCCAGTAGGAGTGTTTTGCACTATCACCTGGGAGAAACTGCATGTTCCATATTCCACTCCATATTCTGAGTCTTAGGGTACTACTACAAAGGCACCACGCTTAGTCCACAAGTAGAAGGGAGAGACTCTTGTTTCAAAGCAGCTCCTACACTTCCTTAAAGAGCAACACAGAGAGGCTCTAAACCCATCCAATCTTCCACTGACGGCAGGATGGTACTGCAGGGTTAAAAACTTATTCCCTACCTTATTCTCCAAAGGTCATCAAAGAGGCCTTGCTCAAGCTGAGGCAGGAGAAGAGCAATTGCCGTTTCTGCATACATGCTGATAATCCTCTGTCCAGCACGAAGGGCCGTGTCTCGCACAAACTCATTCTCATCTGCCAGAGCCTAGACCAGGACACAAATCACAATAAAGCGTGGAAGAAAATACCAAATAGATGACACTTGATTTCCATGCAGTGAGCTGGTGCATTCCTCCCCCACATCCATTAAAAGTAATGAGTTACAAAGCAGTGAATGCCCAGGGGAGACCTCGTCCCATTTCCCACAATCTCCAAAGTCAAGGATTTACTAAAAGCCACACACAAAACCCAGCAAACAATGCTATCAAGGACCTTGTAAGAGCAAGGAATAGAATCTGCTATGGACAATGCCATGCAAATCTCAATTACTTTATTAGGCATTTAGAAATACCTGAGAACTTTCCTTCCCCTCCCTAAAATGTGAATTTCCTGCCATTTGCTTCCTACCTTAAGGATGCATGGAATGATTGGCCCAACATAGGGGGTGAACTTGTCTCCAAAGGTGATGGGCAGGTAGTTGAACATCATGATATAACCATCCCGGACGTGGGGTGCAATGTCCACTTTGCTGGCTGTAGCTACAATTTCTGGCATAAGTTTCTCCAGCTTTTCTACCCCCAACCCTGCCATGACTTCAGCCAGACCTGAAAAATAACACTTAATTTCAGAACTGGTGAACACACAATAACACCACACACAAACTACTATTTTCACCAAGCTAAGAAACTCCAACACCACTGCGCAGCTCCTGTTATATTTACCTTGCGCTGCACCAGATCGATCCACTGAACTCTGCTCATACGTCAGCGTCTCCATCAGCCATGGCAGTAAATCCTCAAAGCACGACTCCCCCATGCCCTTCACCATGGCTCCTAATGCCTTCGCAGATACTGTACGCACCTAGCAGGCAAGAGAGAGAAGTGTAGGGTTGCAAAATATCCAGTCACAATGAAAGTCACCAAGACAGAGTGATATGGAGGTCTTAATTCTCCTCCCTGATCACTTTTCACAGCTCCTCTCACTATTCTAACCACAAACTAGTTAGTGGAAGGATTAGGATTAATCCTAATTTATCAGGCAGAAAGAGTCTTCACACTTGAGCAGAACTGTAGTTTTACCAAGACTTACCTCAGGCACGGGGTCCAACAGAGAGGTTTTCAATCCAGGGGTCACACTGGGTAGGTAAGGAGACAGATCCTGGAGGGGGCGGGGAAAAAAAGGCAAAGTGCTTTAAGTGCTGGGTTCAAAAAGAAATCAGCCATCAGAATCTCATCTTTGCCTGGTAACAGTTAGATACAGCTGTATCCTGGGAGCTTAATACCCTGCCTCCACAGCACTGATAATACACAAATTATCTGAGTTTTCCCCACACGGTCCTTACAAAGCACTATCGCACTAGTCAGGTCACTCTAAACCTTTTCATGCTGATTTATCAATTAAATTTTTGTTTCCTAAATTAAATCCAGACCTCTTCCCCTCAATGCAATGTTTAATTTTAGAGAGTAACCAGCAATAAAGAAATTAAACACCAATCTTCACTCTACAGTTCAATTTTTCTTTCTGTGACCAACACTGAAAATCTCTGAATTAATTTTGTAGTAGTGGGTTTATGGAGGCATCTTTCTTAGAGCACATATATTTACCTATTCTTCTACAAGACTTGTTTGGGGAATGTATATGGTACTCAGAGTTATACGGTAGATCAAAGAAGAAAGTTTATAAGTTGATGGTCTCAACCAGGCTAGCATTTTCATTATCTTTGAGGAAGTCACTTGCTCATATAACATCCATGTTTAGTCAGTGGAACTGCTCAGAGTTCTCTGATTACCCTTAACGAGAACAAAAACCCAGACACCAATAAAGTTTTCCCAATTTTGCTCAGTTTAGTCTATTGCTCCTCTTCAAAATAAGCAAAGACTATAGCTGGAAAGATCTCCCCAACATTATACCTTCTGATCAGTCAGTGAGTACATGTTTCCAATGATCTGGGCAGCCATTTTCCTGGTGTCTGTGGAACGATCTTGAAAGGCTCTCTGAACAATGGGCATAATGAGGGCCAGAGACGGAGCATCAATGAAATGGACAAACTTAGTATCCAGCAGGGTCTGCAGGCACTCCTGGGTCTTCCTGGATGGGTCAGTGAGCGCATCCAACAGTACTGGAGCAATTGCTGTACATTTCAAAATGGAAGAAAAAAATGCTGTTTGTACACGGAACAGACAAGTGAGACAGCTTCAGCCACAGCTGGTGTCCTCGCGTCCACCCAAAGAAGTGCTAATCCTTCTAAAGAATGACAAAGTGAGAAATGGCAAAGGGAGCCCTACTGACATTAGCGGAGAAGATTCAGAGAACATTTAGAAAGCATAAAAACAGACACTTGTGTCGCAGTTTTCAGGTAATACCTTTCTAAAAGTGGATTTTGTTTCAAGTTTACATGATTCAGTGTGAACATACACTAAAAGGGTTCTGCTCTCTGACGTGATTATTAACTAGGGTCTCATATCAGGATGCATTGAGCAATCAAACAGACAGACACACACACAAACAGACAGACACACACACAAACAGGCACAGGGTTCTTACCCAGGATCTCCGGATTCCTGATAACAGAGCCAATTTGCCTAAGAGCCTGCTGCCCTGCCTTCTGCACTTTTACATGGGAGTCTGTGAGCACTTCAGTGAGCTTTGGCACAATATTTGGCAGGCAGGAAGAGAGCTGTTTTGGGGCACAGTATGCCATAGCTCCCAGCAACTCCACGGACCCTGAACACAGAGTAAGAGAAAATTAATGCAACAGAAGAGACTGGCAATGGCAGTGTTCAGCTCAAACTCAGCCCAGCACGGTACAATAGTCCAGAAAAAGCACGCATTGCTGAGGTTTTTAAATAATGGGAAGTTTTAAAAACTGTTCGGGAGGGGCAGCAGTGCAAGATTCCTGCTCTTCAGCTACCTCTATAGCTGCAAGAGAACATTTCCTAAAATCCAGTCACAAGAAAATGCTGCTTAAATATGTTCTGAGACATGATAAATGAAGCACTCATTCCAAAAGCTACATGCTCTGCTGTAGCATAACAAAGAACAAGATCTCACAGCATTGTTCTGGGGTGAAAGAATAAGCCAGACAAGTGGTGTTTCAGTGAACTTTAAGCTCTTCTGAACTATAGCCAAGTCAAACACTAGTCCATACCAGCTTTGGTTCTCCAAGACTCCTCCTCAAGTGCTGCCAGAAGCGATGGTAGCACCAGCTTCACGCCATGAGCGCTGAGGTTGCTCATCACTGCTTTGGCACAGTCATCTGCGGCCTCGAAGGAGGAAAGAGGACATTAATAATCTGCCTCACTGCTGGTTTCTCCCACTTCTTTAAAGAGCCAGTGGGAACATGGCCTGGGGTAAAATAGGGCAGATATCCAACAGTACAGCTAGTTGAAAGACAGTCCCAACCTAGAGTTAATTCCCAGTGGAATAGGATGCTATTGGTTATCAATGAAATCAAGTTTTCTAGCCTTTGTACAAGGGTTTGTTTTTTTTAATATAAATAGTTATTCAGAAGAATAGTTTTTGCTACCACCTCTCACATTCCTGGTTCTCAGGAACCTCTTACCTCTC
Organism: Dermatemys mawii; assembly: GCA_007922305.1. Lineage (NCBI taxonomy): Eukaryota > Metazoa > Chordata > Testudines > Dermatemydidae > Dermatemys > Dermatemys mawii. The sequence continues at coordinate 3,621,996 of ML677361.1, forward strand.
GCACATACTGGTTTCCATCTCCAAAACAAAGCAGCAAATGAGGTAACACATGAACCACATAGGGCTCAAAGAGCTTCCCAAGCATGGTGCAGAGCATCTCAAAGGCAAACAGAGCCCCTAGAAAAAAGACAGGATAATCAGGAAATAATACCCACTCTAGGTGGGATCAGAAGAGATGATCAAATTTGCCTGAGGAGCTAAGAGGTAATTTTTTGTGGGAAACTCGGATCTGGAAACGTCCTGGGTATCTCATTCCCCCTCCTCAAACCAGAGGGGAGTATTGTGTCGGAGACTTTGCTCCCCAAAGGCGCAGAGGCTGATAGCATTAAAAATGAAGCTTGGTAGCCTTCTGAGTCCCAGTGTAAGTTAGGATCAGAGTGAAGGAAAGAGAAATAAGGATGGAAAACATACAGCAGCAAATGCAATGAAGAGGTTTTAAAAATCCATCGCCACCTCTGGATCAGTTGACACTCCTCTCTTTAAGCAAAAGCCTCCCTAGCAACACCCTTATCTGAGATGAGAGCGAGGACAATTTCCAGAGACTAAGACCCCTTCTTCTACTCCACTGTGAGGTGGAGTTTTCTGTACAAATCAAGGTTTCAGGAGACCCACATTCCCCATTTTAACAGTATCAATTGAGGGGAAAAAAGTAACCAGATACAGGATTTCCTATGCAAGTCAGTCAGTCCCCAGTAAATGGAAGACGTACAGATATCAGTATGTCTGGTACAAGCATCAGGAAATCAGATATAGAACATTTCAAAAAAGATGGAGAGGAGAGGGCCTACAGCTCACCCTCTCGCCGGCGGAAGTTCTTCTTATCCTGAATGGCATCAGTCAGCGTGGTCATCATCTTCTGCTGTTTGAGAGAGAGGATGCCAAGGCCTTTCACCAAGCCTGCCAGTCCATACGCTGCACCTTTGCGCTCAGCATACTTATCAGACTCTAAAAGCAGCTGCATTAGCTTCTGTATCATTCCGCCTGCATCATCTTTAATTGCAGGCACAAGAGGTGGTAAACAGCTTGCAACAGACTCCTGGACCTAAGAAAAACCCACTGGTTATCAAACAGATCACAAGGTGTATGTCGCTAACACTATAACCTCTCCCCACCACTCACTTTGCTGATCCACTGGTATGTGTCCCCAGCGACAAGTTTCTGCCTTCTCATGTTTCTGAACCTGAAACCATGTTTGACTTCAGAGTGTAATTGCTTAGACCCATGGTTTTCAACCTTTTTTCATTTTTGGATCCCTAAAAAATCTAAAATGGAGGTGCGGACCTCTTTGGAAATTTTCAGTATAGTCTGCAGACCTTCAGGGGTCTGTGGAGCACAGGCTGAAAGCACTGGCTTAGAGAATACATATCCCCTTTGTAACACTCTAAAGCCATCGCGCTGTAACTCATTACTCCTGTTGTGCCTGGAGTCCGTATTTCCAAGTACAGGGATGACAGAGAGTGATGAAATCCCTGAAAGTGACAGAGAATTAACCTGCTTCTGCTTGGCTCCTGAAAACTTCTGAAAGGAGGTACCTGTTGGGATGGAGTAGATAGGGCTGCTATCAGTTTGGCAACAATTGGTTTCACTTTAGGGTCACTCTTGTCCAGATGTTTTGCCAGGGAGCCCATCAGAATGACCACGCTCTGTCTGACAGCATCGTAGTTGGCATCATTTGGAGCATTTTTCAGGAATTCTTCAAATACTGGCAAGAGAGAGTTAACATTGTCCTGAAAAACAAAATGTAGAAAATGTCACCTGCTACTAAAGTCCACTCTCACAGCAAGGTTTGCTCTGCTCAGTGAGACCTTGTTATCCTTATCAGAGGCAAAAACAATACAAATATGGGAATCTCCATTTACAGTTTATTCTCCAAACAGAGACAGTCTCTCATACTACAGCATTTAGGACCACGTGGCATCCTACAGGCTATGGCTATTTCCTTAAATATTAAAAAAAGATAGATACACAAAACTGCCAGCACAGTGTTCTGGTGAAAATGGTGGGCATTGCCATGTGGAAGAGCTGGTTTGGATTTCAGCTCCCATTCTCTTGTTCCCTAAATTAGTAGGAGCTGGGAGCAAAAGAGGAAAGTGTACCTCATATTGCTCATCTGGCGACTAAGAGCACTAGCTAGTGGTGACAATACTCAAGTTCTCCTCGACTACAGGAACAGGGTGATCAGAAAGAGACACCTCGAAGCCTGAAATAAGGGAGTTCCAACTCTCCCCTCCAAATCCATTCAGGGCGCAGTGCTTTGGGTTTGACAATTCATCTTTCCTTGACAGATTCATACTCCAGCTACATGTGAAATACCCATGTATTTTTACTACTCTAAGCATGCATTTTCTTTTAACTTTGGTTTTATTTGATTCATTTTTAAAATGCCAAAAGGTCTAAGGTTTCTATGTAAGGCCTCCTACATTACATGTATATATAGTGTGTTGGATATACACTTCTCAGATGCTGGCATCATGAGATTAAAATTATATATGTGACATCTTGTCAGACACAAGCAGCCTCTGACGGTGCTCACTGCTACATCTTCACAGCAGTTACTATTACTTAGCTTCGTTTAACAGTATAGTCCAGTTCTGCTTTTATTGCACCAGTTTTACACCATTTCCATTCCAGTCACTTCAACTAAATTACTCCTGATTTGCCATCGTATATATGAGAGGAGAAGCTTAAGTTGTTAGTCTGTACTGTTGAAAATTGTACTGTACTGTACTACTGAATATTTTAAAATACATTAGAAAAAGAAATTCTCATTAGATGAAGGTTTTCAACAGTTACTTTGTACCAACAGCTTTATCTAATATATGGGCTTCAACACAGTATCCAAGTCCCACTCATATTTATTTCCATCTTTAAGGGAAGGAGAATTTGAGCTTACCTTGCCATGGGTATTAAGTGTAGAAAGAGCTGCATCTAGCATGCACTTCCGGACCTCAGTATTCCGGTCATTAAGGGCATCAGGTACAAAGAACTGAAAAAGGGGCTTCACCTGAGAACTATCCAGGTACTGAGAGAGTTTGTTCAAGGCCAAGGCTATGCCACATCTGTATAAAAAAAAAAAAAAGAGTATTATGTATGAATTGGACTTCCATGATTCAGATCAGTGACATTTGTAAGCACTTGGTTTCTGAAGCTATCACACTTCCAATTCCGACAGTTAACAGAGAGAACGCCATGGAACCGTAACACTTCAGATAGTTCAGCAGCTGTGCCAATCTTCCCAAAGCGATGATCCCAGAGCAGCAACCACCATTTCACTTTCAGCTTCCTGCTGCAAGTTCCCAAAGGAACAATAATCTGGCATTCATGCAGCAACTTTCATATGAAGGATCTCAAGCACTTTACACAAACCCAAACACAACGATCACTTCATCTACCACTGAAACGTAGTAGCCATATAACAGTGCACATAAGGGCTAAAGAACAGATTTGTTTAAAGGGAAGCAGTGAACAATACGCTATCCAATTAAAAATACAAAAAGCATTTAAGTAGGCAGAATTTAATTATCCAAGTTGGAATTTGTCCAGTTCACTAAGACTAGCACTGCTATTCCTGACACAAATGGTTGAGCACAGAACAAAGACTGAGAATCTGTTGACATAAACCATGAATGAGCCATTTTGACAGGAAAAGATTCTGTTCTTATGAGACTGACAGGGATAAAATGGTGAAGACCAACAGTCTGATGCATGGGCAGCAGGTATCAGAGGCTGGGGAAGGCTGTGCCTTCATAAACAGCCATGGGTGGCCCTGCCCATGTTCTGCCCCCAGACACCCTCCTACTTCCTGCTCTTGCCCACTCTTCCCAGTTCCTCTTTGCAGTGGCCCCAGCTCAGGCTTGGGCTGGCAATGGAGCCACAGCCTCACCACCCACCCAGCACTCCAGGGCAGGGGCCACTAGCTTGGGACAGGGGCCTGTGGTCGCAGAGAGAAACTGTATTGGTCTGCACAGTCTGCTCTGACAGGGACAAGCATCCCATAATAGGGGAGACCACACAATCAGATGTTGGTACAAATGCAGTTTACTCCTCAAACACTTCCCTGGACCATACACTGCCCTCTCACCTACAATAACATGAGCAAAAGCCTGAAGCATCTCATTTAAGAAGCACTGGAAGTGAAGAGCAGAATTTGAAGGGATAGTACCTTGCTTCCCACTGGTCAGGTGGAGATTCAGATATCACCCGTCCCAGAGCATCCAAAACTGGAGGTGGCCTCTGTGAGCGGGGAAATGGATACATTTAATCAGCATGCGTTTCCAAGGAGACACACACAAAACATGAAGGGAAAAAACAAAGTTTATAGCAGAAGGTTATCAGCAGCTCGGTCTAATTTCCTTTCTTTAGCCTAGAGAATTTAGATCCATGATGCCTCCCACATCTGCAATGCCACATTTAACAAAAAAAAAGAACATTTATGAAAGTGCCAACAGAAGAATGTGGTAAGTGCACAGACTGAGTAAGAAAAGGACATAACACCGAGCACGTGAAGAGTTACAGGCACAAACCACACAACAGCAGCTTCTTACATAGAGCTTCTCCTGGTAAATCTCCACAAGTTTACTCATGACTTCAGCTGCTTGGTTTCGATACTGCTCTACAGCTTTGGAAAGAGCCTCAGCACTGGCTTGACGCACTGCTTCCTCGTAGTAGATAATATCTTTGATCAGCAGGGAACAGAGATCAGGCTGCAACTCCAGACCCATAGACTCCCACAGCCTGCAAGTAACACCAAGAGGTGATTGATCATTCTTCGGACAACTAGCGATCTCCCTAAACATAGAACACCAGATAGATCTAAAATTGCACCTTTTTGGGGGTAAGACCTACACAGATCCTCTGTGTAAGACCCCATGTGGGAAGGCAAATAAGCATCACTGATACAATCCACTAAATAGAGAACAGTTCTCACCTCTCTGCCAGTTTTCTAATCTCATCTTCCACGTCAAACTTTACCACCCAAAGCCGGCGCAGGAGATTCAATCCATTCTTTTCATCACTATCAGGTGTTGGTAGCACCATCTGCAGCTCCATTAGTCCCTGCATGAAACAACAGGACATTCAGTGCAAATGTTTGGTCTCTATAGCCATCCTATAGCCAGAGTTGACCTTAAATCAGTGGTTCTCAAACTCGTCGGTTCGGTGACCCCATTTTGCTATGCTGCATCCTCTCACACCCCAGGTATGTCCGCCGAAATGCCACGGAATTGAACTCTTCCGCTTTTGGCGGACATGCAGCATTTGTCTCTGTGTCCGCGGAAATGCCGCCGACAGCAGAAGCTTGCACATTGGTGGTTTTTCGGTGGACTCACTTCACCTCACGATCCCCCTAGAATCGGTCCACGACCTCCAGGGGGGGTCACGACCCCCAGTTTGAGAACCACTGCCTTAAATCATAACATAAGAAATCTTCCATGTAAAGGACAGTTAGGGATTGATTAAATCAACTTTCTACTGAAGAGCATCTTGACACTTCTTTCATTTTGCCAAAAGCTGCTGCAAATTGCACAAAATGAACACCAGAGACAGTAATAGACAGGCAAGGAGGGAAACTTCCATTTTTACTGTGTGTGCACCAACTCACAGCCATGCAAGGAGACTAACACTTGATTAAAGAACTATTTCAGCAGTCACACACAAAAGTAGTGTTGCATTCACCTTTTGGAAGAACACATTTTGTAATTTAACAGGGAAGCTATATTGCCATCCAGTTGCTCAATAATACCAGTAAAATGGTGACTGAGGACTAAGAAGGAGGGGATAGGAGAACATAAAACCAGTGTAATTAGGTACAACAGCATAGCAAAATAGCTCTCAGCTGCTTAGAAGTTCAGGGCCTAGGTAATTGCATAGATCAGGAGCCCAATAAAAGACAGAAATCACAGCTACATTGAATAGGACAATATACAGTCATTTGCAATTGCTGCCATGGTGAGAAATACCATAAAGGGGGAAAGAATTATCCAAGGCATTGCTGTGCACACTCTGAGGAAGACACTTGCCTGAACCTGCTTTTACATAATAGAGCACTAAATGGGAACAATAAGAGAGACATCCCTAATACCAGGCCAGAGAATTATCCAACCCCCGGGCTTCAACCCCTGCCCCCTTACCACGCCGCTCACAGCAGCAGCCAGATCCAGACACGCTGCCGTGCAGCCCCACCCCAGAGCACTGCCCGTGCAGCGCGCTGAGGCTGCGAAGGGACAGTAGGGGAGGGGCCAGGAGGAGCCTCCCCAGCGAGCTCAGGGGCTGGGCAGAAAGGGCTCGCGGGCTGTAGTTTGCCCACCCCTGCTTTAATGCAATTATTAATGTTCTAACTGTCCACAGTGGGAACATTTAGTAGTCGGTCTCCTCCTACAGAGCTTAACCCAGAGACTCATTTAACAAACAATGGGCACCATCCCAATCAGGGGGTTGGCAGCCTGCATAAAGGACTTAGAGAGCCCAGAGTATAAGTGGGAAGTCAGAACAAACATTCCACACCTACCCTGAGAGCTGCATCTCGAACATTCATGCATGGAGACTGCAGGGCCTGGAGTAGCACATCAATCTCCTCCTGTTCTGCATAGGCACACCCATCCTCTCCACTGCTGCTGGTGCACAGAGCTATCAGTGTATTGGAAGCCAGAACCTGAAACACAATTACAAAGCATTAGAGATCCTATTGCTAACCTTCTGTCCTGTTGCACTTATCATAAATAAAATATAGGTGGATATGAATACATTGCAACAAAAGGAAAAAATCTGACAGTCCTTCCAGTGGCAGTGCAACATGCAGCCAGGAAAAGACCTGGTGCTTTGCTTTCCAGCAGGGAAAGGCTTTTCTATTTCTTTCCCCTGCACCCCACCCCCATCAGCATCCTGGCCAATACAGAATGAGCAGTGTAGCTGGACTCTGAAGGGAGCCACTTCTACATTTCTTTGCTAGAGGGACAAGGACCACCACTCAAGGCCTCAGAGAGGAAATAAAAAGGGACAAACTCATGAGGAAATGAGGAGGAATTAGTTGGTCCAATAAAGGAAGAACAAAGGCTTGTTATCCTCAGATGCTGGCAAGATATGAAAGCCCTGGTGGTATGTGAATAACCAGCCTCAGAGATTTAGAATGGACGGACATACTTCTTAGGTTCAGCTATGGATGCAGCTTAGGCTGGGTCTATACTGCTGGACCAAGTGGACAGCTCACCTGTAACCGTGGAGAACCTGTTCCAATCACTCTGGTCAGCAACAGCAGCATATCTGTGCGAGGCAGTAACTCGGGGCCATCCTAGGAAGGGAGGGAAAAACATCTTGCCACTCTAAAAATAATTTGTTCAAATGTAACCCCAAAAGGCAACAGAGAGAGGAAATCCAGTGCTAGAAAGGAAGGAAACCCACTCCAATGCCAGCTGCACTACTCCTACACCAGTGAGAAAAAGATCCTGAATCATTACATCTAACACACAGTAGGAATTTGCTTTATCCATTCCAGAATTAATTCAAACTAATCCATATACAAAATAACCAGCTGGGAGATGCTGGGATAGTGACCTTAGCTAGGCATTTCAGTATCAAGAGGATAGGCACCTTCAAAATATCTAAAACAGAGATGTTGAAGGACTTCTGAAGGGAAAATAATAACTGCCTTAAGCTATTTGCAAACAGTGATGGTTAGGTCCCCTATTATCAAAAGAGACCAGGGAAAAGTATATGAACAAGGAGAAATCAGATTATTTGTGTAGCACCAAATTTGTGCTAAAGCCTACCACACAAAGCCTAAGAGGCTGTGAAAAAGATAACAAATACCCCCCATAAACCCTCATCCACTTGCCAGCTTGTGAATTCTGTCAAAGCAACAAGTCTCACACTGAGTGAGTAAGAACAGGGGCTACAGGGCAACTCAGCAGCAGTGAGCTGGGGGAAACTGCTTCACTGATATTCAAGACACAAGGTGGGCACGGAAGTATCTTTTACTGGACCAACTTCTGTTGGGGAGAGAGAGCAAAGCTTTTTTAAGGCCTGGGGAAGGCACTCAGAGTATCACAGCTAAATACAGATAGATATGTGCCAACTACTTAAACTAAACTATCTGTTCTAACTTGTGTTTAGCTGTGACTTTCTGAATACTTTTCCCAGGCCTGATGAAGACCTCTGTAAAAGCGACAAAGAGTCTTGTAGCACCTTATAGACTAACAGATCTTAGGGATCATGAGCTTTCGTGGGCTAAGACCCATTTCATCTGATGAAGTGAGTCTTAGCCCACAAAAGTTCAAGATCCCTAACGTCTGTTAGTCTATAAGGTGCTACAAGACTCTTCGTCGCTTTTGCAGATCCAGACTAACACGGCTACCCCTCTGACAGAAGAGCTCTATTTAAGCTCGAAAGCTTGTCTCTCTCACCGACAGAAGTTGGTCCAATAAAATATATTACCTCACCCACCTTGTTCCTCTAATATCTTGGGACTGACACAGCTACACCACCACTGCAGACAATCACTGATATTTTCACATACAATAAATAGCAAGCATTGCTGAAGGGACAACTTAGTTGCTGCACAGAACTCTTCATCTACGGATTTCTCGCTGAAGGTATCAGTGTCCCCATTAACCACTCCTTTGCAACTCTCTAATCTTTAATGCCATTATCTTCATAGTGATCTCTTCACATTTCTCCAGTTCCCAGCCCTAGGGAATGGATGAACACTGACCTCATCCACCAGTGACGTTTGGCCACTTGATGATCTCAGCTGAGCATGGACTGTAAGGATCTGCAGGATCTTGACCATGAGTGCCTCCTTCTCTTCACTATCATTGGGTGTCTCAGTCAGCACTGTCTTTAAGAGAGGAAAGACTAAAGAGAATGCTGGGGCTGATAACGATGCAGTTCCTGCAATGGGTAGAGAGAAAGAATACATCCCTTGAGCACAGTGGAGTCTCTTGGGCCTTTATTTACTCTGTAGCTATGTAAGAGATTAATTAATTGTTCTTTAAGTTTTATACTGTAGTAGCAACTAAAAGCCACAACCAGGTTGGGTCCCATTGTACTAGGCGCTGTACAAAAACACACAATAAATGTTCCAAAGAGCTTACCGTCTAAAAGAGACCAGATGTAACAAGTGGACTTGGGTAAGAAATGTAGCAAGCTGTGCACAATTCTTAGCTATTCTAAAGCAGCAATCACAGCTCACCACCTGCCTAACCATTATCACATTGCAGTTTCATGTCAACAGCATTGGCATTCAGGCCCCAGCATTAGGCCAGTCTGAGATGCCTGCTCTAAGTGCTTCTTCATCTTATATTAGTGTGCTGGGCTTTTAATTAAGTGACATTAGGAGCTCAAATGATGTCAAACATTTAGGACCGTGAAGAAAAAGCACTAAGAGTAAGAGGAATCCCTGAAACTCAAGGGACAAAAAGTGGGAAAATAGATGAGAGACTGAGCTCAGCATCAACAGCTGTACTGCTTTTACACAGTACCCAGGATCCTAGCCAGACCATCCTTCAAAGCCATCACATGGATTCCAGGGGACAAGACTCCTTTAACTTTAGTTTGAGGCTCAACAAATAAAGCAGCCGGGGGGTTTTCTCTCACAGTGAATCAGCTTTAGAATGGAGTGAAACACACTCCTCTCCAGCCAGTCCAAAACAGTGAGGGATTAGAAGATAAAGCATTAGAAAGGCTAGCAAAATAAATTACTCTAATCCCCAGTTTCAGGTTATACTGTCAAGTGTTATTTACTGCAGATTACAGCATGAACATAGTCACTGGTTAGGTATAGATCAGAACGCATAAGAATCTTCTCATGGGACCACAGTTACAGTCCTTTTCCAAATATAGTTAAAAATAGATATTGGTTAGAGCAGGGGTAGGCAACCTATGGCATGGGTGCCGAAGGTGGCACGTGAGCTGATTTTCAGTGGCACTCACACTGCCTGGGTCGTGGCCACCGGTCTGGGGGGTTTTGCATTTTAATTTAATTTTAAATGAAGCTTATTAAACATTTTTAAAACCTTATTTTCTTTACATACAAAAATAGTTTAGTTCTATATTGTAGACTTCTAGAAAGAGACCTTCTAAAAAGTTTAAAATGTATTACTGGCACGCAAAACCTTAAGTTAGAATGAATAAAAGAAGACTCGGCACACCACTTCTGAAAGGTTGCCAACCCCTGGGTTAGAGTGTGTGAATGCCCAGGAGAAATGTTTGCCTTCTACCTGCTCTATCAGTGAATGCAGATTTTAATGTCAATTGGAAGGATGAAGAGTTCTGCAGATCTAGCACTGCAGTGTTATAGCCAGATTCTCTCATGTAGGACACACAAGTTGTCGGAGCATTTCAAAGAAGAATAATTAGTGACCCTTTTCCCTTGTGAAGCTGCTAATTATTTAACAGGGGGGAGCATGGATGACGAAGCCAAAGCTGTGGAATTTGCTCCCTCAAGCAATCCTCTGGACCCAAAATATGGTACCTTCAGGGCATATCTCATCATGGGTCAAGCATTGGCTTGACTATGCATGTAAGCAAGGGAGGTTCTCGATTTCTTTACAGTTAGAAGGAAGGGGATTTATCAGGGAGGAAAGCTATTTCGCATTCATTGCAGACAACAACAATTACTGTATTTAAGTATGTAAAAATATGCCCAGATGCTTCAGAGACAGATGATTACATCATATTTTGAAGGGGTAATTTCATAGTAAACCAAGAAATTAATCTTAATTTAAAAGATGTAATATCCAAAATATTTTTATAGACACTAAAGCACTGCAGCATTTAAAAATCTTCAATCTAATGGGAAAAGGAGTTAAACCAAATTTTCAAATAGAAAAGCTGGGAAAGCATTTATCAATACCACAGGATTTGCACAACAATCTACTAAGGGGCAAGTTCTTGGACATTTGTTCAAATAACTGCTGAGAGGGAGGAAAAATGCCTATCGTGGTTGTATACAGCAGTGACCACTTTCAGGAAAGAAGCTTTAAAATGGATCTAAATATTAATGAGAGAGTACAGTTGAAACAGAGGATATACTGCAGAGTCGCAGTATCACTGAGATGTTAAACAACATATTGAAGTGGAAAGCATCATGGTCAACTCCTCGCTAAACTGTAAAGAATAAGTGTACTGCAACCACAGAGAAGCTGACTGTGGTGGGTGGAGGACGATAGCACTGGGGTAGAACAACTTTAAAAATATGAATAAAGCTGTATCCTAGATTTATTCCAAAGAACTGTAGGGGTTGTATCCCAAGGTATTATAGTGGTCATTAATGGGACAGAAACAGATAGATTAAGTTAGATGGTGAACAACCTAGAAGCCACGACGAGCTACAGCTCATCCAGCAGGGAAGCTGGGACAACACAAGCCCTTGATATCACGAACACTCTTCTTTTTTCTCTTTTCACTTAGACTAATATTTGCCACACTTTGTTAAGCAGTGCTGAACACTAAGAATTAGTCTATGTTTGCACAGATTTCTGAACCATGCTTATAAATTCCTTTGCAGGATGTGGGCCTTAGTCTGAACTCTGGGTAGCACTGTTTGTCTAATGGGTTTTTGGTTGGGTTTTTTTAAAGAAAAAAACTAAAAAGGAATAATTGATAGCAACTTTATATTTGCACTGATTGTACCTGTGTCAACATGTATTACTGCTATTACTGTAACAAGAAAAATCTTAGGGAGTAAGTCTGGGAGTTTTGGTAAGTAGAAGAGCTTTTCTATCTCACCTGGGGAAAATACCTGTGAAGTTTTAGCTCACAAGAGGCTATACAAATACCTACAAAAAAATCACCTGGAAACCCCCCCAAGCATTTCTCACCTGGCTCTCCCTTGCCAGTCCTGCTGGGGATGGTATGTGCATGCAATAAGCTAACAACTCTGTTAATGGCAGTAGACAACTCTTCCTGGCACCAGGATTCATCTAATTCACACGCCGGTTTCATCAGGCGTAAGGTCACATGACTCACTAAAGTACCTAAATATAATAAAACAGAGTCCCTTCAGTGGACTAAATACAAACAACAAAAGTCATTCCCACAGGTAAAACATAAATCCCCAAACATCATCAACCAGTGGCCTTGGAACAATTTTTATAGTGGGGCGTGCTGAAAGCCATTGAACAAAGTTGTAAACCCTGTACATGGTGGAAACCACTTCAAGTCAGGGGGTGCTGCCGAATTCCCAGCACCCCTAGTTCCAGCAGCCCTGTTACTAAACTTCCAGAGAGAAGGAACTGCTACCAACAGAGCTAAGGGCTCTCACATTAGCTAGACGAGAGTAGAGGGAGCGGAATACCAGCTCTCCAACTTATGAGAGATGTCTCCATGTATGTGCATTTCAAATCAGATTTCAGGCTAAGCCAAGAAGATTTAGTTTAATTCTCTGATCAGAAATGAGCTAGTTTCTGCAAGAGCCATCAGGAAATCCAAGAAAAGACAACTCATGCATTCAAAGTTTGTCTCAGGGTTCTCCACATAAGGGCCACAGGCCAGTTATCGCCATCTGATGGCTTGTTATGAGTTGCTAGTTACTGATCATTTCCACATCCAATGAACAAACATGAAGTCTGACGTTAGTTGGTACCTTTCTTGGCAAGCTCAACAAGATAGACAAGGATCGAATGATGAATGTGTGAGGACAAAGAACTACACTGGGGTAGATACTCCCATTCCAGGACAGACTGAGACGGAATTCTACTGCTAAAATGAAGCAGTGTTCAGAGCTCTCTCTATATTCACTTTCAAGTTCCAGAAGAAACATTTACAATCCCATATAACAGAAGCATTCCCTGAACAGGAAATCTTTAAACAACACACAACAAATTGCAGACACTAACCAAAAGTCTTCAGTCGAGGAGGCATGACACAGGACGCTAAGGAAAGGAAAGCGGTTTTAATTCTGGGAGCAGCCAATGGGGATTTTAACAGTGGCAAGAAGGACCTTATGAGAATTGGGATGTACTGGGTTAGACCAAGAGGGTTTCTCTTTAGAACAGCATCCAGGAGTCCTAGAACTGCTTCCAGTTCGCCATCAACCTGCAAGAGAAATCATTGCAACGGTTACTTCAAAGATCATCTCCAAATCAAAGAAGAGGTTTAATCTTTTGTTTCTGATGAAAATCTGCAAATGGATGTCAGTTAGTCTTACATTTTCTTTAAATTTAAATGACTTGTTCATGTCAGTTTGCAGAGGTGAGGAAAGAGTGTTGAGTCAAAAGTATCAGAATACCATCCCCTGTCCCCACCCCAGAGCTAGCAGAGATCCAATTTCAGGCAAATTCAGTAACTTGCCTCCTTCAGTTGCTTTCTGATCTGAGACTCCTTCTCCAGCTGTGCATGCAGCAACTCCTTCTGTTTAGCAGTCAGCTGCACCTCCTCCTTTATTCCTTTCTTCTTCTTCATTTCCTGTAGCAGAGAGTTACTGACATTATTTGGGAACTATCACCACTATCCTCTCCATACAGGATTTGGGGTGGGAGGGAAGGAGGTGGAGACAGAGAAAATGTAATCAACTCAAAATTAGCTACTCATAAGGCAACATCAAAACAGGGCCCCAAAGACATACAACTACTACACCTGAAAATTAGATCAACCCAGCTTCCTCACTCAGGGGTGTGAAAGCTCCACATCCCTAAATGACATAATTAAGCTGTCCTAAATCCCCAAGTACACAACGCTAGATTAGCAGAAGAATTCTTCCACCAACCTAGCTACTGACTCTCGGGGAGGTGGATTACCTACACTAATAGAAAAACACTTCCCTTTGGCATATGTAGTGTCTATGGCCATGGTTACACTGGCACTTTATAGCGCTATAAAGCCCCTACGAGCGCTATAACCTACTCTCCGTCCACACTGGCAAGGCACTAATAGCGCTATAACCGTGGAGTTATAGCACTATTATAAATCCACCTCCTCATGAGGAATAAGGGCTGTAGCGCACCTGCTGTAGCGCTACAGGAAGAATGTGGACACCCACTGCGTATTAATTGGCCTCCAGCCTGTCCCATAATTCCTGTTCGAGCCACTCTGGTCATCACTTGCAAACTCTTTTGTCCTGTCCTCAAGTGACCACACGTCAGACCCGCCCTTTAAAGTTCCAGGGAAATTTGAAAATCCCCTTCCTGTTTGCTCCAGCCAAGCGTGGCGTGCTCTCAGGGAATCCTTGCAAGTGATCATTCTCATTGATCTGATTGATTGCGTGGCGTGGTCTCAGGGAATCCTTGCTGGTGATCATTCTGATTGATCATCATGACTCCACGTGCCATGGCTCCTCGCAATAGGCGATCCCCAGCATGGAGCAATAGTGAGGTGCTGGACCTCATCAGCTGCTGGGGGGAAGAGGCTGTTCAGTCTCAGCTGCGGTCTAGCCGCAGGAATTTTGACACCTATGGGCAGATATCACGGGCCTTGGCAGAAAGAGGCCATGAGCGGGACACTCTGCAGTGCCGTGTTAAGGTAAAGGAGCTTAGGAATGCGTATCGCAAAGCCCGCGAGGCAAACGGCCGCTCAGGGGCAGCCCCGGTGACTTGCAGATTTTATAAGGAGCTGCACGCGATACTTGGTGGTGATCCCACGGTCACTCCATCGACCACCACGGACACTTCCCAGCCCACCAGTGAAGGAGGGGGTGAGGAGGAGGACGAAGAGCAGGAGGATGAAGAAGAGGAGGAGGATGAGGACGAGGCAGCAGCGATCCAGGGCACGGAGGAGTCCCTGGACGCATGCAGCCAGGAGCTCTTCTCAACCCAGGAGGGCAGCCAGCCACAGCGTCCGGCGGTTGCAGGGGCCAGCTCAGCAGCGGATTGCGGAGGTAAAGCTGCTTTTCTATGGGGAAGGCTGGCAGCTTGGGGTGGAAAGGGATGAGGGGGGCATTCCACCTGGTGCTCTGTTCAAGCCAGGAGGAGGGCAGGGGGGCATGCAGCCAGGAGCTCTCCTCTAAAGCCAGGAGGAGGGCGGCCAGCCACAGCGTCCGGCGGTTGCAGGGGCCAGCTCAGCAGTGCATTGCGGCGGTAAAGCTGCTTTTCTATGGGGAAGGCAGGCAGCTTGGGGTGGAAGGGGATGCTTGCATGCTTGCCTACATGTGGAATAGTGCATTGATGTAGTCTATCACCTCGCGGTAGTCATCATCAGTAATCTCTTCAAAGGTCTCAATAAGAGCACTTGCAATGCGCCTGCGCAGGTTTCCCGGGAGAGCCAGCGTGGTCCCCGTCCCGGTCACGGTCACTAGTCCCTGCCACTGTGCTACAATGGGTGGGGGGAGCATTGCTGCACATAGGCACGCTGCATATGGCCCTGGGCGGAAGCCGCATCTTAATAAAATCCCTTCCCTTTGCTCCTCAGTGACTCGAAGCAACGAGATATCTTCCAGGACAAACACCTACGGAGAATGTTGGAACAGTGTTCAGAGTAGGGCTCCTGCCACTTCCCGGCACTCCACACACACCCCCACCCCCGCCACAGCTTTTCAGGGCAGGGAAGAAATCCTTCCCCCTGCCTGCTGCTCACACTGTGGCTCCTGCAACGTACCGGCACTCCCCACCCCCTCCCCCGCCACAGCTTTTCAGGGCAGGGAAAAAATCATTTCCCTTGCCTCTGGAGTCCACTCACCATGGCAGGGGCTCCGTTGCTGTATCTGTGCTGTCTGCGGGACAGGCAAACGGGGAATGCGGGGGAATGATAAGCATGTCTGCTCTTTACAAGGGAACCACTGTGAAATGTATCTTTTTATTTTAGAAGGGTCGTCCTTCACCCCTTCGCCATCGCTCTTATCAACAGCTGAGAGGCTCAGGCGACTGAGGAAGCGGCCACGAAGGAGCAAAGAGGATCTTGTACAGCAAGTAATGCAACAGGCTGTAACGGAGAATCGAGTTGCACAGAGGTGGAGGGAGAATGAGAGCAAGTTGAGGGAGAAGGCGCGGAAGGAGAACGCGATTCACCGCCGGAAAAGCACCGACAAGCTGCTCTCATTACTGCAGCTTCAATTGCAGACTATGCAGCGGCTTGTCACCCTTCAGGAGGAGAAGCTCCGCACCCACCACCCCAATTACCGTTTGCCCCAACTCCCCTCCCCTTCTTTGCCTCTGTACCCTCCAGGCCAGTATCATCAGCCAAATGGTTATCACTATCCACAGCTGCCTCCAACCCCTCTGTCTTCACCGGACAACCCCCAGACCCCAGACCATTATCCACTGCAGTCTACCCCTAATAACATGCCTTACTGGCCACCGCAAATGGGGTTCGGGGGACATGGCCACTGTGAGGGCACTGGAGACTCAGAGACCCGGACATACTCCGATCTCTGACTGACCCCACGACACCCCCATTGCACCTCCCCTGCTTTCCCCCTCACATGCATCACAATATTTTCTTTCAGCAACCGAAGTACCTGTTCAATAAATGAATTGTCTTCTTAATAAATGGGTTTTTTTTATTAAGTGTACATACATTATTACAGGCTACAGAAAAGCAAATGCCTGTTCCTGTTAAAAGAATGCTCCCTCCCTCCCTCCATCTGCACCTCACTTTAGAACTGGCTTTCAGCCTCAAAATGCTCCCTCAAGGTTTCCCTGATCCTAACAGCCTCGCGCTGGTCCCCTCCATGAACCCTGCTCTCTGGCTGGGCATATGTGGCCTCCAGGCGTTGAACCTCAGAGGACCATGCCTGGGTGAAGCCTTCGCCCTTCCGCTCACAAAGATTATGAAGGGCACAGCATGCGGAAATAACCGCGGAGATACTACCCTCGGCCAAATCTAGCCTCCCATAAAGACAGCGCCAGCGCGCCTTGAGACGCCCAAAAGCACACTCCACAGTCATTCGACAACGACTAAGCCTGTAGTTGAACCTTTCCTGACTGCTGTCCAGGCTCCCTGTGTACGGTTTCATGAGCCAGGGCATTAAAGGGTAAGCAGGGTCGCCAAGAATCATTATGGGCATTTCCACTTCCCCCACGGGGATCCTCTGGTCTGGGAAAAAAGTCCCGGCTTGCAGCTTCATGAACAGGCCGGTGTTGCGGAAGATGCGTGCGTCATGCACCTTTCCAGACCAGCCAGCGTTAATGTCAGTAAAACGCCCACGGTGATCCACAAGCGCCTGGAGAACCATGGAGAAGTACCCCTTTTGGTTAACGTACTCCTCAGCTAGGTGGGCGGGCGCGAGAATGGGTATATGGGTCCCATCTATCGCCCCACCACAGTTAGGGAAACCCATTTCTTCAAAGCCAGCCACGATGTCATGCACGTTATCCAGAGTCACGATTTTTCGTAGCAGGATGCGATTAATGGCCCTGCACACTTGCATCAGCACAACTCCAACGGTCGACTTTCCAACCCCAAACTGGTTGGCCACCGATCGGTAGCTGTCTGGGGTAGCCAGCTTCCAGATCGCGATAGCCACCTGCTTCTCCACCGGGAGGGCAGCTCTCAGTCTGGTGTCCTTGCGCCGCAGGGCAGGGGCGAGTTCAGCACACAGTCCCATGAAAGTGGCTTTTCTCATTCGAAAGTTTTGCAGCCACTGCTCGTCGTCCCAGACTTGCATGACGATGCGATCCCACCACTCTGTGCTCGTTTCTCGTGCCCAGAAGCGGCGTTCAACAGCCGTGAGCATGTCCGTTAATGAGACAAGCAGCTTTGTGTCGAATGCATTCACCGCTTCGATCTCGTCTTCAGAATCATCACTGTCATCCTGCATGTCAAGGAATAACTCCACTGCACACAGAGATGTGCTGGCGACAGTCGTCAGCATGTCCCTCAGCAGTTCTGGATTCATTGCAGCACTCGACAATGGAAGACGGAGCGTGCCTTGCTGAAACCCTTGAAAGATGGCGCCGGAGGTGGAAGGAAACACAGGGATTGCTGGGATATGCCAAAAAGCCTCATGGGTAGTTCAAACAGGATATAGAATGCCCCGCAAGTGACGCCCGCCCTCCCACAAGCCATTGCGCCAGATCAGGAAGAGGTGTACTGTGGGATACCTGCCCTAATGCGCTGCTCTTAATGCCGTATTAAGTGCCGCAAATGTGGCCATGCTATAGCGCTGGAGCAGCTCAGTGTGGACATACAATAGCGCTATTATTATTGCTGTATAAGGCGAGCGCTATAAGCAATAGCGCTATAATTTTGTAAGTGTAACCATACCCTATACTGAAGCACTGTATCTGTGCTGCTGCAGCATTTCAAACCTACACACGCCCTAAAATGCAAAACAAAGCTCAATGAATTCATAACACAGCAGCGCTTCCCATCAGCAGCAAGGCACCAGTTCTGCCCAGCTTTTGTTCAGCAAGGAACTATTCAATAAACTGCACTTTCAGTAACAATAGCTGTATGTAGTATTTCCACTGACTATATCAGGTAAATTAGAGGCCTCCAAATAAATCTAGGGGATTTTTTCCAGCAAATTGTGCTTTCACACTTGTATATGGCTACCCAATTTAAACAGGATTTACCACTTGCCCCATACAATAATGGGAATTATTCTCTCATACAGACACAAAAAGTGTTTATTTGCTTGCTATGATCTCAGTTTATCACATTTAGTCCCAACGGTGGTGTTATATTACTGAGCTCTGGCCTTAGGTTGTATTTGGACTGGTTCTACACTGATCTTTGCTGGAGATGTCCTCCCCACACCTCAGAGCTCAGCACTACTCCTTGCGACAAAGTCATGCCAGATGGCTGCAAGAGGGTTCTGGAAGGCCGAGATGTTAGCCCTAGAACATTAAAGGCCCTTTTTCCTACAAGCTGAGAAGGGGTTACCTCAGGTCGATTAGGGACACCTGAATCCAATTAAGGGCTGCCAAAGACCTCTGAAACCCCCTCCTCTGGTGAAAGGAAAAGGAAGAGAGAGGTGTGCCTGTCCGGCTAGTGGCAGCAAGGAAATTAACTTCTCCAGGGTGAAAGGCTATGCGCCCTCCCATAGGGGAAACAGCCAAACCTGAATGTCTGCTAGGGGAAGGACTGACACCCCGAGGCAAACAACAGGACAACACCCTGCCCCAGTGAGGAGGCAGGGAAAGGTATCCCCCTTTTGTTTTTGCATTTATGAGACTCTTTCCTTTTTGTTTGGTGGAGGAATCACCCCTTAAGCCAACCCAGAGGCCTACTCTGAAAATGCGGCCAAAAGAACACAGAAGGGCAAAGGAAAACGCTGTCCAGAGCGAGGCTGATTCAGGCCCACCACCGCCAGAGGGGGAAGTGCTAAGTCTGGCGAAACAAGGAGGTGCCTTGATACACCCTGTTTAACCGCAAAACTACTCATTTACTTCTGGATTCTGCAAAAATGCACTGGCTGCGTCCTTGCCATTCAGATACTGGTGATCGAATAGGGTAGCATCTTCCCTCCCTATCTGTATTACTGTATCACCTAGAGGCATTGGGGCACCATTGTGTTAGGTGCTGTATGTACATACACACACACACACACACACACAGTAAAAGGCAGTCTTTGCCCTGAATAGTTTACAGTCTGAACAAAGGATATAAGGGAAAACAGAGGCATAGAGGGGTGAAATGACTTGTCCAAGGTTATATGAAAAGTCAGTAGCAGAGCTGAGAACAGAACCTAGGTTTCTCGAGTCCCAGACTAGCATCCTATCCACTGGACTATGTTACCTCTTTTAGTTCACACTGAACTACTGTCATGGCACAGAGTTAAAGAGCTGTGTTCCTGCTTTTTTTTAAAAGGAGAAATCCTAAAAGATACCATGGCATCCTCATAAGGACAGGCAATATTAACCATGGTATACTGGACAGATTCAAACTCAGGTCACTATATTTTTGCCTACCCTAATTCTTCCTAAAGTTTTAACTGGATACAGTATTATTCTTCATTTCCTGTCCTATACAGTTGATTATTGCTGGAAGCTATTAAAACTGACATATTTCAATCCATAAAGTGATCCTTATACGTAGTGTATACACCAATCAGGTTTGTAAATCTCTGTGATGGGAGGCGCTCTCCCAGACATTGATACCACACGTAGACAGAACCGATATTCATCCTGTTCCTATGAGGGTTGAGCAGATCATTGATCAAACATATGGCAACCTGTCTGAAAAGAGCCCTTTGATTAACCTGACATAATTCCTTCTTCTCTGTTCTTTTCCACAGGAACCATATTCTGTACATACTGAATGGATCTGCTATTTGTTACCAAAATGCGAGCTCCCGTTAACGCAACTGAGAACCTGTTAATAGACTGTTACACAAGATGCATGAAATAAGAGCTGAGAAGACACACCCTTGCACATGCACTATATAGCGGTTGCATTGTAATCATGTTCACATCACTAAAACTGCACAGCATATGTATGCATTTAAATCAATTGTAACAACAGCTGGTATTTAGACACCAAAAATTTACATTTCTACCAAAATACACACACACCAGAGCCATGCAATGAAACAGATGAGCTAGACTGGTCATTTAAACCTTCAGCATTGGGTTGTCCTACTACTATCGCCTCACCTCTTTCAGCTCCAGCTCAATGATCTGCTCCTTGAAGGAATAAGCCTTATTCTCCCTCTTCATGTTGGCCTTTTTCATGCTGTCTTGTTGTGCACTGAGAAAAGATATTTAGAGGAATCAGCACAATGGAGTGGACAGAGAAAGTTACTGCTAAAAATCCACGAACACCCACCTACGAACAGTTGCTGAAGCTTTTTACCCCAAAACTAGAAGCTACTGGAAATTGACCTTCACATTCCAATTTACACAGGGAATTAAAAGCCCTCACCTCTGTATGATGGATTTGTCAAACAGCTCCCCTTCTGGTGTCTGCATGATGGCAAACTCTTCTCGAGTCACATGGTTCAGAGCTGGGTTCTCCAAAGAAGCTGAGATTGTGCTGATCAACTGAGGGAGCACTCTGCGAGGTGAGAGTACAGAGAGCGATCCCACTGCATTCATGGACGACTGCCAAGAAAAAAAACACCGGGGTCAGTGTTCATCGAAACAGTCTCATCTTCTTATTCACAAGACTAAGTCCCTGCTGAGTTGGCCCAAACTATTTGCCCCTTAGGCCATTTTCTCTGAGCAGAGAGCATCCTGTCTAAGGTGCTCTCGACACTTCACCCAGGCCTAGAGCTCAGCCACTGGCCATCATTTCCCTTTCATCTCCCAGAAACTTCCTATGGAAAAGGTTTTTTCATTCCTGCACTCTTCCCCTCCCACCCATGGCAGAACAGAGCTCCCTCCCTATAGGCCACACTCCCTCTCATCACCTCCACCTTTTGCCCCTAAGATGTCCTTGGAGATAGTTCAGGAAAAGCAAAAGCTCGTTACCTGGTTTATGGGTGTCTGGGTGGTGATTCTGGGTAGAATTTTATCCAGCTGTTTGGTAATGAAGTCTTCAGGGTCTATCTTCATCTTGATAAGGAGAGCTGGCCAAAGCCCAGACTGCACCTCCACTGGAGAGATGTTTATGGGAATACATAGGCACAATAAATACAGAGCAGAGACTGCTAAGAAATCCAAGCAACCCCAGAGGCAGCCCTCGCCAACACCTAACAGCCAGTAGGATGGTCTTGTCCCTTCACTCACCCAAGGAAGGATGATAGCTCACTAACAGCATCTCCAGTGCTAGATTTTCTGTCTCAGTACGATCCACCTCCAGCCCTGCTACGCCTGAGATCACACACAGTGTCTCCTGAAGCACACGAGGGGGTATGTATGCTTTCCCCAGCTCAGACAGCTCTCCAGTCTCTGTCACCAGAGCCTCAACAGGCAGCACCTGAACAGACAGAACTTGCGATTAACACATCAGAGCACATCTTCCAAGGCCTTGCCACTTCTCCCCCCAACACAAAAAAATATTGTATTGAAACACAAAATAAACTGCCTTAGATAATATTGAGAACCAGGAGCCTATGGAAGAAAGAAGAGATAACGGCTGTTGATGTCGTTTAAGCTCAGAACTAAGAGCAATGTAAAGGAAAGAGAAACAAACTCTGAGAAAGGAAGGTTATTCTGAACTCAGCCAGTGGGGAAGACAAGATAAAATAAGTCACCCTCCTAGAGGATGGATTTGGGGACATTCACTCTGACAAGCACATCCAATCTGTATAATGTGTAATTCCCCGAAACATCCTTAATAAAAAAACTTCTTCTAAGCATCTTGGATCCATCTGACATGGGGAGGGAGTGCCTACGTAACTTAGGAGCAGACATCCCACTGAAAGTCACGTAGGTGCTTTTGCCAAATCCACCTCTGGTGGTTGCACACTGCAAATCAATTTACTTTATAGCTATGTACAGTCATAGCCTAGCAAATAGTGTGTTTAATTTTGTCTCTTATTTTATTATTTTTTCATTTCTAAAAAATTACCAATAAAATGTGCATACTATACATAATTTTTAAAGACAGTCTGAACAGAGCATCTGAACTATTAGCAAAGGGCAGCTACTGCCCAGCATACCGAGAAAGGGAACTGAGTACTCTGGCCTCACGAAGACGACAGAAAAAATAACAAGCGACTACTTAGACAAAAGAACACAGGCACATAGAATGTGGAAGTCTTCCTCCCCAAACAGAGGCACAGGAGGGATGGTGAGGACAACTGAGGTCACAAGGAAAGATAAATGGAAAGGTCCTGGACACCTTTATAGTCGCTTATCGAAGTCTAGTAAGAAAGGAGTTGTGTTATGTGGGATCATTAACACAACATCCTTTATAAAGCCAAAATTCTGGTTTTGACATCATGTTGCTCAGCAACATTAATAACAAGGGGATTACGGGGCTAAATCTGCATTGACACCAGGAACTAGTGGCAAGGAAATAGACCTGGTGATCATTCACCTTATGAGACTTGAGAACAGTTTTCAGCTCCTCCAAGATCCCATAGGCCAACTTGTACCCTTCAAGCGAGGACAAGAGTTTTCTAACCGTCTTCTGGGCATGCCTACGAACATGCCAGTTTCGGCTCAGCAGTACTGCAACAAGGGCTCGGTGGTACTGTCTGAAAACAGAGAAACAAGTTCAGCAAGGGAGCTCGTCAGGCAGAACATTCAGATGTGCAGATATCAAAAAGTCCAGCCTCCCTGTGTCAAGTCCCAGGTCCTCCCTCTCCACTGCCTGCATCCAGTTACAACAGACAATTTCTACGTACTGAACTTTATTTTCAGGGAGCCGATGCGCATGATCCAAGAGGAGGCGCTCTGTCAGCTGCACTACCGTGCACATGGCTGTAGAGAAACACAAGACATGTAAGACACACAGCGTGAGGGTTTACTTACTGTGAGTTTAAAGAGGCTGGATCTTAACCTATGAGCGAAGAGGACACTTCATATCTGAAAAACCAATCCTTTCATAGCTACCAAGACACATCCTCTACTGATTCTGTGTAAGAGGTAACAGTATCACAAGCAACTAAGATTTTATCCATACTGGAAGTACCAAATGTAACTGAACAGAACTGTTACTAACAGGCTTCTAGCAGGATTCCCCCGAGCAATATGAGTGAGGACAATTTTGTCTGATAATGGGCTATAGACAAGACTTTGTGTACCCTGCGATATGATAGACATAAACTCTGCAGTAATGCCCTAGTATCTGTGGTATTCTGGTGCACCTTCATTCAAAAATGAGCATATAATACTATTGCTACAATAGTCTGTGCTACTTAATTTATGCCATCCTCAGATTCTCTGTTTGAACATGCCCCTGGTTTTTGTCTCAACAATGTATAGCTGCATGATAGAAGATGTCAAGAGAAGCGGCAGGTTTTGGTACTTGGATTGAGGGGGAAAGTGGGGCTTTTTGGCAACCAGAAAGTCATCAGAAATGGTTTGGCATTGTTAAGCAATTTAGATGGCTATTTCTGCTTACATAATATGTAGTGAAACATTTAACAATTGGTCACTTAACCCTGGAGCCTAATGCTGGCAGTGTAAAATGTAATTGCAATTAACAGTGGCTATTCAAGTATATGAGGGATATTATTTCAGGTTGTCTGCAAACTCAGGAGGATCTCTGTTCATGTTTCCAAAGTTTCCTTCACAACAGCGAAAGCAGGAAACTACTACTTCTAAATAAAAGCTTAGATTCTGAAGCATAATTCTATAGTAACGAGTGGATTCTGCAGCAGCCAGGGCACATGTGTTCCAAGCTATCATCACATCTCTGTAGTAGTTTTGCTATCATTGTCTTGAGAAAAAAATCCCTGTCCATACAAGTCAGGGAAACAACACTAGCACCTTGTCCATGACAGCCATGTTCAAAGAGCTGTGTGCATAATTCTGCTCTCAACAGGAACAAAATGACAAGTACAGCAGCTTTCAGCAATACTAATGTCATCAGGAGAAAAGGAGAACTCTGACTCCTGAACTGCGATCACAGTGAGTAAAGGAGAAATAATATTACTTCAAATTTAGAAAGATTTACATCTTCAAAGCTCTGCACACAGATAAAATCACTTTGAGAACTAATCAATCAGCTCATTTTCGAATATTGTGATTGAAAAGGTCACGTTTTTCTGGACACATGTTCTGTTAATTTTTCTTTTAAATCTTTTTAATTTACTTTAAACATGAGAGGACAAAATGGAGGCAGCACTCACTATAATTCATAGCGCAACAGATTTTGTGTCTCCCCCATTATTCCTCCTCCAAAATCTCTCTATTTTTCCCATAAATTTTCCTTCACAACACGCCACTACTTCTCCCCTTTTTCTCTTTTCTTCTCACTCTTTGGGTTTCTCTAGACAAAAACTTGTGATAATCTACTGACTGATCTAGATACTCCACAATTATTTTTGTCATGAATCAACATTTGTGAAGTGTCTAGACTAGCATTTAACAAGGTGTTTGATAACTCAAAGTAATCGGTAATCAATGAATTCATGTTAAAAGAGGTAGAGTAGACTAGATAGGCCTTTTGAGAGATCAATCTGTTCACTTTAGTCTGAAATCTGACCCTGTGAGCGTCGGACAATATGTCTAATAAGCAGCAGCAGCTCTTGTAAAGTCCCAAATAATAAGATTAAACAGGAACTGGAAGTGTATGAATGAACTCTGATCACATTTAACAGCTCACCTTCCTCTGATGCAGACTGCAAGAACTTCTCAGAAGTGAATATTTGCTTTTTCTCATCCAGAATCAGCTGCCAGAAGCCGCTCAGCTTGGACTCTGACAGAGAGACAGAGAGATTTTTCCATCAAGGTAATTCAAAATAAGATTTACCATCAAATTACTTTTCACTGAAATATAGTTCAGTCCTATCTCTTAAATTGGGGTTCTCTATCTTCACTGCTCTTCAGGTATAAAGCTTCCACAACTTCCTGCTATTGCATTCAGACTGTATACTACCTACATACCCATCAACAGCCCTGTTACAACAGCATTTTCTACTACAGATATTTACTTATGAACCAAGAGATTACAAGAATTAGAAAGCCCCATTTACACATGCATCTTTGTCTCAACCAGACTTTCCTAGAACCAGACTTCCAAGTGATCCAAATATTGAAGGGGAAGAGGGAACTTGCACGTCATTTCTGGTAGACAGGGAGCAAACTAAATAGAGGAGTTTTGCCCTAACAGATACCTGAGTTTGGACAGTGTGATATTGCACTTTATATGATTTTATGAAAATATGCTAAGAGTGTGAATATAATATAACTAAAATATGCTTCATGCAAAAAGTTTCTTCTAAGGCATCACTACAAAGCTTATAATCTACTGAGTGTGGTCATCCTATTTGTAAGTATGTATCATTCTTGTGTCTAAAACTAGAAATATTGTAGTTATGCAAGTGTGGGCTATTAATGGTGGTTTGGAATCTTGATGGCTCCCATTAACCAGGACAATTGACTGTGGATGGCTCTGTTTGCTTGAAGGCCTTCCTGTGAATGAGGCTGGGAGGAATGAAGGCTTGGAGGCTTATAGTGACATGTGACCACGTCACCTGAATTGAAATCCATCTTTAACCTGGTACTTTTCCATTTAGAAGGAGGGGTAGGAACCCAGAGAGGGACAAATGATTCCCGCCTTGTGAAAAAGATATATAAAGAGATATATTATAGTACAAAGGGGGCTGAAATCATGAGAAATCCCCTAGCTACCACATGAGCTGGAACAAGGGCTGTACCGGAGAAAAGACTGTGCCCAGACTACAAAGGCATCCAGTCTGTGATAGAAGCTTATTGAAACATCTGAGGGTGAGGTTTTACCTGTAATCAGTCTTATTACTGTATTAGGCATAGAGTTGAGTGTTTTATTTTATTTTGCTTGGTAATTCACTTTGTTCTGTCTGTTACAACTTGGATGTGTTATTACTTGGAAGCACTTTTTGTATTTAATAAAATCACTTTTTACTTATTAATTCACCCAGAGTATGTATTAATGGGGGGGGATGGGGCGGAAACAGTTGTGCATCTCTCTCTCTCTCAGTGCTATAGAGGGTGAACAATTTATGAGTTTATCCTGCAGAAGCTTTATACAGGGTAAAATGCATTTATTTGGGGTTTGGACCCCATTGGGAGCTGGGCTTCTGAGCGTTAGAGACAGAAACACTTCTTAAGCTGTTTTCAGTTAAGCCTGCAGCTGTTGAGGGACATGGTTCAGTCCTGGGGCTGTGTTTGCAGCAAGCAAGTGTGTCTGGCTCAAACCAGGCAGGGCACTGAAGCCCTAAGATGTCAGGGAAAACAGACTCAGAGGTAGTCAACGCACATCAGGTGGCAGTCCCAAGGGGATTTCTGTGATCCAACCTGTCACAGAGAGTTCTTGGAAGGAGACTTGGTGGTGGTATCTAATTGGAAGCATACAATGTTTGCAACTCTAGTGGATGGTGGGGTCCCCAGCTGCTTCTTTAGAGGGTCATTTTCCAATTTCCTAATCTCACTACACTCCAAAGAAAGAGAAAAAGTGTTACAAAAGAAAAAGGACGTTCTTAACGCTGGCTTAATCAATGCGTTAGTCCATAATGACAGGGATTTAAGGCCCAAGTGAAGATTTTCTGTAATAAGAGAGACAACTAAAAGGGCATGCTGCACCAACGAGGGCACTGGAGGCTGGGATTTTCACACCTATGGCACAGTAACAATTCTGCTTAGTCTCATTTACATAAGATCTGCCTGCACTAGCTCCATGTGAGATAAATCTTACCACGGTTTATACTCTAACTGGCTTGCAAACGGACAAGGATTCTCTATGAGGAAGCGACAAACGGACTAAGAATAGGACAATATCATAAATCCACTGTCCTGGTAACTTGTTCATTTGTGGGTTCTTACCAATTAGTGCATCAGCCAAAGACATCCTACAGAGCAGCAAAGCAGAAGCAACTCCTTCCGTTACCATGGAAACCTGTGTACTTTGAGATGCAGACTTTTCCACTATCTGGATAAGCATAGGTAACAAGTCCATTGCCTGTAATAATGTATCGCCTGAGGAAACAGGAATAGATAAGAGGCAAAAGAAGGTGGACTTCCTGGATCGACACTGAAAGATTCTAACTGTTCTTTTGTTGTCATGCATCCAGTTATGGAAATGAACTAGAGCGATAACTGGGAAGGGTCTACATCTCCAGAACAGATAATCTCCCAAAAGGACTCTAGTTCCTTACATCACCACTGTAATTAAATTTTAACCCACAGCGAACAAAGGCACTTTCCCACTCCTCCCTCCTCAGTAACATGCTGTCTTCTCTCTCTGAATTTCTGTTCATGAGTGAAAGAAGATTCAGATCCAATGCTACACAATTACTCATCCACTCAAATTCCACCCAGTTTCCTTGCATTTGATAGGGAATATTTTCTGAACAGAGGACATTTTCTGAAACGAGGCAAAGCAGATTTCATTGGAAGGTCTGTAAACACCTCTCTCATCTCAAATAATCAAAAGTCAAAAGGATTCTACCTGTGGCTTTCAAATTTAAATATCCTTTAAATTAACATTCAAAACTACCTTTGTTAAATTTCCAAAACAAGATGCAACACAAAATATCATAAACAAAAAGAAATATTTCCAAGTATGTCACATCACAAAATTCCAAAGTCAATCAAGAAAGAGTATTTTAACCATAAAAAAATCCCAGAATTAGATCAAATACCTTTATATTGTTCATATTTATCAATTATTTGGAAAAAAAATTCTCAAGGTCTGCCAGGTAGGTCAAACCAACAGCACAATCAGCAAGATTAATGGGTAATTTTCATTTTTGTAATATTAATCCCTTGATTCCTGATTCCATGAGCAGCTGCACACAAGCAGACCCATGTACCCACAACAACCTCACGGGTCTGCCTACACGGATCTCATTGCAGGATTCTGGCCCTCGTTACTAATTTAGTTTTCAAAATATTTACTTCTGCCCTCATAACAACAGACAAGATTCCTGGTAGACAGAAATACAGGATTCACTTAGATAGCCCAAATTCAGTCACTCACAATGAGAAGATGAAGGCAGTTCCACGGTATCTGTACAATATTTGCATTAATTGTTCAGTTACACCAACACTGATCATCTCTTTGGTTTATACAGCCTCAGTAACAGTGGATTTATTTAAACGTATATTATATATTTTATTTAGATGACCGAGACTGTTACTCTACAGTACGATGGATCAAATTTTGGGTCCACAATGATGAGTGCCAGTTGACACAATTCTCAAAGGAGCATCAAACGTTTGAGGTTTTTGAAGACCTTTATTTCAGAAACAATTTGTAGCCCTGCAATGATCAGTTTACACCTAGACGCATGTGATTCAATACCCTTCTGTTACCCTGCATAACTGTAAGAGCTTTGATCATAAAGTTTACCTTTGAAAGAGGCAAGCATGCATTGCAGGTAGGCATGTCTCACAGCTGAAGTAGAGGTTTTAAGGCTCAAGGCTTTCTTTAACCACTCTACAAGTTTCTTGGGAACTTCTGTGGTGAACCGATTACACCAAAGAGCAAGGACAGAGACAGCATGTATCAAAGTGCCTTCATGGACTGGGAAGAAATGCAGAGAAAGTTAACACAGCTAACTCAAAGACACACCATATCCCCCGCCAGAGTGGTGGGTCTCAGGCAGGCTCAGGCTTCAGTCCCCGCTCAAATTATTGTTGTTGGAAGGGGGTCATGGTCAATGACGTTTGAGAACCCCTGGTGTACACAAAGGATCCCGCAACTCAGTAGCTGTGTATCAGAGTTATCTTCAGCTAAATATGCTCTGCACTAAAATCTGGCTTGAATGAAGCTGCTCAGGATCCAGAACAAAGAAAACTATGCCCTCACCTTCTTGTTGCAGGAAAGGGATGAAAAGTTCAGCCATGGTTCCATTCAGAGCTTGACTTGAAGATCCAGAAACCACATGATGACTAAAACTGCCAATTCCTAAAACAACAAAACACTTCATGGTAAGGACCCTACTACAAGAGTTACTGCAAATCAAACAACGTAGGCGACAACTAACACCTCATAGCTCAATTCCATTCATCCCTGCCTGTCCAAATTTCTCTCCATCACTGCATCAGTTTTGGATTTAGCCATCCACCAGGTTCTGTAGCTGCAGAACCTCTCTCTAAATTTCAATCATTGCTGCCATTACCTAATCCTTCTCCTCTGGCTACACATTTTAAAGCTTTCTGAATTTCCACTGGTCTCTAATGGCCATCAACAGCCATCAACCTACTTAACGAGCAGGAGGCCATTAGCCTGCAGGCAATAATATGTACCGTCACCCAAGACACTCTAGCCATGGGTGGTTAAGAATTACTGGGCTGGGAGCTCTCAGCCCAGAAACTGACACCTCAAGGACTCATCTTTCTGCTAAATCTCTTCCACTGTAGAATAAACCTCTCTACTTTCTTCCAGTAGCCTTACCTGAAAGGACACTTATCTTCTGGGCCACAACCGTCAGTTTCCCCTCAGAACCTGTCAACAAAAAAACATGGTGGTGACAGAGCTGGTAGCAAGCAATCTAACCGAGGCAATAATTAAATCCCTGAGAGAGACAAACTATTTTTACCAGAAAACTGTTCAGCCTTCCATCTGATCCAGACCACACGGGCACTATTCAACTTACAGCTGACACACCCATATGGAACACTCCTCAAAGCAAGCAAACTTCAGCTCATCTGCACTGATTTATTTATTTACCTCCCAGGATTTCAAACAGGTGTCTCCCCAGTGACTCCACAGCCGATGGATCACTGCATTGTCGAGCCAGATTCTTTAATGCCACCACTGCCTCATCCATCAGCTGTGGACTGTTGGATTTCAGTTGACCTAAAAATGGAATATGCAAGCTAAGAGTCACTCAAGAGCTATGCACATCTCCTCAACAGGGTGCGGAGTCATCTTTACACATGCGGCCTGCCTTAGCTTAAAGACTTAAAGACAATAAAGTCACTGCGGAGAAACTAAATGAATTCTTTGCTTCGGTCTTCACGGTTGAGGATGTTAGGGAGATTCCCAACCTGAGCTGTCTTTTGTAGGTGACAAATCTGAGTAATTGTCACAGACTGAAGTGTCGACTAGAGGAGGTTTTGGAACTAACTGATAGACTTAACTGTAAGAAGTCACTGGGACCAGATGGCATTCACCCAAGAGTTCTGAAAGAACTCAAATGTGAATTGCGGAACTATTAACTAGGGTTTGTAACCTGTCCTTTAAATCGGCTTCTGCACTCAATGACTAGAAGATAGCTAATGTAACGCCAATATTTAAAAAGGGCTCTAGAAGTGATCCCGGCAGTTACAGACCGGTTAGTCTAATGTCCGTACCAGGCAAATTAGTTGAAACAATAGGAAAGAATAAAATTGTCAGGCACATAGAAGAACATAAATTGTTGGGCAAAAGTCAACATAGTTTCTGTAAAGGGAAATCATGTCTTACTAATCTATTAGAGTTCTTTGAAGTGGTCAACAAACATGTGGACAAGGGGGATCCAGTGGACTTAGTGTACTTAGATTTCCAGAAAGCCTTTGACAAGGTTCCTCACCAAAGACTCTTATGTAAATTAAGTTGCCATGGGATGAGGGAAGACCCTTTCATGGATTAAGAACTGGTTAAAAGACAGGGAACAAAGAGTAGGAATAAATGGTCAATTTTCAGAATGGAGAGGGGTAACTAGTTGTGTTCTCCAAGAATCAGTCCTAGGACCAATCCTATTCAACTTATTCATAAATGATTTGGAGGAAGGGGTAAACAGTGAGGTGGCAAAGTTTGCAGATGATACTAAACTGCTCAAAATAGTTAAGACCCAAGCAGACTGTGAAGAACTTCAAAAAGATCTCACGAAACTAAATGATTAGGCAACAAAAGGGCAAATGAAATTTAATGTGGATAAATATAATGTAATGCACATTGGAAAAAATAACCCCAACTAAACATACAATATGATGGGGGCTAATTTAGCTACAACTAATCAGGAAAAAGATCTTGGAGTCATCGTGGATAGTTCTCTGAAGACATCCATGCAGTGGCAGTCAAAAAAAGCAAACAGGATGTTAGGAATCATTAAAAAAAGGGATAGAGAATAAGACGGAGATTATCTTATTGCCCTTATATAAATCCATGGTGTGCCCACATCTTGAATACTGTGTATAAATGTGGTCTCCTCATCTCAAAAAGGATAGACTGGCATTAGAAAAGGTTCAGAGAAGGGCAACTAAAATGATTAGGGTTTGGAACGGGTCCCATATGAAGAGAGAATAAAGAGGCTAGGACTTTTTAGCTTGGAAAAGAGGAGACTAAGGGGGGATATGATAGAGGTATATAACATTATGAGTGGTGTGGAGGAAGTGAATAAGGAAAAGTTATTTACTTGTTCCCATAATAGAAGAACTAGGGGCCACCCAATGAAATTAGTGGGCAGCAGGTTTAAAACAAATAAAAGGAAGTTCTTCTTCACACAGCGCACAGTCAACCTGTGGAACTCCTTGCCTGAGGAGGCTGTGAAGGCTAGGACTATAACAGGGTTTAAAAGAGAACTGGATAAATTCATGGAGATTAAGTCCATTAATAGCTATTACCAGGCTGGGTAAGGTACGGTGTCCCTAGCCTCTGTTTGTCAGAGGGGGGTGATAGATGGCAGGAGAGAGATCACTTGATCATTACCTGTTAGGTTCACTCACTCCAGGGCACCTGGCATTGGCCACTGTCGGTAGACAGGATACTGGGCTAGATGGACATTTGGTCTGACCCGTACGGCCTCTCTTATGTTAGCTTCTGGCCAAGTGAGACTTTTTTCCCTTCCATTTTGGCAGGGCACGTAATCAATATTGTTACTATTAATGCCACAGTTCTACAGCATTTTACAGACATTAACAAATTTACACTCCATCCCTCTGTGAGATTGTAATGATACTTCCCTATTTTACGGATGGAGATACCGAGGCACAGAGAATTAAGTGAATTGCCCAGGATCACATCTAGTCTGTAGCAAGGCTGGAAACAGAAGCCACATCTCTGAACTCCCTGGTCTCTGCCTTACCCCAAAGGCGGCTGTTGTCCTACTACTAAACCACTTTGCACAACAGGCCTCAGGCAGCCACAAGATTGCTAGAGCTGAACCCCAATTCTTTTAAGAAGTTTAATGTGCAATATTTCAATTCCGTATCACAGTATCGCTTCCCACCCACAGTGACAAGGCCATCTTCATAGACAAGAATGGCACTAACAATATGGCAATCATAAACACTCAGGCAGAGTCAGAGTTGTAGGGAGTCCTGCTAAGAATCTGTCAACTCATTCACAGGTCATGGCACTTACTGGCCAGTCCTTTCACGATGTCCAGAGCATACTGGCTAAGATCAAGGGTCACAGATGCTAGCAAGCAGGAGATTGCTGGGGATAGAAAAAAAGTTATGGTGTTAAACAACAACTGGCTTTTAGCCTGGCAGTAACCTCACACAGTCCAAGCTGTCAAAAACTATCAGAGAGGAATTGCTGCCATGAGAAGTGGAAAGAAAACCACAGAAACTGCCTCCCATGGACAAATTTACAATTATTCTACACATTCAGCACTGAAAGTCTGTTCCCCACAAGCAGTAGATACCACACACCCGGACACTTGGGATCACATCATCAATGCTACCTCTCCACATCCACTCCGTAGGAACTAGCCATCCTGCCACCTAGCTCTGCTCACAGGCAAAGAGCCTACCTAAGCAGAGTCTAATGGGTGGCACTCTCCTATTACCCACACCAACTCCTGAACTCCAAGTAACAACTCTTCTTGCCCCAACCCAATGTTGCTTTAAAGACGACTCACTTTCAATCACGTTCTCAGGGTTCCGCAGCAGGGATTTCTGCAGAGTTGGTAGGACCAGGTCCTTGAATTCAGAGTGAGTCACGTATCGGAGGAGGGGGGCACAGTTATCCTGCAGAGAGAACACAGTCAGGCACCCAGCACAACAGCAAACATTATCCATGGGACAAAAGTATAAAAAGTACCATGTGTCTCTCACCAGCAAGTGCTTCTGAGGTTTTGTCTTACTCATCATGATGGTCTTCATGTAGAAATCCAGAAGGGCACTCTGAACAAACAGAACATCTGTTACAGTCATGTCACAACCTGCTCACACTCCCTGAATGCCAGCAGGGAGCCAAAAACATGCATCTTGTCCCTTCCCCCCACCAAAAAAAACTACAGTCCCATTCAAGCTGAATTTCAGTTCTATTACCACTCCCCCACACACAGCTCCACTAGGAAGCACAGTTCATTGCCCTATCTGCCAGCCTGAACACAGCTGCTCAGCTCCATTCCTGAAATTGAGATACAGAGATAGGGAAAGCAGGTGTCTTGGCCACTCTCTAAAAGCAAGAGATACACGGAAGAGCAATGGTCTCCCTAAACACAGCTCAGGTCAGGATACCTGAGCTTTAATCAGAACAATCTCGCTTTACTATCAGACTGACAGATGTAAAGCACTAGCCTTGCTGAAACATTTCTACCCCTTCCCAATGGAAAATCATTCTGATTATTAAGGAGGAGAAAGAAGAGCCAGTGTTCTTATTTACCTTGTGTCTGTTAACAACGTCCATCTCTTTCTGGCTTGTGCAGAATTGTACCAGAAATGCCAGCATTGCAGCATAGCTTTGGTTTGGTTCTAGACTGAGAATAACAGACAGGTACTCGTCCACCAGCCCTGGGTTCTGTTGAGAAGAACCACAAGATACATTAACTCAAGAGACACTAGAAAAGTCAGTGAATTAGGTCACACTCTGTCAAACCATGTGTCACCTCTTTCCAAAGCCTGTTCAATTTCTTCACAGCTCCAGCCACCGCATGCTTGTGAGAACCTCCCAGAACTTCTAATAGAAGCAAACACTGAACTTCCACCTGCCAAGAGAAATAGGAAGAGACACATTCACACACTTACCACTTGAGAAAGAAATAGATAACGTCCACTCTAACTTGGAGTAAGGCTTCTAGGGTCTTCATCAGCAACTTCCTCACCACAAATGACTTTAAACAGGATTTCAAATACATTTTCATGTGAGCATTGTAAGGAGAACAGCAGTTTCACATCTCCATTGGTACTGTATTCCAAGATGGCAGGAATAACATCCACAGGACAGGCCAACCAATCAAGAGAAAAAGTGCAAAGCTTCTTTACACCATCCCGAATGTGAAATAATTGGCAACCTGCTTAGGAGACACCCAGGATGAGATCAGCATAGGACGCTGCAGGTTGGGATTCAGCTGCATTACTAACAGATCTGAGGGGTATTCAAGACTAGAACAACAGTTTTGTTGCTGTTCCAGACTAAAGTGTACAGAGCAAGTTTGCCTGGCTCTTGCCAAGGCTATTAATCACAATACCTCCCGCCTCTTTTACCAGACTAATGGAGACCAAAACACTATACACACTATACAAAGTGTACAGGGTAAACAAAGGGAAGAGAAGGCCCTATGAAGGTGGGTTTTAATGTAACACAGTCACCACTAACGAGCCCACAGTCACATTCAGGATTCTTCACATTGCCACATTAGCCTGGATATACATGACAATACCGTAAAGCCTCTTCCTTATTCCTGAGGGGCAAGATACCTTTCCAGAGCACAAAAGTACCTACCAGCTTTTTCCATGTTTCTCCTTCTCTTTTGTCACGTGTTGGGAAGACTATGTGCACAAGCACACAAATCCAGGAGAGAGCCAGCAAAGCTGCAGATCCGCTGCTCTTACTGTCACAGAAAGAGGGAAAGGAGTGAATCTATAGTTCCACAGATATTGCTCAGCATTATTAACCCAGGACACACACATTATTATGCCCAAATTGGAATTTGTCACCTTGCTAGTGAAACATCTTCACTGGAGAAAAACAGCTGAAGTCTCAGATTTTAAATCAATTCTCAGCACCACTAATTAACACATTTTAAACATTCAGAATCTTCTGAACAACACTTGCCTTCTGGCTGAAACAGCTTGTTATCTCTAATCACGGATGATGAGGTCCTCCTCTCAGAGCTGGTCTGGAGGTGTGAACACCGAGAGAAGAGAAGCTGCTTTTGTAGTTAGGTAGTGGTTAACTAACTACAAAAGCAGCTTCTCTTCTCTCGGTGTTCACACCTCCAGATTAGCTGCTAGAAGAGGACCTCATCCTCCCTGATTAGAGATAACAAGCTGGTTCAGCCTGATTGGACTAACCTTGTTATCTCCAACCTGGCCCTTGCCTCTCATTTATCCCTGCCCCTGGATATTTCCACTGCATGCATCCGACGAAGTGGATATTAGCCCACGAAAGCTTATGCTCTAAGCTTATGTTCTAATACTTTAGCTAGTCTTTAAGGTGCCACAGGACTCTTTGTCAATTTTGCAAGTAACCCAGCCCTCTCATCAGTTGCTCTCTTCTACAGGCAGACTGGACTGCACTTCTCAGATTACTGAATGACTACTCATTTATTCACCCTCGGAACATTTTGGCACAACGCACTTAGATCTGGCACAAATCAGAAATATTTCCTATCTCTGTTGTAATCCTCAGCTCTCTCCCACGGTGATGGCAGAAGATGGATCCTTCACATGCCTGGTCAGAGCTCTAATAATCATACCCCCATTTGACCTCTCTCTCCTTCAGGGTACAATGTCATAGCCAACATTCTTACAGACAATAATAGGATCAGAGTCCCTTAAGAACCAGCTGCTGCCAGATAGTAACTAGAGGAGTAAATACTACATTACATGGATACATCGAGATTGGACATTTTTTCTAAAAGACGTACTCTAATTCAAAATCCCTAGTTATTTGGCTTGATGCAGGAATCACAGGGTAAAGTTCTGTGATCTGTGTTATGCTGGAGGTCATGCTCAATCATAATGGTCACTTCTGGCCTTCTGAACCCATTCCTGAACCTAACTGGGATTTTTGGTTGCTACTGTAATACAACAGCAGTAAAGTGTTTTTGAACTGAATCTCAAGAACACACCACAGCAAGAGTAATCAATTATTTTTTATCAAGATCAAAATTTCTTGGTCAAGGTATTGTCAAGGTCCAGATTCCAAAGAAAAAGAATACAAAAACAATAACGGTAATAATAAGTAACTAAAAAGATGTTGCCATCCCTTCTAAAGCATCTGGTGATCTGAATTTGGCCTACAGTCCACCTATTGACTACCCCTGCACCACAGAATCAACCCAAAGCAGATTAAGATACCAAAGCTAAGAATGTCTACAATAAAGTCTTGAAATTAAACAGCTGAACAAGTGTCCCTTTCCTGGTCATTCCTTGATAAAGCAGCTTAAAACAAGTCATCCTGTATTTGAAGGCTACTGAAAGGAAATTGTAATCCACCTCAACCCTGCTATCTGAATTTCACTAGAACTAACTCTCTCCCTTCCCAATGGGCATTCACTGTGCTGTGTCTGCAAAAAGTACAGCTGCAGTACTCTCCAATCAGAGTCAAAACAGGCTTCAGCAGAAGTTTCTGAGTCACCCTCTTGGAAATGATGTTGCTTCTATGGCAAAATGGTTGATGTGGTAAATGAGAATAAAATACGAACCATCGGCTTTCCCTAATTCTACCTGGAAAAGTAAGAGTTAACCCCTCTCATTGGTAAAGCTTCCATTCTGGATGCAAGAGGCTGACTGGAAGTATTTTATGAAATGGTTTCATGCACAGCAATGGAAATAGCAGTCAGCCCTCACCTTGGAACTCCAGCCTTGCCACTGATCCCTAAAGATTGCAGGGATTGCAGAAGGTTCTTTGCTGTTGCTTCTGGCTGGGACTCTGCAAGCTGTTGGAGAGCTGACTGTAGGGCTCTGCGGGATGCTGCATCTCTATAGGGAAAAGGAAACATTTTCTGTAAATATTACAAATTTTGTCAGTGTTTCAGATATTAAAGGCTAGATTCCACACAGAGCATTCTGCCTCCTCTTCTCATCAGTATGGACAACAGCCATTATATCTTTACCATTTCAAAAGGTGAAGAAGGTTCTATATCATCTACACTCATGACAGAATCCTCCATTCCCTACCTCAGCAGGCAGCCTGATCTGGCCAGAGGAACACCACAACAATTCTCATCCCATGACACAAGATTAACAATTAATTCTATCAGGCCCAAGGGGGGGTTTCCAACCACTTCTTTACTACAGACCACAGTTTAAATCTAACTCAAAATTGCACAGTTACTGCCCAATCCTGCAACTCATGGAGCTCTGCAAGGACAAAGGGATGCATTCATGCACAGTGATTTGCAGGATCAAGATCTTAATTTGTTTTTAATTTGAAAAGATGAATTTTTGTTATTTGGTGTTGTAAAACTTGTTTTTCTCCAGATTCTAAATGCTGGGCCTACATTACTGGACAGCATTATTTTATCACAAATCTCTCTATACTACACTCCACATCAATACTACTGTATTTCCATATGAAGATGCTACAGTCAAGTTCAACTACCAGATATGCAGTCTTCCCAGCCCCATGTACTCACCTGTAACGATGCAGGGTAAGGCAGAATAGTTTGCAAAGGCCTTTAACTGCACTCTCTGGCAGATCTGAAATAAATTGGATTCCAAAGTGTTCATTTGGGACTCTTCACTAAGGCCCCAACCCCACAAATATGCATATCCTTCCTTTTACTACTGTGAGTAGCCCCTCTGAAACTATTCATGGCAGTTAAGTTAAGCATGTCTGTAAGCGTTTGAAGAATCAGGGCCCAAGGCTGATTGACCGTCATGGCAAAAACATCGGAATCAGAATTTCAATTTTTAGCAGTTGGAAAAAAATCAGAGCATACAATACTTAATATTAAGTTGTCTGTCACAGGAGAATGTGAGCAAAATCAAATAACTATCTTATTTTAAAAAAACCACACACACAAAACCCCCTCATTTTCAATCATGAAATGCATTTTAAATTATTTAAGAACATCTGAAAATCCCATACTCCACTACACTGGACAGATATAAAGCTACATTTGCAGTAATGATTCATGGAGTAGTCTTATTTCATAAAAGACTAGCCAGGGTGATAAAGAGAATGATTTTATACAGAAAACCCTAAAAGCCATGGCTGTGTCAGACATACAACCTTGGGACATGATATAGAGTCCACAGACACAAAGAAAGTCTTTCCACCAACTTCAATGAGCCTTGGATCAGGTCCGTAATCATTTGTAGAGAGCAAGTTAAAAATTCTAGGCTTGCTTTGTAATCAAGAAACATAATATAAGATCCAGCCTCCTACATGAAATATGGTAACACTAGTGTGAGTGAAACCATCAGCATCAAACAGGGCTCCCTCCGCATCTCAGCGTTCACAAATATTTTATGAGTATCTGCTGAAGGATTTAACCTTTATATTTTTATTTCTCCTCCTCTTTTCTTATGTCTATGCTGAACAAGAAACAAAAATTGATGCTGCATGTTTCCTCATCACCCTCTTAGTTACCGCTTACCAAATACAGAGAATAAATTCACAACGGTCAGACTCAGTGGAGCAGTTATGCCATAGGGCAGACCTAGATGAGTAGGTTGATTGCTCTTAGATCAGGAGCATTTTGGAAGTTATTTATTCACCTTTTAGAAGAAACATGCTCTCATGCCCAGTAATACTATCATCGCATTTACAGAACACCTTTCACTTTGAAGGATCCCAATGAACTTCATGCAAAAAGGAAACATTTCAGTCAACAGTGAAAAACAGCCACCTCTCGGGTGGTTCACAGTAGCTGTTTAAAAGTAAGCAACACCACACAACATGTTAAAACAAAGTGGAAAAACTAAATTTAAATCACTCCTGCAATTTCATCTAAACAAAACATATTTGATCTTACAAAAATTTGCCAGCACACTTCTACAACGGGAACATGTAGTAATCAGAAATTCCACTTTACATCTGCACTTCTCATCTGAGATACCTGTTTTAGGCTTTGCTGGAGCCCTAGGCGTAATTAACAGTGTGAACCAAAGACTAAGAAACAGAGTAACCTGGCCTTGGCAAAATAGCAGCACACCAAGTAAACACATTCCTGACCTGAGAGGATGGCACAGTGTTCTCAAGTAACGGCATACACTCATTCCTAGGAGATGGTACAGGAACACACAGACCTCTCGTAAGAGAAGCATAAGATGACAAGATAACGGATGGGGATGTTCCGTTTGAACTAGCAGGCACAATGTACAGGACATGAACAAAAAACATATGGAGTGCAATGCATAACTTGTTTGTTTCAATGTATAAAAGGGAAAGGCATAGGAAGAGCAACTTTATACTTACCGAGGGGACTGCATCCTGGTGTGTGGACTGAGCGGCTGCCTTGCTGCAGGCATACATATGTTAATGTACCTGTAGCTCCTTTGCGGTGCTAGTACTGTGCTTTGTCAACAATATACCAGGCTGAGTGCCTTTGCCACTGAACTGAGCCTGTGGTCTTCACTTATGAATAATATTGACATCTGCTGGTGTTTAGAACTGTTTAGGAGGTGGAGAGGGGCAGAACAGAAAAATTGGGGCAAAATCTCCAGGACCAGCAAGCCATGCTACAGGAGACATGAACCTCAGTACTTGTGTATATGTATATACAGACACACAACTGTTAAAACTGCTTATAAGGGAAAGCACATACCCCAATGCATACAGCTCTACGGCCTCAAAAAGAGGCCACAAATTTCACAGGTCTTTTAAAATGAAGTGCACTGCATGGGTTCCCGAACTCTGGTCAATGGACCATTCCTGGTACATCAGCTTGATGTTTCATTCATTCACTCCACTATTTTTTCAGAAGGTGGTATATGAACCAATGAAGTTTGGGAGCCACTGTTTTAGCATATGTCTAAACCCATTCCACACTCTCTGGGGAGAGATCTGAGTTACTACAGAGAATTCTTTCCTGGGTGTCTGGCTAGTGAATCTTGCCCACATGCTCAGGGTTTAGCTGATTGCCATATCTGGGGTCAGGAAGGCATTTTCCTCCAGGGCAGATTGGCAGAGGCCCTTGGGATTTTTCGCCTTCCTCTGCAGCATGAGACACTTGCTGGAGGATTCTCTGCACCATGAAGTCTTTAAACCATGATTTAAGAACTTCAATAGCTCAGACATAGGTTAGGCCTTTATTACAAGAGTGGGTGGGTGAAATTCTGTGGCCTGCATTGTGCAGGTCAGATTAGATGATCATAATGGTCCCTTCTGACCTTAAAGTCTATGAGTCTATAAATAGCATACAAATGCTTTAAAAGATTAAATATAAGTACCTTGCCCAGTGATACATTTTCCCAGTTCATTAAGTATCTCTCTTCGTTCCTTCACACTGGCTGTGGTCACTTTTACAGCAAACCTCTTCAGTGTATCAGAAACCTAAAACAGCCATTCATAAAAAAACCCCATCACTTTCTTGTCACCATCAACATATGAACTGCACAACCAGAACAAACAGAAGCACCGGAAAGGAAGAATATGCCCTTTTGCAAATAGCCAGCTCCTCTTACTAACCAACCAATGTGGTTATACAGAGTCATCCAAACCACCATGGTGCTTGGCAAGCCAAAAACTCCTGCCTATACCCATGAAAAGAAAGAATTATCAGTGGCTCATATAAGGTAAAGCTCCTCTGCTTTTTTGATAATTCAAAATCTCTTTCATCTATATCGTAGGATGACCTTATGTGACACTGCATCCTCACTCAGTAATATACAGTACCTTTTATTTACCCATTTATTTACCCTCCAATTACCCTTTTATAAAGTGGACAGACAATGCAATGTGTCTCGTGAATCACCCAAGAAACCAGTAAAATCAGTTGCCTAGTTAATACATGTGACCTTTAAAGGCTGAAAAATTTGCACCAGAAAAGAATGCAGATCTTTTGCTTTACAATGGTGCGCTTTAGCCCCTAGACCGCACTCACGCACTCATTTAGGAGAGTTTCCACCATGAGACAGCCTATGCTGCAGGCTTAATTTCATACACTGAGTGTTTCACTTATGATTTCATACTGTCAATTGTTATGAAATTCTATAAGAGGACTAATCAGTGAAAGGTTTCTCTTTGTACCTTAACAGACATCTGTCACATGTTCCATGGGGTTTGTGTGGGTTAGTCTCCTTTTCAACTAAAATGTCAATCAGGTTTAAAAAGTCATATCCTATTTATAAAAAACTCTTTCCTATGTTACAACACAAGTGGAGATTAGATTGTTAAATGTTTTGTTTCAATAATTTACTTTTCACCACTTCTGCTCTCTGTTTACTTTTTACACCTAACCCAGCTTGAGAAGTGGAATTAGACCACTCAATTTCACCATGGTGTATAATCAGTTTCACTTTTCAGTTTTCATGCACTAGCCCCATATTGTGATGTCCGTACTGAAAACTCTCAGGAGAATATTTAAATCCCAATCCCAGTAATAACCTGTTTGCTTAATTTTTAAATGCATTAAAATATTAATATTAAAGTTTTCTAAAACATGTATTAAAAAATTGTATTAGGCTGATGGCAGGGCTCAGCACTGATATAGTGTCAATTTCCTGCATCTATAGACAGCCTGAAACAGTAGATGCATGAGAATCACGTAAATATAAAATCTCAAGCATGCAGACTGAGCAGTCCTCAGATAGTTCATGTAAGTACTCTAGCTTCAAAGCTGGAATAGCCTCCATACTGCCTGTATCTCCACAACATAGGTTATATTGGGGCACACAGGGAGCCCAACTGAACTGTGCCCTGCACTCCACGGAACGCATGCATCCCCTCCATGGACCCCCCCAAAACCTGATCCATCTCCTCCAAAGCAGAGCTCCACTGGCTTTGTAATAAAAGTTCCCTTCATATGCATGGAAATGGAAGGACTGGCTCTTAAGTATGAACTGCCTCCATTAATCTCAATTAAGCTTTTGTCTGTGTGCAAGATGCCTCTCAAAATTTCTGACTGGAATTTCAAGGCAATTCCTACCTCCCCTTTCCTCCAACTCAGCCATCCTAATCCCTGTGCTTCTCTCCAAGGATGGGCAAAAGGTAGGGTAAATCTGGCTAGCAACCTGCAGCATTTGTCGAGAGACGGTAGTCATCAATATTAACTGTGTCAGCCTACCAGCTGAGGTACGAACATGTGAAAAATTATTTTAAAAACAAACCCAGAATGTCTAGTAGGTACTGATGCTGATTGACCATATAAAGGTGTGACTGCCATTTAAAAGGATTATATCTCAGTTTTCAGACACTTGGAATAATTTAAAATCTG
This sequence comes from Dermatemys mawii, assembly GCA_007922305.1. Classification (NCBI taxonomy): domain Eukaryota; kingdom Metazoa; phylum Chordata; order Testudines; family Dermatemydidae; genus Dermatemys; species Dermatemys mawii. The sequence continues at coordinate 3,664,603 of ML677361.1, forward strand.
CATTATATTTCAGTGGTTCCCAGTTGATCCACTAACTTGGGTAAAAACTGCCCATTCCCCTTCATGCAACTTCAGTGATGAGGAGTCATTGTGCAAAGGTCTCATGCAGCACTGTTTGTTCTTGTTAAACATATAACAGGGTCTGACACAAAGTGGAGCAGTTCTGATTCCACCTAAAAAAGAGCTGAGCATGCATGTGAGCACGTGCACAATTTTTATTGCAATATCCTATGTAATTAACTTGGAATACATTATGTACATGATTTTTGCAGTGTATTAGGGACAGTGCTTTTTGCCATTAAATGAACATTTACTGAACTTTTTTAAACCTGCTGGTATTCCAAATAGCACTCAAGACCAGAGAAACTGGAAAACCAGAGAAAATATTTGTGTTTTTCCATTTTATACTTTTGATAAATCTTTCCACAGAGTGAGTTTCACTGGTTCCCTTACAGAAGCAGTCAATTTCGCCTCCTGTTTGTGTGAAGGTTTTAGAGAGCAACAAAAACATGTTTAAAGGATACAACGTGATTGTAGAACCACAACAAATGACAGAAGGTCTCAGTGGCTGCGGTGGTGCCCAGAGCTGATTATTTCTGCTGGAAACTGAGCAAGTTTCAACGTGATAGGGACCTTAATTAACACTGATGTGAAACCCTGGGCCAACACCTACCGCCCCCGCTCCCCACCCCCCGAGCCTGGCCCAGCGAGAGAGAAAGGCCCATCCGCCGGCTCTGAGGCTCAAACAGCCCCCATCCCCCGCGCACGAGCCTGACGCTCCACAAACGCCTCCCGGCCCCACCCAATTCCCCACGCAGGCCGAGGCGCCGCGGCCAGGCCGGGCTCCTCGGCGGAACCAGGTTCACACCGCGACACGAGGCTGCCTGGGAACCGCGGCCTCGCTCGGCCTGTCACGGGGCTGAGAAGGGGCCGGGGCCGGGCTCGTCCGGACTGGCTGCTCGGGATGAGCCCGCGGGGCTGGACAGGTGGCGGCGCCCGGCGAGGGACGGAGCTGACGCGACTGCCACGTCCCTTCTCCCGGTGACAGGGGCCAGATCCCGGCACGCGGCCGCTGGAGAGGGGCCAAGCCAAGGAACCGGGCCTCGGAGACAGCCGGCTACGGAGCGGAGCTCGCACCACGGCCAGCCGGCAGGAGCAACTGTCCCGGAGCCGCCCCCCACACCCTGCTCGGCCCAGCCCCCCGCACTCACCTGCGTGTCAGCCGCCATCGCGCCGGGCTGACCCCGGAAGCACTGCGCGGTTCAGTTCCGGGTCGCGCGCAGAACCGGCCAGCGGATGGGGCTCGTGGCCATGGAGATGCCCGTGGGGCGTGGCGGGCCTGACCCCGAGTGAGCGGGGCTAGGTCCTGTCTCAGCCCCAGCGAGGCGGGAACCGGAGGGGCCTCGAGCTGGTCATTTTCCTCAGACAGACCCCCCCTCGCCTGGTCCTCTGCCCCTTCTCCCCAGCTGCAGCGCCGAGCACGCAGCAGCTGCTTGGAGCAAAGAAACCAGCGGATCGCGCCGCGAAGAGGCTTGGGCACCGCATCCCGCCAGGGATGGTTTGACCAGGGCAGCTGGGGCCCTGTAAACGAGCACAAGCAGGCAACCCAGTCTCTACCCCTGATGATTCCTGTTATCCATGGGGATGCTGCTGGTCACTTGCCTCGAAAACCCAGACACCCTCTTCAGGGGCTGACAAGGGCAGATACTGACTTTGTAGCAATATGAGCCCTCTTCAGTTGCTGCTGTAGAGTTGCACCTAGTCATAAATCCGGGTCCCATTGTGCAAGGTGCTGCCAGCACCAACAAAAGGCAGTCCCTGCTGTAAAAATTTAATCCATCTTCAGCTTTTCAGCAAAAGGGTGCAGTATCTTGCATAAAATCACCAAGGGAGGCAGTTTTTTTTATTAGAAAGCAGATAATTAACAGAAAAGGGAGCACCCTGGAAATAGCCTGTCCCAGGATGACATAACACTTGGAAAATGGAGTTTCCTATATAGCAATTGTAGGTTAAGATATTAAGAAACAATTATTTTAATCTAGTATCAAAACTCAAGTACATACAAATTATACACCTAAGTCCACATTCTGAAAAATGACCCACATATGGGTCTGAAGTGATCACCCACAACTCTCATTGAATTAAAAGGAGTGGTATTCTACAACCCCGAAAAATCAGGCATTTGTTTTGGCTTAACATTTTAGCCTGTGTCTTAGAGTAGACATGAAAACTCAGCTGGTCCACAACAGCAATTGAATCACAGCATCAAAAATCACAACAGCCTAGCCTAACTTGTCAGCAAAACAAAAACATACTGTTGAATTGCTAAATCTTACAGCAGAATCTGACACTCACCAGAGCAAGTTCCAGAAGCTAGGGTGACACCTGCAATTGAGAACATTCCGCTGCTGGCTCCATAAAGACAATTACAAAGCTGCAACAGGCAGGCTATTAAACCTTGTAAGACCTGGTTTCTAACCTGATCCACTCATCACTTCTCCAATTTATCAACCATGGACTTAGTTTTCATTGTGTTTTCAGTTTAATGCAGACGACTCCTCAAGGCAGGGACCCTGCTTATTCACCTGCAGTTATCAGTGATTTGTTGAACACAGTTGCTGTGCCTCATGGCTCCAGCAGAGACTGAAGCTAGCCACTTGAGCTTAGACCCAAGGAAGCTTATAAGATTGAGAGCCTGAGCTGTCACCTGAGCCACAACATCTACACTGCTATTTTTAGTACACTAGCTCAAGTCCTGCTAGCCTAAGGGCTTGTCTACACAACTGAATAACTATAACGTCCACATACAGAGTGATTCTGGAACATCTCTTGCACTTTAAATTCACACCCTGCTTTAATTCACATTAACAGTGTAACCAAGGCAGAATTCATTAAGTGACGTGACTAGTATTTTATATGTGTGGACCCCTCTTGCTCTCACCTGCAGGGGAAAGTTATTATTGAAATTATTTTATGGCTGTTTTGTTAAGTTTATGATTGAAGGTAAGATCAAAAAAGTACATCTTTAGGATCAAAATCCATATATTAAGTTTCACACCTATGGAAAGTTCATGCATGGATGATTCTCCCACCTCCCCCAAGATAAACACACAACAGAGGGTGTAAAATAGCACTTTATTTCTTTAATTAAACCAGTTGATGAAAATGGTTAGTTACTGTGTGGCAGGGGTTAGTCAAAGAGACCGAATCCCATGTCCTCATCAGACTCCTCTGATTCCTCTTTTACTTCCTCTTTGGCTGGAGCAGCAGCAGGAGCTGCAGCTTCAGCTGCCACAGGGGCAGCAGCCACAAAGGCTGAGGGGTCAGCTAGGAAGGCCTTTACCTGTAAGAGGATAAAAGCACATAGTAATTTCAGAACAAACAGGTCAAAATTTACATCTATTATCCTATTGCCAGACTGAAAATAGATGGTGTATTAGTGGGTCTCCACAGGAACTAAGAGCAGAGAGTACAACCTTTGCCACCCCAAAGGCCACACAAACAACTTGCCAGCAACCCAAGGAATGCATTATACAAAAAACTGAAGACAACCAACAGAGGAGGGCAATGTTGCCTTATCATATGAGAAGAGGACTGGGGACTCTCTCAGAAAGCACACTCCCCCACTCTCCTTGCCAGTCAGATACTCCTAGGATTGAGGGGTGAAGAGGCAGAACTGCATCTCTACAAAGCAAGGAATTCCCCCTGGCTGCAATGCAGTTGCATGCACTTCACCTTGCTCTCTTTTCAGTGCAGATCTCTAACATACAACCTTCTAGATCTTTAAGGGCTCATGCTCAAAGACTAGTTTGTGAGCCTTAAGTCAGCGATCCATCTATTCCAGTCTATGTAGCTCATACTTTACCTTTTCAGCCAGTGGGAAAGTGTAGTCAGTCTCCACAGCCACAGCTAGGACTCGTTTGTACCCACTGATGATGGAGTGAGGCACAGAAGCGATGGTTGGGTAGCCAATTTGCAGACAAATGCTAGCGATGTTACGAACGCCCTGGGGAAGAAAGAAAGAAAAACTCATGTTCCAAGGATTCAGCTCTGAGAATTACATTGCAAGTAAACACAATCATCAATAACAATATGTGCAAGCGTAATAAAGGGTACTATGGGTGAGAGAATTGCCTGGTTCTGGCAAAGGACACAAACAAGAGGCAGCCATAACCACATAACTTTAACACTTGTTACAAGGTGTCTCCAGATTTTGTATTCTCTGCATGTCATATATAACTGATAGCCAACAGAATGGAACGTCATTCCCAGCAGAAAACACATCATGTTGAAAATCAAAATTCCCAGCATTCGGGGATGCCTGATACAATCCACCAAGAAGACTACTGTCTGGCAAAGCGACCCCATTTTCCAAAGGTGATCGGGAACATCAAAACACCTTGGGAAAATTGGGGTGCTGGCCAGCAGGCTGACACACACTTGCATCTGGATCTCCCAACTCGAGAATGTAATGAAATGGCACAGACCAGTTTTAAAGGGAACATGCCAGGCCAAGAATCTTGTTATTCAGAATTGTAAAAGAGCCTTAAAATCACTTGCAGAATTCAGTGCTAGTCTCATTCACGATTCAATAGAGTAGAAAAAACACACACACACAGCCCTCCTGAACTTCAGATTAGACACCAAAGCACTTACTCTGTCCCCATAACTACATGGCATACCGCAGATATAGCATACAGCACAGGGAAGCAGCTCTTACTTCCAAGAAGCGTCTGTGCAGAGTCTCCTCAGTAATGTCCAGCACTTCAGGATTGTAAATGCTGCCGTTGTCAAACACCTGCTGAATAATCAGCCCAAAGGAGAATGGGGAAATATTCAACATGTTCAGCAAGGTCGCTTCGCTGGCTCCCACTTTATCTCCAGTCTTGATCAGCTGCACATCACTCTGAGAAGCAAAGAGGGAAAAGTGAGCAACGAACTGCTACAGAGAAACTCAGGCACAGAGATGCAACAAGGTTCATCTTCACATTACAAACATCTGTAAATGGGACTGAAGGCCTTAGACCCACAAATGATTCTGTATCAAAATAATTTCAAAGCCCAACTGAGCAATATGTGTGAAATGAGAGGAGCAGCCCACCCAGCAGATGGCACATTTCAAAGCAAGGTCCACAATTATGGGACGTGCAAATGGAAACGGCTACACTTAACACATCATCTAGACCTAGGCTGTCCCATTAGACACTCAAACCAGAATTTCTCATACCCAAAGTACAGGTGTGCCTAGCTAGAAGGAACTAAACCCTTCTTCTCCACAGGACTCAAACTAGACATCTGACTTTAAAGATTACTTAAGGTAGAGCAGTAATATCAGTGCAGTTAAGGTTATGTCAGAGTTTTTATAGGAGTCTTAATCTTTATAACTTACTATTGCTCACAGAGCTGCAGTAACCTAAATAGTCTGAATTTGTGAAGGAAGTTTTGTCAAAAATGGATCGATACTCACTGATAATAAGCCTTTCAAAACCCCACCTTTGTTGAAACTGTTCAGGGACTCATCTTTTTTCAAAATCCCTTTGCCAAAACTAACTCTCACTTTACTGAACATGCACAATTACCAATGCCATTAGTTAGCAGAAGTTACCCCTTTTATTTTCCCAACTCTTCCAAGTAAATGAGAATACTACCAATGCTAAGCCACTATCTAGATCAGGGGTAGGCAACCTATGGCATGCTCACCAAAGCTGATTTTCAATGGCACTCACACTGCCCGAGTGCTGAACACCGGTCTGGGGAGCTCTTCATTTTAATTAAATTTTAAATGAATCTTCTTAAACATTTTAAAAAACCTTATTTACTTTACATACAACAATAGTTTAGTTCTATATTATAGACATATAGAAAGCAGGGGCAGGAGACTGGCAATACTGCTCTTCCATGTAAGCGGGTTCCCCTCTCCCAGAAGTGTTTTACAAGGGAGAGGGCTGCTGGGAAAGATTTTAAGGCCAAATAGCAGAGGAGTAGCCATGTTAGTCTGTATCCACAAAAACAATAAGGAGTCCGGTGGCACCTTAAAGACCAACAGATTTATTTGGGCATAAGCTTTCATTGGTAAAAAAACCCACTTCTTCAGGCCAAATAGGACCACTATGGTCATCTAGTCTGACCTCCTGCACAAAACAGGCCAGAGAACCTCACCCAGTCATCCTTGCATCAAGCCCTTGACTTAGCTTCACTCACAGCATGGAATCATATAGATGAATGAGTGAGCCACGGATGAGGGCATTTGCAGGCTCTCAATGACCAAATCACACATGCTTTGCCATCAGGAAAAGGCATCTGAGAGGTTAAGGATGAGAGATCAGCTGCTCAGACAACCATCCCACTTAGCCTGGCAAGAGGCAGAAAGAACTTACCCAGCCCAATTTCTCAGACAGCTTCCTATTTGATTAGGATTTCTTTGTCATGCAATGTACTACTGTTGTCACATTACTCTGCTATTTTCCTTTTAAGATGCTTTAGAGACATGCCTCCAAAGTCTTCAATAGTAGGTGGAGATCAATTTTGTGCAATGGAATGCAGCACAAGACTTGGGGATGTAGGGATGAACTAGCTACATACAAATCCACAGTCCCAACTTCGGTGGAATTGCCAAACTGTCCAGCCAGGGCCAGCCAGTACACAGAAGCAGCTAAAAAGCTGTGAATGACCTTTCACTTGCTAGTAGCACACTGAACTTTGCTCTACACTCACCAGGATTTCAATGGTACCCCTGGAGATCTTCGTGGTGATGCCCAAAGCCTGGAAGAAGGAGGTCTTCTCGGGACCCAAACCAGTATTCTGGGCTGGCACAGTGACATCACAAGGGGCAATGGCACCTGCTCGAGCAGCAGCTGGCACCTAACATGACAGTGCAAGAAGAGAAAGCAAAATAATGCTTGGCTTTTCAGACAGTACTGTACAGACACTAATTCATCCTCACAGCACTTCTGTGAGATCAGCATCTCCCAATTATTCACATGGGCAAACTGAGGTCAGTGGCAGCGCTAGGAATACAACACAGGAAATGCCTGGTTCCCAGTTCTTGCTCCATTCTAAAATCACACACTCACAGAGAATGTTCAGTTCTACACTCTCTCCTTTCTTCAGATCAGGCCCAAGACCTCCCTGAGAAGACATACTATAACAAGAGCATCCTCCTCCCTTACCTTGTTAGCCAACAGCATGTCCCTGATCTCAGTCAGATCCTCCTTGGTGAACACAAAGCCCACATTCCCACGGATATGAGGCAACAGCCTGGAGGAAAGACAGCACCATTCAGTTTCACTCCTCCAGAGAACATACAGTCTTTCCGAGGAAGCAGAGTGTGGAATCACACTATTTTACTTACTTTTCCAGAGCAGGGTTATTCTCCAGATGACCACGGATAGCCTTGCGCATCATGGTGTTCTTCCCCATCAGCACGACAGCCTTCCCACGCAGGGACATGCGGATCTGCTGCATCTGTTTGGATCCTACATTGTCTGCTCCCACAATGAAGCATTTTGGATAATCATCCAGGAGTTGCTACAGAAAGAACAAATGAGTTTTACAAAGAACCTAGACCAGGGTATAGAGTAACATTAGGCCCCATTTACGCACCCTAACCAAACGACCAGATTTCAACAAGCATCCAGTAACTCCATTTAGGTGCATAAATGAGAGTTACTGTGCACTACACTGAGAAATCTGTCCCAAAGCAACCAAAAAACCCTGTCACCTGACATGGGCTGTTAAACAGCTTACATTGGTACAGATTCCAGTCAGCAACCAGTATGTGCACTAATCAAATAAACTGTTCCACTATCTGCCACTCTGGGGGTACTTCCTCCCTTTCCCGCCAAGTCTCCAAACCAACCCTGATGTGACAATTTTCAGTGTCTTTAGATTGACAGAGCCATTGCTTAAACATATGGTTACAAACCTGCCAACCCAATGCGACAAAAAATGCACGGTGCAATTCTTTCCGAAAAAACAATTACAGATCAGCAGCTCTCTGTTGACCCTCAGAGAGAAAATAAAGGAGTCCCAAGGCATGTTTAAGGGAGACAAACATGCTAAATGAGGTGCATTTCAACCCTCCAAATAAAGCACTGCCAGGACATACCAGTTAGGATGACCAGATGTCCCGATTTTGGGGGCGTTTTCTTATATAGGCTCCTATTACCTCCTACCCCATCCCAATTTTTTACACTTGCTATCTGGTCACTCTACATGTGATGTTCATACCTGTAAAAACGTTAATGCAGTTTCTCTGAAAAGATCCCTTGTAAAGGATCCCTTTCTCTGAAAGGATAACCTGGTCCAGATTATCTGGAACGCACCCCAAGGGAGACACTTACGATGATTTTCAGGAAATAGTTGGACTTCCACGTAGCTCTGTCTTCCCTGGGCATCTCGACGGTGCTTCCAAGGATTGCCACGAAGGGTTTAAAGACCAGCTGTTACCTGGAGGAGACACGGTTGGGATCCCTGCAGCCACAGCCTCTCCCCTGGCCTCCCATCCCCCTCCTGAGAAGGGGACGCCGAGGCCCGGCCTCCCGCCCGCGCGATAAAACGGGGCTCAGAGCGGAGGCTGTTTCCATGGTGTGGGATCTCCCACCCGCCCCGGGAACTGAGGAACCTACAGAGTCTGCGTGTTCCCTGCACTACAACGGGGGGGGGGGGGTCTATGGGCCCCGAGCACCCCCGGCTTCTTCCAACCCCGCGCTGAGGAGAGGGGGGCCGGGTGTCCCTCACGGGCTGCCGTAGAGGAGACGAAGCGGCCCCTCGGGATCCCGGGGCGAAGCGCACCGCGCGGCCCCACGTCCCTGCCCTGACGCTGATCCGGCCCCGCGTGGCCAGGCCCCAGGCCCAACGACACTCGGAGCCGCGGCGCGGCCCGGGAAGCCCCGGCGTAAGGCTGGCCCGCCCGGATTCCCATAATCGCCTCCCCGGCCGGGGCCTCAGTGCGGCCGAATCCCCCACAAGCCGCCCCCACTCCAGACACCCACCTCCCACAAGAGCTCCGAGAAAGAAAAGGGATCGCGCCCGCCTCCTCTCCTCCTTTAATACTCCGAGCCACAGCCAATCAGCGAGAGGGGCCCGCTAGGCCCCCTCAATCTATTGGAGATTCATAAACGTCAATCCAAGTGAGCGGACATGTCCCTGCCTTCTATTGGACAGAAATCTTGTCATTCAAAAGGCAGAGAGCTGAAGGCGCTGTGATTTAAAGGGGCAGTAGCAACACATAGAAAGCTGACTGCTAGTAGGGCTCCCCCTGCTGAATGAGTCCATTGGACCACTCCCCCAAATCCCCATAGCAGCCTCACTTCCTCCCCCTCCCTTCCAGGCTTCCCGCTCAAAACAGTTGTTTGGCGGCACAAGAACGTGAAGGGAAGGGGGAGAAAGAAGCAGGACACAGCGGGGCACTCAGGGGAGGAAGTGGAGGTGGAACTGAGGTGAGCGAGGGCGGAGTACAGAGCTGCCAGTGGGTGTAGAGCACCCACCCGTTTTCCCCCATAGGTGCTCCAGACTCGAATCACCCATGGACTCAGGGCCTATGCCTGGAGAAACCCTTGCAAAACTCACAGGAGCCACTCCTGTTCTCTAGCTCCACCATAGAGTCAGTCCCTATGGTCTGTAGCGTGTCTGTTGTGTGCTTGCTGTCTGACTGAAGTATACGGTCTGGTCTGTTCTGCTGAGGGACCCTGTCCTGAGCCTAGAGGCCTATTAGGAAAGCTGAGAGCTGCTTAAAGAGGCTTTGATGGCTATCCAATGTGCAGGATCCCCCTGACCCTTATCTTGCCAGACCCTGAGATACCAAAATGTCAGAAACATGGTTAAATTAAGAGCCAGCCCAAAGGGAAGCACTGGAGGGAAAGAAGCCAGTGACTGATTACATGGGAGATAGTCAAAGGACACCATGGGTAATGAACAAACTAACCTCACACTACACTAACTGAACAGAGGGCATGACCTAAAGATCCTCGAAAACACCCATCTGTGCTAAAATGTTTGGTATTGGTGCTAATGTTGGCGAAACTCACATTAGCCACTCCTGTTCCCTAGCTCCTCTCATTCCTTAGGAGCAGGCTTTAGAAAGCCTTGTGCTCCCTGAATAGCCCCACCCTCTGGTTAGGGGCTGATGGGTGGTAAAGGGCTCAGGGATGAAAGCCTCATTATGCACCTCTCCACTTGCATAGCAGGCCCCATCAATGCCTTGATGAGGTGTGAACTGCCTCTCTATTCGTGGAGAGTTTTTGCATGGGTTTGATTTAAGCCAGGAGGATACATTTTCAGCCTCGTAACTATATAGATGAGATCATAATGGTACTGTAACATTACTGTAACAAATACTAGAACCTCACTATAACAACCATGCTCAGTACATTTTGAACCTTCTGAAGACACCCAACATGTCAAACTTTGCACTGGATACCACACAGTCATTTTATAAAGATGAACAGGGGGATGGATGTAAGCTGTTCCCCCAAGGTACAGAGCGTCACAGCTCCCCTCTTAGTTTACTGCAAGAGGGTTAGTCGCTGATATCTAGAAGGCAGTTTTTTGTTCTTCTCTTGGCATTCAGCCATTAAGGCCATGAGGCAGCGTGCCTCAGTTTCCCCATTCACACACAGCAAACTAGGGTATTTTTTATGGTTTCTCTGCTGTGATAAGGATTAAACCTGTTTACAGCTATTAATTGTAAAGTAGCATTATCACAGATTTAACATCTGTCAATTCTTACCCCCACCCTCCCCGGGGGTCGCCACCCTCCAAGGGTTGCTGGTCAAGTCCAGGGTGGGGCCCGAGATGCCGCCAGCTTCAGTGGCAGCTCCAAACGCTGGAACGTGTCCGCCAAAAAGCCGCCGCAGTGGAAGCTTCCGCTGTCAGCGGCATTTCGGCAGACACAAAGAGGAGCGCTGCAGCCGCCGAATTGAATACTTCCACAGTGCACCTGTGGCCGCCGCAAGTGGAAGTGTTCAATTTGGCGGGGTTTCAGTGGACATACAACCAGGCCACGAGTGGACGCCGCAAATCAGAAAGGGGGCACTGAAGTTTGAGATCCCCTAGCTAATGGGAGTTCTATGAGGGGGTTCCTCCAGGTGAAGGAGCAGCAACTACATGACCCCTGAGGTGAGTTTGTCTGTAGTGTGCTTATTGTGTGCTGATCCAAGGGCCTGCTAGGCAAGTGCAGAGGTTCTTAAAGAGGCTTTGATAGCCAAGCCCATTGGTGGGTGCTAACCCTTAATCAGCCTACTCCAGGAGAACAAGGGTTTAAAAAGCCTGCTCTCTAAGCAACCCAGGGAACTAGTGAACAGGAACCGCGAACCTCAGTTTTGGAAGGTAGCTCTCAAGTTGAGAAGTAAGGTACTGGACATCTGGAGTCAGGCTTGGATTACGGGCAATTGTAAGTAACGGGTATAAGGTTTAAGAGGTACGTACGTATCACATATCCAGCATAGACCCAGATTGGGATGGGGGAGATTTTTTAAAGCATCAGTGTATAGGCATATTAAGGTACGCCACCCATGGGATGCAGTAAGGGTCCAAGTCAGTGGTGGTGTAGGCAATAAGTACATGGGTGGGATGCATCTCTCTGGCAGGGAGGGAGCGGGTGAGTTAGTTCCCTGGTCGGCGGTCTCTGTTACTCGACCTGGTACTGGCGATGTCCCGTGATGTGTTCAGTGCAGATGTCTCTGGACCACCTGATAGTGTCAGACACTATGAGCTGTCATAAGCCGGGAGTAGCGTCAACTGACTCTGCATGTTCTCAGTACTGGCTCATTCTGGGGGTCCCACACACCCAGGGCTCCTATGATCAGGGCATGGAGCTGTACCTCGTAGCCCTGCACTCTCAGGATGTCAGCCAGCGGCGTATACTTGGACACCTGTGCTTGGGCCTCGTGGAAAGCTGGTGACTGGTTTTCAGATGGCACCGTGACATTCACTTTGAGGATCATCTTATTTTCTGCATCAGTCACAATGATGTTGGGTTGCAAAAAACATGGCTTTGTTTAAATTGCAAGAGAATAATTTAAGGTTTTTTGATATAAAGTCACTTTTCCCTGATAGGGAATCAAACCCAGGCTATAGCTATGAGAGTGCAAAATCCTGACCACTAGACCACCACAAAGGGATAATTACTTTTTGTAGTGACCCAACCACTCCCAATCTTTATTCAGGCCCAGGCTTTATTCAGGCAGGGCCAAAGTGCAAATCTAGCATGTAAAACTGAAGGTGATAAA